>LPNX010500728.1:393881-415044 GCA_001517045.1 Pseudotsuga menziesii | reverse complement strand
AACAATACAATGAGCAGAATCAGAAGATTTACTAGCATCTTGATGTTTATTATCATCTTTCTTCTGGTTGTGCTTTTCTTTGATGGAGTCCCATGAAGCCCAACACTGATCTGATGTGTACCCAGTCTTTCCACACCGCTTGCACTGCAAATCTGATCTTTTGGTGAAGTTATTTCTGCCCCTCTGCCTCTGAAGTTTCTTCTTCCTCGTCCTCTTTTGCTGCTTTCTCCTTTGGCATGATCTTTGGTTTGGTCTTTGGCATGGTTCTTTGCTTTTTGAGCAAAGCAAAGTGATTCTCCAGTAGGATCGGTTGTCTTCTTACCAAAGGCTTTCTCTCTGTCAGCTATCTTTTCTACCAGGGTGTCAAATGTTAGAGATTTGAACTTGTCACTAGCTTGCAATGACTCAAGATAGTTGGAGTGAGTAGGATACAAAGATTTTACAAAAGCTGCAAGAGAAAGATCTGGTTTCATACCAGATGCTTGAATCTTGTGCATGATGGCTTTGATTTCAGAGGCAACTAACATAGGATCATTGTCTTTCACTTCAAGATTGAATAATTTTAACATTAGTTGAATAACTTCCATTTCACTGTGTGAATCATACAGTTCTTTTAATGTTTTTAATGCTTCAAAACATGATTTTGCAGACAATATGTGCTGGCTCACCTCTTCACTGACAGTGGCAGTGATTACAGCTAAGGCTTTCTTGTCTTTTGTTCTCCAAATGGCTTTCTCTTTCTCTGATTCTGGAGGTCGAGGGTCTATGGTTATGGTCTTTTCATCTGCTGTCTCTATTGTGGTGCCTTCACAAATGCCGTCCCAAAGGTCATTCTAGATGAAGGCAGATTTGATCTTCCTCCACCATTCTGAATAGGTGTCTTTCCCAGTGAGGGTGGCACCGACTATAGATGCTATAGATTGCATTATTACAACTGACAGTGTAATTTTCAAAGAGAAAATAAAAAATTAATAACCTTCCAGGTCTACAGTCTCTGCCAAGGTGAATACAATGCAGGTTTATAGCAAATATATGAGTAGATACAAAATATATATATTACTGTCAGTCATACACAACCTTATATTGGTTTGCAATATCAATCTCAGCCTTTAATCTCAGCAAAAATACTTTTTAGCTTCTCATTATCATCCAGCAAACAATCTTGTTATAATAATAAAACCAAATCCATTTTGTTATTAAAATAACAAAACCATAGATACCAGCTCTGATAAAAATTAGGGTTCACCGAGCTTTCAGGCTAGCAGCAATCTGCAGGCAGTAATCTCTTCAAGCACAATACTCAGTCACCTTCAGGCAGCGTGTACAATTCTCCATGCAGCTTCAGGCTCAGGCAGCTTCTCTCACCCCACCAGGCAGTCTCCACGCAGGCTCACAAAGCTGGCTCTTCAGGCTTCACACTATTATGCAGTCTTTAAAATAATCACCAGACTATCTCCAACGCAACCTCAGGCTCGGTCTTCACTGAAAAACGCAATAAAAGCTTATATGACAGACCTTCACCACGCTTAACAACCTTGTGACTGTTCTTCGATCAGAGGCCGTGAGATCAAGTTTCAGTAGACAAAGAAGAGATGGCAGCTTTGTGCGGTCAGGCGCATGGTTTTCATGAACTAGGGTAAATTATATCGCAGCTGATATTCACAATATATCACAGCTAATATTTACACAATATTCACACTATATCGCAGCTCATGAAAATATATCACAATATCAATTCCCACTATGGTCGTCAATGATGTTTTTCAGCTCCACCAGCTGATCAATACCAGAATTCTCCACGCAGCATCAACTCCACGCACCAAGTTATATAATCTCCAAGAGCATGTATATTATCTCCACGCTCAGCCTCTGGCAGATCGCAGTCTCAATGCAGTATTGCAGACTCAACGCAGTATTGCAGTCTCAACGCATCTTCAAATATACTCAACGCAGTATCAGAGGTTTGATCGACGCCTATTAACACAGCAGCTATTGACACCGTAGTTCAGCATCATGGCAACGAATATGTGGGATAGAAAGGCAGAGAAGCGCTCTTCAATGAACCGAGCAGCAAGAATTTTGGCAGCGGACAAGAAGTTGGTTCCCGGGCAGCTATATCAGGTACTACGAAACCCTAATTCGCCTTCTCTTTCCAAATTAGACGTTGTTTTATCAGAGGCCAAAAGCGCCCATAATGGCAAGCTCGAGGACAAAATTAGCAGTGAAAGGTGTGCGAATAATCAAGCCCATTCTTCGGTAGAGTCTGTGCAGAAGGTAGCGATTTTATTAGGGTTAAGAAAGTAATTTTGAAACGAGAACTGGAAGCCTTGCTTTCAGATCGTTCCAGGAATGAGAAATCACTATTGTGCAAAGCTGGCCAGTACGCTAAAGAAGAATATGTCGTCAATAGAAGATGCAACGACGATGGATGGAGACCATAACGCATACAAAGAATGCACACAGGCTAGCAGGACTGGCGGTGAGCAGAAAAATAACGTACAACCTAGCAGGACTGGTGGTGAGCAAAAAATAACGTACAAAATTATGGCACTCTGGTTGTAGGAGAAACGCAGAGGCAGAATGTAGGTCTGGCAGCCAGACTGCCAAGACTGACAAGCATACAGGCAGGAGTTATGGCAGGCACTAGCTTTGATACCAGTTGTTAGGTATAACTCCCGATTGACTGTTTATTCAAATGCAAATGCCTGTATTTATACATTTCATGAGGCGGTTGATTACAATCCTTTTCGCCTTCCTAGCTATTCATATTCCTATTATTTATTTACAATAATCCTGACGGATTATTCTAACATCGTTGAAGGATTTGGGCGAAGTTATCCATCATCGCGTTCCTTTGTTTTTCAAGGGCCTCCTCAAGCAACATTTTGATTAGATATTCTGCGCCCTCGTCTTTATTTTTTGTCCCCCATGGGAGGCCATCGATATTTGCGAGGATGATCTTGCAATGTTTCAACCAGATCGAACCCTAACTCTTTATACCCCGCCCTCGTTGGGGACATGAAAAGAAGGATCGAGAAAGAGTAGAATGCTCTGATACCACTGATCCAGATTTATGCAGGAACGCAACAGAATACAGAAATAACCATAGAAACAAATATGCAACAGAAATAACACTTCATTTTAATAATAAAAGAACTGAAACTTGTTTACATACAGGTTGGAATTAAAGTATCTAGAGTGCTGGTAGCTTATCTCTGAGAAGAGATGTGGCGGCTACATGCCTTTGAACTCTATGTTACAATGATGCTCGAAGGCCTATATATTATTGAGAAACAATGGAAACCCTACACATCCAAAAACCTAACCCTAGGAGGTGAAACACCAGAATGTGTGCCTTGTTGGGTAACTTCGTACATCAATTTCCTGGGGTCAAAACTTTGGCATACTACCTCAGTTTGACATGCATGATACATTGTTAGAAAGATCTATTCAAGGAATACATCCACAAATAATAAATATCAATTCTATGGTGGACTCATAGTTTCTTAACCATTCGATGCCAAAAAAACATCGTTTAGGGCCTCAAAATGGCTTCGGAAGTTTAGGACCCAAAAACTGCTAAAAATAGTAAATTTTTCTACAATTAAGGAAACTGGAAAACTGAAAGAAACAATGGTGGGGGTCTAAGTGGAATAGGTGGGTGGCCACCAATATCCTCCTGGATCATTGTATCTTCATCAAATGTACATCTCTATTGACTTCAATTTGATGATATCCTAGGATGTAGATCAAATAGTCTTTTAAATGCTCACTATATCCTACGAACAATCCCCCCTTTCCTGAAGGATATAGCTTTGTTATTTTATCATTGGGAATGCGTATGTATACAGGAAAACCAAATATATTTAGATGAATTACTTCAGTATTTTCTCCGGAAAACATTTTTCTAGATTTTTGTTCCCAAGGGCACTATGGGAGATTCTATTCTATACATATACCGTTGTTCTAGTTTCTTCTTCCCACATGTACATCGATAGATCTTGATCATGTATCATAAATTTCACAGCTTCCATGATAGCTCTATTCTTTCTTTCCACCACACCATTTTGTTGTGGATTATAGGGAATGGTGAGCTCCCTCTTAATCCCAGCTTCCTTGCAAAAGTCATTGAATTCATTCGATGTGAACTCTCCTCCATTATCTAAACTCAATATATTTATTTTCTTTCGAGATAAATTTTCTACTAGGGCCTTAAATTCCTTAAACCTTTCAAACAATTCATCCTTCTTTTTCAATAATGATATCCAAGTTTGTGGGAGTGGTCATCAATAAAAGAAGCATAGTAAATATACCCACTTAACGAAGTAGTTTGCATTGGACCACATATATCTAAGTGGATAATATCTAAGATCCCTTTTTCTTTACTATCACTTTTTGGATAAGGATTCTTAGTATTATTTACTTGTGCACATCCTTTGCATACTCCTTCATGTTCTATCTGAATTTCTGGTAGACCAGTCACAACCTTACTTACAATTGCCAGGTATTTGTAGTGAATATGAGCAATCCTTTTGTGCCATAGATCACATGGGCTTATGGTAATAGTTTCTAATGTTGAATCTGTATGTCCCTTTACATTCTATAGTCCTCCTTCTTCAACTCAAATTTCTACTACATCATTTATGGTATTTCCTTTTGACCACATGAGGACATTTCCATCTACAAAGGAAACTCCGAATCCTCTCTTATCTAAGGATGAAATAGAAATAAGTTTATTCTTTAGTCTTGGGACATACAAGACATCTTTCATCTTCATGGACTTTCCATATTCCAACTTATAGGATGCTTCTCCCATTCCTTTTATGGGATATTGGGAATCATCTCTAAGCATTACTTTGTGTGGAGATTCCTTTTGTACAAGACATGAGAGTGATTCCTTGTAACCTGTCATGTGATTGGAGGCACCATTTCTTGGTGAGACTGGTCCTACTAGAGAAAATATCAGTACATATTCTTCACTAGATTCTTCATCCTTCTTGGCTTCCTCTTCAACTTCTTGATCACTATCTTCAGCAACATGAGCTTAAAATCTTCTCATCTTTTTTACTCTTTCTTCTTTCATGGGACAATTGATAGCAATGTGTCCCAACTTGTGACAAGTGAAGCATTCATAATTTGAGAAGTCTTTCTTGGGCCTTTTGAACCCTTGAGTCTTATGGGGATGATCATGACTCTTCATTTTGTTCTTTCCTTTAGCATGAGATGTCAAGGTTTGATATTCATTATCATTTGTCTTTTCTTCTCTAGCTACTATCCTTTCTTATTCTTGGACAGATTCTTCTCACAGTTTCCAAACTTTAGTTAGTTTCCTTCTTCAACAGATTCCTCGGATTAAAGCTTCCCAATCTCTTGGAAGACCATTTAAGGTGTTCATCACAAAATCTGCTTCACAATGGCTTTTAATTGATCCTTGATTTGAGCTACTCTTGAAAAGTAAGACTGCATGCTCTTTGATTTTTGAGTTCTTACACTTTTGAGGTGATTCCTTAGGGTCATCTTCCTGTTGATGTTTCTTCCTTTAAATAGACTAGTGGAAAGAGAATCAAACATTTATTTTGGAGTTTCCCTAAGGACACTTGAGGAGTCAAGTTATCCTTCGATGCAATCGGATATGATCCTTTTGGCTATGATCATATCTTTATTATGCTTGGAATTTTCCTCCTCTTCTTTTGGTTCTTTCACTTCCTCCTTTACAAACTTGTCTAGATCATTTTATTACATGATGAGCATGATCCTATACTTCCATGCTCTAAATTTTTCAGTACCTTCAAGATTTTTGTCCATCTTGGTGTTCTTTGTCATCTTTAATAGAATGAGAAATTCAAATGGAACAAAGAGGATAAGTACTTACTTGAAGAAAACAACTTCTAGCTGACCTCCTTCTTGATAACCTAGGGTTTGATGCATAAACCCTAATGTATCAGTTGGAAACCCTAGTAGGGTTGAGAGGTGGAGAATATGTGCCTCCCTAGGGAGAGATAGACTGTATCTTGTTTTTTTTAGATTGACGATGGAGTATGAGGAAAACTGAATCCCTAGTTTGTCCCAATAACAATAGCTAGTCCAAAACTGAAACTTCTTGGAATTTGGATCTACAAAAAGATGTGCTTTTCAAGGGTGAATTGAGGGAGCCCTATTTTCTGGTTGATCTGTCAAGGGATTTGTTCATAGTAACAAGCCATATTTGTACAGTGTTTCCTTTCAGGGAGTCTTTAATACCATGTTAAGTTTTATCAATTTCCTTAAATTATATCTTAAAACAAATTATCACTAGAATATCATTGAAAGAACAACAAGCACCAAAAATATAAGAACACAAGAACACAAATATTTTCCTCGGGGAAACCATACGGGAGAAAACCCCGCAAAAATTCCTCAGTATCATGCTCTTTGATTTTTGAGTTCTTACACTTTTGAGGTGATTCCTTAGGGTCATCTTCTTGTTGATGTTTCTTCCTTCAAATATATTAGTGGAAAGAGAATCAAACATTTATTTTGGATTTTCCCTGAGGACACTTGAGGAGTCAAGTTATCCTTGATGCAATCAGATATGATCCTTTTGGCTATGATCATATCCTTATTATGCTTGGAATTTTCCTCCTCTTCTTTTGGTTCTTTCACTTCCTCTTTTACAAACTTGTCTAGATCATTTTATTACATGATGAGCATGATCCTATACTTCCATGCTCTGAAGTTTTCAGTAACTTCAAGATTTTCATCCATCTTGGTGTTCTTTGTCATCTTTAATAGAATGAGAAATTCAAATGGAACAAAGAGGATAAGTACTTACTTGAAGAAAACAACTTCTAGCTGACCTCCTTCTTGATAACCTAGGGTTTGATGCATAAACCCTAATGTATCAGTTGGAAACCCTAGTAGGGTTGAGAGGTGGAGAATATGTGCCTCCCTAGGGAGAGATAGGCTGTATCTTGATTTTTTGAGATTGACAATGGAGTATGAGGAAAAACTGAAGCCCTAGTTTGTCCCGATAACAGTAGCTAGTCCAAAACTGAAACTTCTTGGAATTTGGATCTACAGAAAGATGTGATTTTCAAGGGCGAGTTGAGGGAGCCCTATTTTCTGGTTGATCTATCAAGGGATTTGTTCATAGTAACAAGCCATAGTTGTACAGTGTTTCCTTTCAGGGAGTCTCTAATACCATGTTAAGTTTTATTAATTTCCTTAGATTATATCTTAAAACAAATTATCACAAGAAGATCATTGAAATAACAATAAGCACAAAAAATATAAGAACACAAGAACACAAATATTTTCCTCGGGGAAACCATATGGGAGAAAACCCCACAAAAATTCCTCAGTATAGATCTCAACCAAACCAGTGTGAAACCCAATCAATTGCTTCTAACTTATTTCTAGCACACTAGTTCTTCTTGCTCTTGTAAAACAACTTGAGTGAGTGAGTACAAATGAAGGGAGCACCTCCCTATTTATATTCTTCAGTTGACTTGACCTCTAACCTAACATGGCCGACTTCTCTAACTAACTGGGTCGACTTTTCCAACTATACACCACAAATAACATTTATTATATTGACACTTGGGTACTATTGACCTGACTTACATCTGGAGGTTTACATTGAATCTTTCAATGACTCTAACGAGACCAAACTCATCTCCCGAAGGAGGAATACAATCAACACATATGGAATATATTCCAAATTTACAATACTTTAACATTCCCTCCATTCAAGATGTAATTATTGTGTATAGTGATTGAGGTAAAAACTATGTTGTAAGTTTGGGCTAATCCAGATGCCCAAGCGCACAACAGGGGACACTAGTTTGTTTGAATGAATCGAGCACTATTATCACAGAAGCATATTAAAATAAGAAAATTAGGAAATACACTACACGCAGAAAAAATGCAAGACTTCAAACCAATCTCTATAATTTCATTACTGTTGTATTATGCTTAATAATATGCTTGTACATTACAATAGAGTACATGTTTATATAGAGTGTTGAGAACACTTGGGTTTCTACCCATTACGTTCAGTTACAAATAAGTTCGAATGGTTCATAAGTTAAATAGTTACAGATGTATGGAAGATAGAGAGATAATCTGTCATGGTCATGTCGAGATGTTGTTGTCGAGGATGCATGTCAATTTGCTAAAATTGTCAACTTTGTGTCAAGGTTTGTACTTGTCGAAGTCGATAACAATGCCAGCTACTGAGTGGGTCATTCCTCCTTCCTTAAGAAATAATAGCCCCTATTGTTTGCTCATTTAGATGAGGAAACTTTTTGACGAGTTTAGTAGCAGAGTACCACTTTCCTTGTGTCGATACTATATTGTTTTCATTCAATTGTTCCTAGTTTTATTTTTTGCAGGTTGCAAAGAGTTTCTTCTTGAGCACATCAACTCAATAGTATGGATTCTCCTTTAGATATGATACTAACTCCCTTCAATTATCACGAATGGAAAGCCAAAATTGGCATTCTATTGTGTAGTAAGGGACTATACAGAGTTACTCTAGCTTTGGAGAATGAGCCCAATGTTGTGATTGAGAAATCCAGGTGGCATAATAGGTTGGATGAAGCCTATGGATTGCTTTGAATATTATATTTCTCCTGATATAGTATTTCATCTAGATGGTTTGACCACTCCAAACCAAGTATGGACCAAACTTGAGTCTCTGTTTGGAGTTCAAGATGGGTTCTATTAAATATTCCAAGGGAAAGGATCATGCTCACATGGTTCAAGGAAGAAATAATACTAAATCCAAAGAAAATAAAATTGTGAAAGAGAAGAAGCCAAAGTCAGAAATTGAAGATGAAAGTTCGAAGCCTACTAATAAGGATTTAGTGAATAAGGTAAATAATAAAGGGAGAACGTCTAAGTTTTATTATTGCAGCAACATATTTCATTCACATAATAAATCTTTCAAGAATAATATGGACACCATGTCTTAGCTTCTTGAGTAACACAAAATCGAAGTTCAAGATGAGCTAGAGAAGCCTGTTGATTCTTCATACCACTACCATAGTCCGCAGTTTCAAGGTGATATAAACTATGTCATGAATGCCATATTAAAATAATTTTCTCATGTATTTTATATAGATTCATTTTCTGATATATCAGAATCATAAATATCAGAACCTTTCTTTGATAATCCGCCTATCAGTCTCCTAGATTCATCTCTCAATAATTGTGATTTTTCACTAGATCCTGACTTGTCTTTGAGAAGCTCTTCCTTGCTCCATAATTATGATTTAGAAGATAGTTTTCAGAATGATATGCATGTCATGACACAATTCATACCACCATCCATACCATCTACCATACCTCTGAATAATTCTAAGACTATACAAATCCTAAGTTCACTAGTTGATTCCTCATTGGTCTCTGATGTAGTGTTACTTATAATACATGGTTTGAAGTCTTTCCTATCTTTCAGTGGTTGGTTATCCATGACCTTAGTAATATTTTTACTGATATTAAACATGTTTTTATATTTTCTTAACATGTATGGTTCATATCTCAAGTCCATCCATCATTCATATTTTTACAACTATTAGTTTTCCCCAATTGCTTGTAGTTTTCCTAGTCTAGCCCTATATCCTCATGGAGTCACCAAAGCCTTTTTATTTGATGTTCCATATGCTAATGATTCTGATATATAATAGTTTTATAAGTCTCATATCCTATCTGGGAATTTGCTACATCATATTGCGAGAATGACATGTGATTCACATCACAATTTTGCAGTTATTCATGGAATTGAGTGTGTAACAAATTGTCTTAATTTGTGTACTATTTGAGAAGGAGTATGCACATATATATTTTCCATTTCAGATTGTGTTTTTAGATCAGAGTTTGACAGTAGCAAGAAGCATTCAAATAATTCTCCTACATCTTTAGTTGATGAGATACCAGGAGACTCTCCTCTTCCTTCTTGCAAATTCAACACTCTAGCGCATGATCATTGAGTTCATGATTTCTTGATCAAGTATTTAACCATGAAGTAGTTCGTTTAACTCATTCACATGAAGATAAATATAAGTTGAAGACATACTTTTCAAATTTTAAGCCTTGTCCTTTCTTGAGGGAGGATTTTCCCCATGCGGTTTTGCCTCTTTCCTTGGCTTTTTGGACATGAATAATTGTTAAAGGGTGACCATAGGATTGTTCTTGGGCCCTATATACACCTATATTTTTGACATACCATCATAAATTCAGACTTAAAGGGGGGTTTTGGGATATTATTAAACCCAATCATAACTTAGGATAAAATAATTAATCAATTTTGATTAATTTCCTACCCACTAGCCTAGATAGTTGGCATCCAGTTGCATCTTAAAGTCAACACATGCCATATATACCCTAGGAATTATTTCATTCTAATTCTAGGCTGATCTTGACCACTTTATGGAATCCTAGAATTAGTAATTGCACTTTCCTGTAGATTCTTCTCTATTATGCTTTTATCCAGCTTTTCTATGGATAAGGTAAAGCTAGTTAACTAGGAAACTAGTATCTTTTGTTGCCAACCCATCCTCCATGATTTTCTCTCCATTTGCCAGGATTAGCATTTTTTTCCATCAATCTTGAAAACTCACTCATGCTTTTGCTAATTCATGAGGTCCTTGACTGATTTGGGAAGTTCTTCAGCCACCTATGGGGGTTTATCATATTTGGTAAGTCTACCTTTCTGAGCTTTATGACTTGTATCCATAAGACTCGATTTTACCTATGAGGGGTTGTTGCAGCTACAACTATTTCCCAAATTTCTAAAAAATTGGGACCCCCCTTTTAAATTTTGTTGGGATTGCTTACCTTTACTACGAGTTTGATTTGTTGAGGTTGATTGTTGATTGAATATCTTTTATGATGATGCTGCCTTTTTTACTTAATTTGTGACTTACGATGATTTCTTATTTTCACTGTCGAAAGTGGTTTAAATTGTGAATCAGGGCCGTAGTCATCTACGTAGCCACCATTGTAGAGGCTAAATAGCAAACGACCCGATCCAAAACCATGTCTTCAGCCGATGCATGTTGTTTTATTTTCAGCATTTTTTTTTTGTCACCATCGGAGCGCTAGTACCTTATATTGCCACCGTTTTAGATGGCAATTTGAAAAGCATCATGATGAAAGTTTGACCTTTCTCGATCCCGCAGTTTGCTTTTGTACTTTTGTTCTTGTTGTTGTTGGCGTCATTTTGGACATTTGAATCGAGGTTAAGTTTTTGTTTGACCGATCGCCATCAATCTTGTTTTCGCAAAAGCCTTAGTCTATTGGCATTCCGCCATTACGGCTCTAGAGGAGACTAAACTTCCACCTTATAAATTTTTATTTCACTAATGTTCATGATATTTTTTGCTGACGGTTCGCTTAACGTTAGTTCTATTTTCTTTCGATTTTGACTAGTCTATGGAACCTCTTATCTTTGTGGCTTCCACCGTTGCGGTGTTTTAACATGCTAATAGTCTGAGGCTATAGTCATTTGGGCTCCAATTTTAAGGTTTAGTGTGTGTTTCACCGATAGTTTTCATTGTATTGCGGAACTCATAGCATCTCCATCACCCACCGTTGCTGCTTTGTAGCAGGATGATCACCGATGCCATAGTTGTTCTGCCGCCCGATTTGTGATGTTTTCCTGCAGTGTGTTTTCTTACTGGGATATATATATATATACGCGGGATGGGGCATTATTCTATTATTATCCCTGTGATTTCGTGCTTGCACTGTCCTTGTCGATCTGAACTGTGCTTTTGTACCAGCTATCGGGAGCTCGTGCATGGGTGGTGTCGCCATGGAAGCTTTCAGATTCTCCTTGTTGACTGAATAGCTCATTGCCAGGTAGGCCAACCATTATTTTTCCCTTTCTTTTGAGATTTTGGAACTAGGGTCTTGTCCTTTGGTTAGGTTTGTCCTGCTGTGGTCGATGGGCATATGTGTATGGGTTTATTAGCATAGATGGTGGTCCACTTCAATAGTTAGCGATCAGAGTGGGTTTTTCTCATTTTTCTGGGTGATTATTGCAGTGCCGTTATGAGTTTTTGAACCTTATCCGACTGTTTAGGAAATTGGTGCAGAAGAGAATTACGCTGTCCTCACTGGTTTTTCTTGGGTTGCATATGGCCATCCGGGGGAAATGTTTTCTTTTCTTTTGCAGTCTGTAGGCGTTTACCCTAGTTTTGTTTAGGACACTGGAGGGTTTGAGTTTCAATTGTTGGTTTCCCGCATCTTCTGGATAGGGTCACGTTTTCAAGAATAAGACTCATTGAGGGGATTTATTTTTGAGCAAGCAGTTAGAACACTTTCTACTGAGGTTGATGCATTTGCTTTTAGGAAAAAAAAATTTCATTGAAGACGCTGAGGGTTTTAGTTTGATCAGACTAGTTTTACTTCACATAGTGCTGTGTTTAGGATCGTCGATACAGGTTTACAATGGTAGCGAGGTTATGATGCATTTTGTCAATAGTGTTTGATTTTAGTCGCGGGCATGACTTAGGATTTTTTAGGACCTATCTTTTGTAGACGTATTTGCTAGTTAGTCCCGGTCGTGTGTCTGCATAGATTTAGCTATGACAAATATAGTTGAGGTAAATGCTTATACAGTTTTTTCTTCATTCTT
This sequence comes from Pseudotsuga menziesii, assembly GCA_001517045.1. Lineage (NCBI taxonomy): Eukaryota > Viridiplantae > Streptophyta > Pinopsida > Pinales > Pinaceae > Pseudotsuga > Pseudotsuga menziesii. The sequence continues at coordinate 402,422 of LPNX010500728.1, read as the reverse complement.
TGAATACTGGTTAACAGCCCTAAATAGCCTAAAGGTATTTTTTTTTGTGACAGGGAAACTTTTCCAAACATGAGATGTTGAAAAGACAGAAAAAGAAAGATCTTACTACTGAAGGGGATCCTGAGGTGGAAATTATTACAAAGGTTGAGCACATTTATGAAGATACTAGAGCCACCACCGGTGTGGAACCTAACTATAAGTGGGGTGAGATTTACAAACTGATTTCAAAACAAGAGGTTCCTGATGCCGGATTTGAAGAATTGACAATATATTCCAATATTGAAAAATCTGCATTGATGAAGATAGCTACTAGGCCTGAGCTTTTTCCATGCTCATAAGTGATTGGATGGATTCTTCCTAGGGTAGACAGGACTACTATGATTCTGGCCAATACTACCAACCAAGGCTATGCTGCTTACAGCCTTAGTTATGTATCATTAGATTATCACTTACTAGAAGCCCAGGTTTACCTAACAAAAGATTGGCTGAAGGAGATTAACCTAGACCTGGTTGAAACAGTAAAAAGAATGATGATACCTGGTAAGAATTTTCGAACCAGGCCATCAGGGGAATATGACATAGCTACTCTAAGAACCCCTTATAGGTTTATTGCGTTAATGTTGAACAGAATTTTTGGGAGAGCTCACAGGAAAAATTTTAAGTTAGGATGGGTTCCTATTATCTTTAGTGTAGCCACCCAAGGGACTGTATTCAATTGGGAGAACATTGTGTCCAACAGTCTCTCGACTTGCATTGCTTCAGCTCTGGGAGGGGTGTCTCAGAAAAAATCTGAGTTCTACATGAGCTCCATATTAATAGATTGTATACTATGCACCCAGCCATTTCCAAACCTAAGGTGCATGTGGGACAGAGACAGAACCCCTGTGTACACAACTTACAAGTTGTTATGGGCACACAAATATTACAGCCATTATAAATAAATTTGTGAACAATTTATTATGCCCTTGTATATGTTGATTTTCTTGAAAGAATGCAATTGTATGCCTGAAAAGGCATTGAAAGTTATTAAGGAGTGTGCTAATTATTATTTGACCAATGAGGGGATGTATATTAGAATGTATGGTTGCTCCAAGGAACCTGCATTGCTCCCCAAGTATGCCACGGATTTTGTGGTACATAAAGAAGCAGTCCGGCAGGTTTTTTTGGATGGTGTAGGGAGTTTTTTGTTCGACCACAAGAAGGAAACTTATCCTCCCATACCTTTCAGACTGGGAAGCTATAAGTTTTCAGAAGTTAAAAAAGTTGACAAGTTTGTACGGGAATTGGAGTATTTCCACTGTGGGGAAATGAACTTCCATAGAAATGATTCTCAGAACAAAGTTGCAGAACATTTCAAGGAAGCCAATGTGCATTTTGAATATACAAACCATTGGGATAAGGATGAAGAAACTTTCAAAAATGCAGAAAATATGACTGCATTAAAGAGAAGATTTAAAAAGAAGATCACCACTAAAGGTGGTAAGTGCCAAGATGAGCAGAAGAAAGCTGATGAAGAGGAGGCCAGGAAAAGAGAAGAAGATGCTAGGAGACTAGCACAAGAGGCTTAGAGTTGACTTAAGAGTGAAGAAGAGGAAAGGAAGAAAGCTGAACAAGAAGCAGCAAAGAATGCAGAAGAAGCTTCCAAGAAGGAAGAAGAAGAAAGAAAAAGGAAAGAGGATGAAGAGATAAAAAAGAAGGAGGCTGAAAGTCTAAAACTGACAAGGTCCACAATAGATCAACATACTTCTGATCCTACAGACACTCAAGAAGTGCAAGATCAGGATTGTCCTGACCCTCAAGATCCTACTACAACTGCTAGCAGCAATATAGGGCACGTTGTTGTTTCTATATTAAGGCTAATACCTTTTGAACAGAAGAAAGGGGAAAAAGTCCCAGATTTCAATACCATTTTTTATGATAAAGAAAAGAAGAAAATTGTGAAAATAACTGAGAAAAAGTGGAGACTAGTGGACAATAGGTGATGATGGTCATTGATAAAACCTTGGTACATGGGATAGACAAGGACCTAAGGCTGACAATCCGAGCTGGAGAAGCATTAATCCACGTCTCTGAAGATAATGTAGATCGAATAATGACAGACCTTGAGCAATCAAGGAAAAATACTTCCCAATTAAAGGACACTCTGAGGAAGGAGAAGGGTGAAAGTAGCAGATTGAAGAGAAAGTTTGAAGACATGCATAATGAAGTGAAATCTTCAAAAGCATAGCTTCAATCCCTCCAACCAGACAAGATGTCTTTGGAAGTTACCATTGAAAAGATAGGGAGAGATGCTCAAGATGGCCTAGCAAAAGCGTAGCGGGATTATCAGGAGTTAAAGATAGAAAGGGATGGACTGAAAACAACATGTGAAAACCTTTAAGACACAATGAGACCAACTACAAAGAAAAGTTGGGGAACTGGAAACACAAAGGCCTATCATGGAGGAGATAGAAAAATAGTTTCACATAAAAGCAATAGAGTTTGAGGGACAAATTGCTTCACTAGCAGCATCTTTTAAAGAGGCTAAGCAACAGCAAACCAGTATTCAACCTTTCAAAGAGCATGCCCTAACACAAAAAAGCAAAATGCACTAGCTGCAGGTATCCATAGAAAAAGAAAGATGCAGAGTTTTGCAGGTGGATAACATATTAGAAGAAATTTTGGAAACCACCTCATATTTTGTAGATAGGTCTCAGGACATTTTGGAAGTCCTGACGGGAAGGATAGGAAGGATGGAGGCCAATGAAGAGATTTCGGTAGACTTAACAGCAAAGGATCAGCAAGGCTTAAAGCAGGATTATGACTTGTTGGAATTTGCAATAAACACAACAGAAGAGTTCAAGAAGGCTGTAAAGAAAACAAGAGGAATTTGTACCAAGTATTGCAGAAGGCTGCTAATCACTTACAACCGATGCCAGGTGACTGCTGAGCAAAGATTAGATGCATTTCCAGAACATCATCCATTCATAGAAATGTTATAGAACAGATATCAAGAGGATGAGAAAAGGATCCAACAAGTCAAAGTCCTAGATGCACAGATCTTGAAAGATGAAGTGGCTCATTCGGCAGTCAGTGTACAGTTGCTTGAGGATCAACTACGCCTAAGCTCAGCAAGGATTGAAGTGATTAAAAATCAGACTGCAAAGTTTGAAATCAACATTCATTTTCTCGATCCTTCTAAGTTTGAGAATATAGCATCAGAAGCCCAAGCATGGAAAAATTTCCTAAATAATCAAGTGGGGCTCTCTACTTAAAGTGCTTTATTATTTTGTTTTAGTGTAATATATTGTAAATTGTATGAGCACTCAATATAAGACAATTTTGGGAAATGAAACATTGGGGACGCCCAGGGGTCATTTGGGGCAGCCCAAAAGTTTTCCCTTTTGTATAAGTATAGGAGAGTTAGATAAAGAAAGGACTTCTTCCCAGTTAGACTTGTTAGAACACATTGTAAGAGGAACTATTTCATTTTTCAATATACTATTACAGTTTTTCCTGTTTGAGAAAGCTTTGGTGGAATGTTCAAATGTTGTTCAATGGATGTGTTGAAGGGGAAATATTTCATTTTCAGCTTTTTATTCATTAACCGTGAGATCGTTCTAACTTGTTGAACCTATGTTCTTTTATGAATGTTCTCTAGTTTATTGTATGATAATTTCCACTATGAGTAATGAATGTTTTCACAGACAATGAGCTATCTTGTTGTTCATCCATCTATTCATGTTTATGTGTTTTGAATCAATGAACAACTATCTGTGATTTTTCTTAATGCATGAACAGCAATACATTACTCATTAAATGATAATCTCACTCCCTAGGGACAGCTTAGTTAGTTTTATTTCCTATTGTGTGTGGTTCAGATGTGAGAGAGTCTAAAACGAGAGGTAAGAACCTACGCATCACATTGTGACTGCTCCTTGTACTCTTTATCAATCTACATTTTAGAAAGGCACTTGCATATCATACTTAAAGTTTAAAACACAAAAATATATATGGTGGACTGGGCCGCAACTAGTAAAACCTTTTAATTTTTGTTACTTGACCTACGGTAGCTAGACCATAAACCGGATGGATTCCCCATACCAAATAGTCATAGGCTAGTTGGGAACATTGACTAGGGAGAATCCCTTGCTATTGTTTCCTGCAATTTTCCAAGCCTCAATAGTTTATAGCACTAGAAGGAGGGCCACCAGTGCATGGCTCACTGAGGAAACCCATTTCCTCAAAATTACTCCACCAGTGATAGTTTTGAAAGTAGTTCATTTCCTAATCCATTTCCCGAAGAGAATAGAGAAGGTTTGTATTTCGTAGATAATGAAGTTGTTAATGATCTGAGAAGACACACTAGGGCTTATGTGAAGAAGATTGGAGGATTACCGATTATCCCTGAATTACCTAGAAGAGAATACAAGAAGAAATACCGTCATGTTTTGGAAGACTCTGTGTTAGTTGGAGACTGGGAAGAACTTGTAGAAACAGCTTCACAAGAAGTTGTTCAGCCTTTGAATCAAGTAGGCCCTGATTCACCTAACGGTTCACCTGTCCGTACTCTTGTTCATTCTCCACCTCACTCTCCACCCAGACTCATGGCAGGTGTAAATGCAAATCAGCCACCTAACCCACCAAATCCACCACCTACTTGGAAATCTAGATCCCCTCTAAACCTAACACCTCCTTTGCATGACTTACCTCAGGGTTTTGAGAAGATGCTACCCAATTTTGACCCAAGTGAGAATATTTTAGTATATGACCATTTGCAAAGTTTCTACTTAGCCATAGAGGGATTAAGGGCTGGAGAACATGAATATCTAGTCTGCAGACTTTTTCCACATACCTTGAAAGGAGAAGCAGCCTCATGGTATTTTGGTCTGCCTGCAAATCAATTCTAGATTGGGACACTTTTGAAAGGATTTTCAAAATCAAATATGCAGCCCAAAATACCCATGCATCACTAATGAAAGGCTTAGGAGCTTTGAAGAAAGAAAGAAAAGAAAAGGTGCATAATTTTACGCAAAATTTTTCTACTTATCTTAAGAATTTCTCCGCAACTGATAAGCCCTCTGATAAGGTTCTGATTGAGTATTATACCTCAGCTTTGGGTCCTGAATTAGCTGTGTTTGCAAAATCCCAAGTTAAACCTACATTATTGGAGACTTATGAAGAAGTTGAAAGAGTAGAGGCTGAAAAAGAAATCATAGAAGATTAGCCTGAGCAATCTGGAGAAAAACCTTTTGGGAAGAAAGCCTTATTACTAACTAAACCTAAGGAGGAGCAATCACATGATTTTGAGGGAATGTTAAAAATGATGCAGAAGCTTTCCAATAGAATAATAGATTTGGAAAAGGAAAAGAAATCTCAAAAAGCCTATAAGCCTTACTACAAGAGAAGAGAGGATAACAACCAATCCAAACCTCCTCCACACATTCCTACATCAATGAGCTTAACTGAGGTTGTTATGGATAATTTTTGCACTTTTCACCAACAACCTCATTCTGAAAAAAAATTGTCCTCAATGGATAAACTCAATGACATTAGTTATGAATCAGCTGTTGGATTCCAAATTAACAGAGGACAATGATGAAGAAGAAAAGGGTGCCATAAAGCCACAGAAAAACAAGAAAATGATGCCATGGTTTTATAGGTCTGTGTTTCACTTTTTGATACAGAAGAAAATACTATGAAACATGAAGAGATATCGGAAACAAATATATCCGAAAGAATCCTGGATTTGGTGAACAAAGACAATTCCATACTCTCTAAGATCAAGAAATTGCAAGAAAATGTAAAGAAACAACCGAAGAACAACATAGATTATGAGACACCTAAAATTACCAGTCAAGATCTGAAACAGGTCAACATGCCTGCTAAGCCTATTGAAGAAGAAAATCTCAAAACACCTAAAAAAATAGGGGACAAGATACCCACAGAAAACCAACCTATATAAGAAGTTGTTGAAGCAAGTGTGGGACGAAAGACTAGGTTTAAAACCCCACCTTTCCTGTTGACTTTGGAAATTTTGAATCATAAGGTGCACAACTGTTTGGTAGATTCTGGGTCATTAGTTAATGTTATGCCACTTGCAGTTTGTAGAAATATTAATGGATAGCCTAAACCTACCACCTGGGAGGTTACTCAATTAGATAGGACTAATGTGAAAGTAGTCGGGGAGATGGAGGATATTCTGATTCGTTTATCTGCAAATGAAAAGATATGTCAATATATTGATATTGTGGTAGCAAACATACCTGACAGTTATGGACTTATTTTGAATCGAGACTGGTCATCGAGATTAAAGGGGTATTTTGCTTTGGATTGGTCACATTTGTGGTTGCCCCATAAAGGAAGCCCAAATCGGATCAAAATATTAAGAGAGCCCTACATGAAACATACTGTCATGAAATTGGAATAAAGAAATGAATCAATAAATTCTGTATTGGGAAATTATCTGATTGAACTTGAACTAGGACACTCTGCATCAGAAGAAGCCATCAACCTATCGGACACCCAACCCGATCTCCCTCAATATTCACAGGCTGATAATATTGATTATAAATCAGTAGATGTATTTTTTGTTTCAAGAACAGTAGAATTAGATAATGGTTAGGTATTTCTCATTTCTTATAGTCAAGCCTAGCCCCTTAACATATAAGTTCCTAGATCTTTAAGGGTGGGTAGAGAACTGGCCAGTTAGTGGATTAGTTCTCAGTTTTTTATTTTTCTTGGTTTTTATTTCTAAATTACTTTGTACATAAATAAATTGTTTTGATTGATTGTTGCTTGTTTTTAGTTAAAATTTATTTTTTGATTTCAATAAAAGAGGCAAACTTTTGGTTGCATGGAAAGCATCAGAGTTCTGAATTAATTGAAATTTTGGGTATAAGACTATATACTATTGTTTGATTAGATAGAAATTTTTCTAGTAATTAGTTTTCCTAAATGGCTACAAACACATTGAAGTCCTGCTTAATCCACAAAACAATAACTCAGAATCAATAGGTTTGGAATACTATTTCGAGGCTCCATCCATTTCACATCTAAAATGTCCTAGGGGGTGACAGAAAAAGACCCACAGAAAGGAAGCAAGGTAAATAGTATATTATATATAAATGATCCCATGCCAAGAATTGAAAGCCTAAAGGATAATAAGAGTCAAAACTCCTAAAAATGGTAACATCTATTAAAGCAAAGTATCGAATCATAAAAGCACAAAATTGCCAAAAGTTCTTCTCCATCTGTCAGCTGAAAATTAAATAAATCTCTCACACAAAAGGACACTATGGATAGAGGAGCCTGAATAAAACAATCAGAAAGAAAGGCATGAGGAGGACTCAAAAGGACAAAAAGTTCCCAAGCACACAAAAGTGCAAAATGGCATGGGAATGAGGAACAAATGAATATCTCTGTTTACCATATGTGACATTCCTGTGGTGTCCAAGTTGGAAGCTACCCAAATACAGAGGTAAAATGAAACTCATCTACTTTCCCTCAAAAGAGTTATCTTGACTTTGAGATTTTGGGTTTCCATTTTCCTAAATTTGGACTATCATCAATGTTAAAAATTACATATATTTGCCATTGGGGAAATATAGACATCTAAAAGAATTCAACATGTTGGTTTTATTGCTAAAATAGTCTGTTTCCAAAGGAAGAGTTGATTCAAAGATTCTGGGGTCACCAGTTAGTCACCAATTGTTGCAGCTGCAACTATTTCCCAAATTTCTAAAAAATTGGGACCCTCCTTTTAAATTTTGTTGGGATTTCTTACCTTTACTACGAGTTTGATTTGTTGACGTTAATTGTTTATTGAATATATTTTATGTTGATGCTTCCTTTTTGAATTAATTTGTGACTTACGGTGATTTCTTATCTTCGCTGTCGGAAGTGGTTTGAGCTATGAATCGGGGCTGTAGTCGCCCATGCAGCCACCATTGGAGAGGCTAAATAGCAAACGACCCGATCCAAAACCGTGTCTTCAGCTGATGCACTTTGTTTTATTTTTGGTGTTTTTGTTTTGTCACCATCGGAGTGCTAGTACCTTATATTGCCGCCGTTTTGGATGGAAATTTGAAAAGCATCACGACGAAAATTTGACCTTTCCCGATCCCGCGGTTTGCTTTTGTACTTTTGTTCTTGTCACTGTCGGAGCCGTTTTGGACATTTGAATCGAGGTTAAGTTTTTGTTTAACCGATCTTCGTCAGTCTTTTTTTTTGCAAAAGCCTTAGTTTATTGGCGTTCCATCGTTGTGGCTCTGGAGCAAACTAAACTTCTGCCTTATAAATTTTTCTTTCACCAATGTTCATGATTTTTTTTGCTAATGGTTCGCTTAACGTTAGTTCTATTTTCTTCCAATTTTGACTGGTCTATGGAACCTCTTGTCTTTTTGGCTTCCGCCGTTGCAGTGTTTTAACATGCTAATAGTTCGAGGCTATAGTCATTTGGGCTCTGATGTTAAGGTTTAGTGTGTGTTTCATCGACGGTTTTCATTGTACTACAAAACTCATAGCATCTTCGTTGCCTGTTGTCACGACTTTGTAGTAGGA
>LPNX010500728.1:37122-393805 GCA_001517045.1 Pseudotsuga menziesii | reverse complement strand
ATATATATATATATATATATATATATATATATGCAGGATGGGGCATTATTATATTATTATCCCTGTGATTTTGTGCCTGCACTATCCTTGTCGATCTGAACTGTGCTTTTGTACCAGCTGGCGGGAGCACGTGCGTGGGTGGCGTCACCGTGGAAGCTTTCAGATTCTCCTTGTCGACTGCACAGCTCATTGCTAGGTAGGCCAACCATTATTTTTCCCTTTCTTTTGTGCTTTTCGAACTAGGGTCTCGTCCTTTGGTTAGGTTTATCCCGCCATGGTCGATGGGCATATGTGTATGGGTTTATCAGCATAGATGATGGTCCACTTTGACAGTTAGCTGTCGGAGTGGGTTTTTCTTGTTTTTCTGGGTGATTATTGCAGATCCATTATGAGTTTTCGAACCTTATCCAACTATTTAGGAAACTGGTGCAGACGAGCATTACGTTGTCTGCACCAGTTTTTCTAGGGTTGTGTATGGCCATTCGGGGGAAATGTTTTCTTTTATTTTACAGTTTGTAGGTGTTTACCCTGGTTTTGTTTAGGAAACCAGAGGGTTTGAGTTTCAACTGTTGGTTTCCCGCATGTTCTGGACAGGGTCACATTTTCAAGAATAAGCCTCATTGAGGGGATTTATTTTTGAGCAAGCAGTTAGAACACTTTCTACTGAGGTTGACGCATTTTCTTTTAGGATTTTTTTTTCGTTGAAAACGCTGAGGATTTTAGTTTGATCATACTGGTTTTACTTCACATAGTTTCGTGTTTAGGATCATCGATAGAGATTTACAATGGTAGCAAGGTTATGATGCATTTTGTCGATAGTGTTTGATTTTAGTCATGGGCATCCTGAAGGGGATCCTGAGGTGGAATTTATTACAAAGGTTGAGTACATTTATTAATATACTAGAGCCACCACCAGTGCGGAACCTAACTACAAGTGGAGCGAGATTTACAGAGTATTTTAAAACAGGAGGTTCCTGATACTGGATTTGAAGAATTGACAATATATGCCAATATTGAAAAATCTTCCTTGATGAAGATAGCTACCAGGCCTCAGCTTTTCCCATGCTCAGAAGTGATTGGATGAATTCTGCCTAGGGCAAACATGACTACTATGATTCTGGCCAATATTGCCAACAAGGGCTATGCTACTTACAGCATTGGTTATGTATCATTAGCTTATCACTTACCAAAATCCTAGGTTTACCTAACTGAAGATTGGTTGAACAAGATTAACCTAGACCTGGTTGAAATAGTAAAAATAATGATGATACCTAGTAAGAATTTTTGAACTATGCCATCAAGGGAATATGACACAGCTACTCTAAGAACCCCTTATAGGTTTATTGCGTTAATGCTGAACGGAATTTTTGGGAGAGCTCACGGCAAAAGTTTTAAGTTAGGATGGTTTCCTATTATCTTCAGTGTAGCCACCCAATGGACTGTATTCAATTGGGCGAACATTGTGTCCAATAGTCTCTCGGCTTGCATTGCTTCAGCTCTGGGAGGGGTGTCTCAGAAAAAATCTGAGTTCTACATGAGCTCCATATTAATAGATTGTATACTATGCACCCAGCCATTTCCAAACCTAAGGTGCATGTGAGACAGGGACGAAACCCATGTGTACATAGCCTACAAGTTGTTATGTGCACACAAATATTACAATCATTATAAAGAAATTTGTGAACAATTTATTATGCCCTTGTATACGTTGATTTTCTTGAAAGAATGCAATTGTATGTTTGAAGAGGAATTGAAAGTTGTTGAGGAGTATGCTAATTATTATTTGACCGATGAGGGGATGTATTAGAATGTATGGTTGCTCCAGGGCACCTGTGTTGCTCCCCAAGTATGCCACGGATTTTGTGGTACATAAAGAAGCAGTTTGGTAGGTATTCTTCGATGGTATAGGGAGTTTTTTGTTCGAGCACAAGAAGGCAACTTATCCTCCCATACCTTTCAGAATGGGAAGCTATAAGTTTTTAAAAGTTAAAAAAGTTGATGAGTTTGTACAAGAATTGGAGTATTTCCACTTTGGGGAAATGAACTTCCATAGAAATGATTCTCATAACAAAGTTGCGGAACATTGCCAATGTGCATTCTGAATACACAAACCATTGGGATAAGGATGAAGAAACTTTCAGAAATGTAGAAAATATGACTGCATTACAGAGAATACTTAAAAAGAAGATCACCACTAAAGGTGGTAAGGGCCAAGTTGAGCAGAAGAAAGCTGATGAAGAGGAGGCCAGGAAAAGAGAAGAAGATGCTAGGAGACTAGCACAAGAGGCCAATATTTGGCTTAAGAGTGAATAAGAGGAAAGGAAGAAAGATGAACAAGAAGTAGCAAAGAATGCGGAAGAAGCTGCCAAGAAGGAAGAAGAAGAAAGAAAAAGGAAAGAGGATGAACAGCTAAAAAAGAAGGAGGTTGGAAGTCTGAAACTGACAGGGTCCACAACACATCAACAAACTTATGATCCTACAGACACTCAAGAAGTGCAAGATTGGGATTGTCCTGACCCTCAAGCGTCTGCTACAACTGTTGGCAGCAATATACGGCAGGTTGTCGTTTCTGGATTAAGGCTAATACCTTTTGAACAAAAGAAAGGGGAAGAAGTCCCAGATTTTAGTACCATTTTTTATGACAGAGAAAAGAAGAGAATTGTGAAAAGAACTGAGAAAAAAGTGGAGACCGGTGGACAATTGGGGATGATCGTCACTGATAAAACCTTGGTACATGGGACAAACAAGGACCCAAGGCTGACAATCTGAGCTAGAGAAACATTAATCCATGCCTCTGAAGATAATGTAGAATGAATAATGACAGACCTTGAGCGATCAAGGAAAAATACTGCCCAATTAAAGGACACTCTGAGGAAGGAGAGGGATGAAATCTTCAAAAGCAGAGCTTCAATCCCTCCAAGAAGACAAGATCTCTTTGGATGTTACCATTGAAAAGACAGGGAGAGATGCTCAGGATAGCCTAGCAAAAGCGTAGTGGGATTATCAGGAGCTAAAGATAGAAAGGGATGGAATGAAAACAACATGTGAAAACCTTAAGACAGAAAGAGACCAATTGCAAAGCGAAGTTGGGGAACTGGAAACACAAAGGGCTATCATGGAGGAGACAGAAAAATAGTTTCACGTACAAGTAGCAGAGTTTGAGGGACAAATTGCTTCACTAGCAGCATCTTTGAAAGAGGCTAAGGAACAACAAACTAGTATTCAGCCTTTCAAAGAGCATGCCCTAACACAAAGAAGCAAAATGCACCAGCTGCAGGTATCCATAGAAAAAGAAAGATGCATAGTTTTGCAGGTGGATAATAGATTGGAAGAAATTTTGGAAACCACCAAGTATTTTGTAGATCAGTCTTAGGACATTTTGGAAGTCCTAACAGGAAGGATAGGAAGGATGGAGGCCAATGAAGAGATTTCAGCAAACTTACTAGCAAAGGATCATCAAGGCTTAAAGCAGGATTATGACTTGTTGGAATTTGCAATAAACACAATAGAAGAGTTCAAGAAATATGTGAAGAGAATGAGAGGAGTTTGCACCAAGTATTGCAGAAGGCTGCTGATCACTTACAATCAATGCTAGGTGACTGCTGAGTAGAGGTTAGATGCATTTCCAGAACATCAGTCGTTCATAGAAATGTTACTGAACAGATATCAAGAGGATGAGCAAAGGATCCAACAAGCCAAGGTCCTAGATGCATAAATCTTGAAAGATGAAGTGGTTCATTCGGCAGTCAGTGTACAGTTGCTTGAGGATCAACTACGCCTAAGCTCAACAAGGATTGAAGTCATTAAAAATCAGGTTGCAATGTTTGAAATCAACATTTGTTTTCTCGAGCCTTCTGAATTTGAGAATATAGCATCAGAAGCCCAAGCATGGAAAAAGTTCCTAAATAATCAAGCGGGGCCCTCTACTTATAGTGCTTTATTGTTTTTTTTTAATGTAATATATTGTAAATTGTATGAGCACTCAATATAAGACAATTTTGGGAAATGAAACGTTGGGGAAGCCTAGGGGTCATTTGGGGCAGCCCAAAATTTTTGCCTTTTGTATAAGTATAGGAGAGTTAGATAAAGAAAGGACTTTTCCCCGGTTAGACTTGTGAGAAAACATTATAAGAGGAACTATGTCACATACCCCAAGCTCGAGGGTCCTAAGAAGTCACTGTCTGAGCACTCTCCAGGAGTTGGTAGGGAGGAACGGCCTCCCATTGCTGTTGTTGTCCACAGCTTAAACAGGTTCTGTCACTTATTTCTTTATGTTTACTGAGTATGAATGGATGCATGTTATGATTATTTTATATAACTAAGGAGTTAGTCAGTTTAGTAAAGTTAGTATCTCAGAATATCAGTAGTTAAATCTGTTAATAGTTACTGTGTTTTTCCACATCTGGGATCACCAGACCGTACTCCAGCACAGTACCTCGGTATCATGAAGTAATATCCTTCTGAATCGAATTTCCTATTTAATTACTTTCAATAACTACAAGTGTTTCACAAATTCTTAAGTTTTTCTTACAGTTTTTCAAACTACTTCCTGGTACTGTATCTTTGCTTCCTGTAAATATTAGCATTAATCTTGAAGTGGGAAAACGAAAAGTTAAACCTGTATCTTACCGACGAGTCTAAAAGAAGTGCAGCCACCGTAAACCGCCTGACAACCATGAGCAAAGGAAGCATAAATCCTTACTTTGTCACCGAGAAGGATCGGATGGTAATAGAAAAGGATACCTTACACAATGGGAGCTATGACAGTGTCAAGTCAAAGAAATGCACTCACGCCGTGACAGGGTTGATAATGGTGTCAAAAAGGAGAAACCCTAGGCTTTTACAACCATATGACCATCAACAGTAAACTATCGACTCTCTCACAGTGCAGTAGACGAGCACGAAGGGCTGGAGCAGCATGCAAGCTGCTACCACACAGTGCAATAGCAAAATACTGGGTCAGGAGGATTCACAGAGAGACCAAGCCCGAAGGTGAGGGAGAAATGGTAATTTTTAGGGTTGAGTCAACTATTTTTAACACGCCAATGCATGGCCAAGGAATGACCACGTCAGTACTATAATACATTGCATGCAAGTGGGTCGAAGTCTAATGTTCTACGATGAATATTGCTAATCGTTTGTTTTCCAAACAATTCTTTGCATGGACATTTCCATATGGTCGCTACCCTATGATGTTACCTGCATTAAAATTCACAACTACAATGTTAGAGCAATGCATATTAATACTATGCATTACAAATAATAAATTATGCAATATAAATAATAAGACTATGCTATTTCGATATTAACCTTTGCATTGTAAATATTAAACTTCACATTATAATATTGGTTCAAGATTAAGTCTTGAGGTATTTAGACATAGAGGAATTGATTTTAAATATAAAAGTTATAAGGATATGGGTATAATGTTAAGTTAGGGTTATTCATAAAACTTACCACTATATTGCCATTTACCCTAGTCTCAAGTGAAGGCAATATATATATCATTTCCTTAAGTCTATAAATTAATAAAGTAATGTTAAGTATAGATGTTACAATGCTACAACTATAATGCCTATTATTTTAGCCTTGCTTAGATGGTAAAAGACTAGTCATTCTATGACTTTAACTTATAGAAACTCGGCTTTATAATCCTCTAATTTGGATTGAGATTACTCCAGTTCGTTTGGACTTGTCATTGCTAATATATATACAATCTCTTAAATTGTCTTAGATTCTTTATGATAATAATTAGGCCTTTGTTATCCTTCATGCTCAAAGAGTTACAAGGTTTGTTAAGTGAATATATATGTTTGGCAGTTTATGTAAAATGTTATAACCATTCTTGTGGTAGTATAGTCTGGAAAATCATAAATGAGTTTGATCATGATAATCTAGGACTAAGTCTAAAGGTGCTCTTAGATTTTATTCAATTGTCATCATGGAAATAGGAGTAGTTTCCAATCAATGCAAATCCCTAAATGTTAAGAGAAGACATGTATCATATAGTAAATCTTGTAATTACTGGAAGTAAGAAAGGTATATAGATTGATATTATTAACTCTAGATCCTTTACAGAGGTAGATGTAAATCAAACATATTCTAAATTTAAACTTGGCATGATGCAGTAACAAAGGTTGAGTAGAAATTGGACTAAATATGATAACCCAGTTTTATTTACTGTGCTAGGTAAGAAACATTATTTGCTTCTATGTTGCAGTACAGTAAACTCATCAAATGATTCAATACTTCATAGAAATGCTTAACTCTGATATCATAAGGGAAAATAGCTATCTTGCTCTCTAGTAAATTCCAATTTCTATCAGTAAGATCTTAAGGCGATGATAGGAAAAGCTTTACCTCTAAAAATCTTGATAAACCTGACTAGCATGCTTATACTTTTACTGAATGATTTTGGTACAGCAATTTGTTATCTAATACTTTAAAGAATCGTTAGCAGTGACCCAAACTTTACCTGTATATCTATAAGAACAAGTAAACTGCTGCATTAGCTCGGAAGCTAAGTAAGCCCACTCTGTCATGGCAATTCCCCCTTGTGGTTGCAAACAGAAAACAATCAGTAATTGACAAGAAACTCATCTTTAAAGTTAAGTATAATAAAGATCATTCAGTTGCATTTCTGGTAACATAAACTAATCAAATAGTTAATGACATCATTTAATAAGATTATTATGCTATTTTAAAAATTTTAAATTTTTCGAAATTTTTGGGGTTTTGACATGTGGTATCAGAGCATGGTTCAAACACTAGGCCTCGATGTGGCCCAATTAGTTTCTGCAGAACAGTAAAAAAATAATGTACTAACTTGTATTTTGTTTCATGTAAAAAGCAGAAAAAATTTCTTTTTCTGAATCTAACAGGCAGGTATGGAGAACCTAGGAGAATATGTTGAGGAAGAATCTCCAAACACTGAGACAAGACAGATGTCTAGAGAACCTGTGATAGAGGAAGTAACTGCTTGCTCCTCAGAGCTGATGCAGACCATAAAGAATTTAAAGACTGAAATAGAATCAGTCAAGAAGGACAATGAATGGATACTGAAGACTCAAGAGGAGTTAAATCAACTTCTGATAGAAAAATTTTAGACTGAAGGGAGAAACAGAAGGTCTGAATCTGAAGAAGCTAGCCATCAAAAAGGGTCCAAAAAGATGAAACTAGCTAAACCTGATAGCAGTTCATCATCAGGAGGAAGTAAGGAACAACAGAGCTATTACACTACTAGTGATAGTAGTGAGGCCAAGTTGTATAAAAGGAAGAAAAAGTACAAGCATTATGAAGAGATTTCTGGGGAGTTCAAGAAAATAAAAACTCCAACTTTCAATGGAGAAACTGAAAAAGGAGAAGAGGCAGAAACTCTGGTTATCTAGGATGAGAAAATACTCTCAAATTTATAATTATTCAAATCAGCTGAAGGCGAGAATGGCCATATATAACCTTTCAGGAAAGGCAGATATATGGTGTCAAGATTTGAAAGGGCCAAGGAATTTTATGAGTTAAAGCTTGCGTCCATGACTATGAAAGACTTAAACAGTAAGTTCTTAAGTCTGTTAAGGTATGTGCCGTATTTAGTTGATGAGAAACCTAAAGTACAATGGTTTCTCAGCTGCCTTCCATATCATATAAAAGACAGAATCGAATATGATAACCCCAAAACTCTGGAAGAAGCCATGCGAAAGGCTAATTTCTGTTTTGAACAGAATAAAAAGAAAAAAGGAATAGCCAACTGGAAGGCTAAAAAGAACGGTAATCATCCTGAGTTCAAGAAAAAAGAGTTTATACCCCAAAAAAATTTCAGGAATAACAAGAACAAAAACCATTCTAATGGTAAGAACTTTCAGGGAAGCAAAAATGGTGCTTCAAATAATTCCAATAACTTCAAGGGCAGCAAGGAGGCTTCTAACAATCATGGAAATTTCACTAAGAATTTCGAAAGGAAGGAACCTGTTAAGTGTTAGGAGTGCAATGGCCCATGCTATGCTTCAGTTTGCCCAAATCGGAAGAAGCGAAACAACAATATTCATACAATACAAGATGAAATGACTGTTGGAGACTTTGCAAGGACTATGCCCCGAATCAATGCAGCATTGGAGAACCGCCAAGCTGATTATCAAAATTCCATGGTGGAACTAGAAGGTATGGTTAACAAAACCCCTGTAACTATTCTAATAGATCCAGGCGCAAGTCTTAGTTATATTTCACCGCAGATAGTAGAAAAGTGTAATCTGACTGTTGAAAAGTTTGATAACTCCTGGCTAGTTCAACTAGCCACAGGGGCAAAAAGGAAGGTAAATTGTTATGTTAATGAATGTGCTTTAGAGATGAATGATTTTAAAACTACTGTCAAATTAAATGTTTTGCCACTTGGCTTGTATGACATACTTATTGGTATGGACTGGTTAGAACAACACAGGGTAGTTTGAAACTGTTTTGATAAAACCTTTACGTGTATGAATAATAATGAACAGTCTGTAACAGTTAAAGGTATTCTTAGGAAAACTGTAATCAGGCAGATTTCTGCCTTACAGCTCAAAAGAGAAGTCAGAAAAGGGTGTAAAGCCTATGCTGTAACTATTACAGATGAGGCGAGTAAATCTGAAAAAGATAAAATAAAAATAGAGGATATTCCTGTGTTAAACGAATTTATTGATGTTTTTCTGGAGGAAATTCCAAGATTACCTCCCAGGAGGGAACTGGATTTCACAATTGAGCTGGTACTAGGTGTTGTACCCAGCTCGAAGGCTCTGTATCATATGAATATTCTGGAGCTTAATGAATTAAAATCACAACTAAAGGAATTAATAGATAAGAAATATATTCGACCTAGTGTGTCCCCTTGGGGAGCACCAATAATCTTTGTTAAAAAGAAAGACGGAACTATGCGACTTTGCATAGATTACCGTCAACTAAATAAAATGACAATTAAAAACAGATATTCGTTGCCCTACATAGATGATCTGTTTGATCGGCTACGTGGAGCTACGGTGTTCTCTAAGATAGACCTGAGATTAGGCTATCATCAGGTGAGAATTAAAGAAGAGGACATTTTCAAAATAGCTTTCAGAACAAGGTATGGACATTACGAATTTGTCGTAATGCCATTTGGGCTTACTAACGCCCTAGCCGTCTTTATGTGTCTAATGAATAACATAATGCATAAATATTTAGATAAATTTGTTGTCGTATTCATTGATGACATATTAATCTATTCTAAAAATGAAGAGGAACATAAGGAACATTTACGGATAGTCTTACAAGAACTGCGAGAGCAACAACTCTTTGCGAAGTTCAGTAAGTGTGATTTCTTCAAGGATGAAATCCAGTACTTAGGTCATGTGGTGACTAAGGAAGGGATTTCAGTTGATCCTGAAAAGATCCGAGCAATCGAAGATTGGCCAGTACCAAAAGACGTAACAGACGTTACGTCCTTCATGGGAATTACTGGTTATTACCGGAGATTTATAGAAGGATTTTCAAAAATAGCCAACCCAATCACTTCCTTGCAAAAGAAAGGCAAG
Source organism: Pseudotsuga menziesii (assembly GCA_001517045.1). Taxonomy (NCBI): domain Eukaryota; kingdom Viridiplantae; phylum Streptophyta; class Pinopsida; order Pinales; family Pinaceae; genus Pseudotsuga; species Pseudotsuga menziesii. The sequence continues at coordinate 384,269 of LPNX010500728.1, read as the reverse complement.
AAATTTGATTGGAACTTAAAATGAGAAGAAAGATTTAAGAAATTAAAAACTTTATTAACAACTATGCCTATTCTAAGAATAGTGGATCCTAATAAGGATTTCATGGTTTGCACTGATGCTTGTAATGATGATTTAGGCGGAGTACTGACTCAGGATGGGCATGTTATAGCCTATGAGTCCAGGAGATAAAGATCCATGAAAATAATTATGCCACTTATGATTTAGAGCTAGCTACTGTTATCATGCCTTAAAAATGTGGAGACACCACTTAATAGGCAAAATTTTTATCTTAATGACTGATAATAAGGGTCTAAAATAACTTTTAGATCAGCCTAACTTAAATGCAAGGCAAGCAATATGGTTATCCTTTTTAAGTGAATACGATTTTGAAATTCATCACATAAAAGGAAAGGAAAATAAGGTGGCTGATGCTTTGAGCAGAAATGCAAAGCTGAATTTTACAACAGCAATCAGTACTTATAATTCTGATTTAAATGAACAGCTAACTGAAGGGATTAAATTGGATGAAATTTATCAAAAATTACAAGCTACAGCTAAAGAAGAACCCATAGAAATTTTAATTAAGGGTTATAGTCCAAATAAAGATGGATTTTTATTGTTTAAGGACAGACTGTATGTGCCTAATGTGTCCAAAGTTAAATTGCTGATTCTGGATGAAGTGCATAAAACCCCTTACTCAGGGCATCCAGGCTACCAAAAGACTGTCACCATGTTGAGAAAAGATTATTTCTGGCCTAATATGAAATATGAAGTAGCTGAGTATATAGCTAGATGTTTGGACTGTCAACAAGTGAAGACAAAACATCAACATCCAGCTGGGTTATTGCAACCTTTGCCTATTCCTAGTTGGAAGTGGGAAATAATTAGCTTAGATTTCATTACTGGATTACCCAGAAATCAAAATCAGAATGATTCAATTATGGTGGTAGTAGATAAATTAAGTAAAGCAGCACATTTTATTCCTGTTAAAACCACTTACAAGGTTGCAAATATAGCAGACATTTTCTTAAAGTAGATTTTTCGGCTACATGGTGTACCAAAGGTTATTATTTCAGACAGGGATCCTAAATTCATAGGGAATTTCTGGAAATCCTTGTTTAAGGGATTAAACACAACACTAAATTTTAGCACTTCCTTCCATCCTCAGATGGACGGACAGACTGAAAGAGTTAATCAAGTGTTGGAAGATCTGTTAAGAATGTATGTCAAGGATCAACCAGGTAAGTGGGAGGATTACTTGCATCTAGCAGAATTTGCATACAATAACAACTATCAATCATCAGCTAAGTTCAGTCCTTTTGAAATTCTGTATGGGCGTAAATGTAACACTCCTATCTCCTGGAATAATCCAGTAGATAGATTAGTGTTGGGACTCGAATTATTAAAAGAAATGGAACAGATTGTAAAACAAGTGCAGGAGAACTTGAAGGTTGCCCAGGATCGGCAAAAGAGCCAAGCAGATTTTAAAAGAACTCCTAAAGAGTTCTAGGTGGGTGAGCACATGTTCATAAAAGTAAGACCAAAGAAGAGCTCCTTAAGACTAGGGAGCTGTGCAAAATTAGCACCACGTTACTGTGGTCCGTTTGAAATTTTATCTAGAGTTGGTCAAGTTGCATATCAGCTAGCGTTACCACCTAATTTAAAAGTGCACAATTTTTTTCATATTTCTATTCTGAAAAAGTATGTTCATGATGCTACTCATGTGATTGATTGGAACGTTGTACAGGTAGAACCAGAAGGGGAAGTTCTGGTGGAACCGGACTATATCCTCAGGAGGAGAGAAATTACTCTGTGGAATCACACAATTGGACAGCTGAAGGTGCAATGGAAGCACCTTAGTCCTGAAGAAGCTACCTAGGAACTGGAAAGTAAGATGTGGGAAGCATACTCGAATCTGTTCCAGGAGGTTGCAAAGGATGAGGAATAAGTAGCATCGAGGACGATGTTACATTTTAAGGGGGTGTGTATGTCACATACCCCAATTTTGTAAAATTATGTAAATTGTTTTATTTATATTTCTGAGACATTATGTTAAACTTAATCCTAAGTAGGGATTGATGACTCAGCAGAGTCAATAGTAATGGAGTGTAATTTAGAATATTTTATTATTAATAAATAAATAATGGAGAAACAGCATGGGAGAGCTGTTAAAAAGAGGTTACTGGTCAAACTGGTGGATGGAACTAGGTGGAAAGGCAAAAGACAAGTGGCAGCATCCTCAAACACTTCCTAACATTAGAGAAAATTTGGAGTCTAAAATGGGCCTTATAAGAAAACATGCTAAAATAAGTTTTTGTGAGTTGGAATTCAAGAACCAATAGAATTTCAATAAAATGAGTCAACCATAATGGTTGAATTGACATATTTTTCATTAAAAAAAACTACTTTTTGTGTTCATATTTTCGACATTTCTCCTTGCGTTTTTACTAGCTCGTTGGATGCGGAATTTGATTCTGCATCCAACGAGTACCCACACTGCATACTTTTGACAAACGTATTAGAGGAAATTTGAACTCAAAATGGGCCTCCTAAAATGAATTCATAAAATAATAGTTAAAATAATAAAACAATATTTGTTAATTTTTGAGGAATAAAAGAAAAAAACTACTTTTTTGTTTGTATTTTCGACATATCTCCCCGTATTTTTACTCAAATTTCGATCAAAAGAGCTCGTTGGATGTGGAATTTAATTCCGCATCCAACAAGTAACCATTTGGCATACTTTTAACGGACCCTGCTGCCCCAAAAATAAGAAATACCTGAAAAAATGGAATGATGACATCATCATTCCATTTTTTCAGGTATTTCTTGTTTTTGGGGTAGTGGGGTCCATCAAAAGTATGTCAAGTGGGTAATCGTTGGATGCGTAATTTAATTCCGCATCCAACAAGCTCACCCGATTGAAATTTGAGTAAAAGCACAGGGAGATATGTCAAAAATACAGACAAAAAAGTAGTTTTTTTTATGATACCTATCCCCAAATTTATATTAAAAAGGTGTTTAAGACCTATATGGTATTTCAAATTTAAATAAATTTCATTGGCTAACACATGATGACATGGAATTTGAATAGAAGTTAAAAGGCCCATTTTGAGTTGAAATTTCCTCTAATGGGCCCGCTACTCCAAAAACAAGACATCATCACGTTTTTTCAGGTATTTATTGTTTTTGGGGTAGCGGGGTCTGTCAAAAGTATGCAGTGTGGGTACTCGTTGGATGCAGAATCAAATTCCGCATCCAACAATCTCTCCCGATCGAAATTTGAGTAAAAACACAAGGAGATATGTCGAAAGTACGAACACAAAAAGTAATTTTTTTCTTTCTTCCTCCAAAATTAATCAATATTATTTTATTATTTTAACTATTATTTTATTATTTTCCTTAGGAGGGCCATTTTAGACCCCAAAATTCCTCTAATGGTTGCAGGTGGTAGCTTCCCTATATTTGGGGTCATGAATCCCCAAGAAAGTGGAATCAGAGCAGGTGGCTCATTAAATGACAGTTAACCCAACAAAGACCTAGGCAATCTTTTAAAAGTACTCAAGGAAGAGAGCTGGGGGCTGCTTAGATTTTATTCCAGAGAGAATTCATTCAGGTGAATGTTATTCAGGAATTCCATTGAGGAAAAGGGAAATATAGTAAGGAAGTTGTTTTTGGAGGATTGCTGCAGTAACTTGATTATATTACAGCTTTTTGGGCTGAGAGTACTGACTGATAGTTATGAGTTATTACTGAGTTTGAAGACTGGTATCTGAATTTTCTACACCTAGTTCCAGCCAGGGAGACCAGAGCAAGCTCGAGGGTCCTGAGAAGTCGCTGTCTAAGCACTCTCCAGGAGTTGGTAGGGAGGAACGGCCTCCCATTTCTATTGTTGTCCACATCTTAAACAGGTTCTGTCACTTATTTCTTTATGTTTACTGAGTATGAATGGATGCATGTTATGCTTATTTTATATAACTAAGGAGTTAGTCAGTTTAGTAAAGTTAGTATCTCAGAATATCAGTAGTTAAATCTGTTAATAGTTACTGTGTTTTTCCACATTTGGGATCACCAGACCATACTCCAGCACAGTACCTCGGTATCATGAAGTAATATCCTTCTGAACCGAGTCTCCTATTTAATTACTTTCAATAACTACAAGTGTTTCACAAATTCTTAAGTTGTTTTGCTTACAGTTTTTCAAACTATTTCCTGGTACTGTATCTTTGCTTCCTGTAAATATTAACTGTAATCTTGAAGTGGGAAAATGAAAATTTAACCCTGTAACTTACCGGTGAGTCTGAAAGAAGTGCAGCCACCGTAAACCTCCTGACAACCACGAGCAGAGGAAGCATAAATCCTTACTTTGTCACTGAGAAGGACAGACTGGTAAGAGAAAAGGATACCTTACACAATGGGAGCTATGACAGTGTCAAGTCAAATAAATGCACTCACGACATGACAGGGTCGATAATGGTGTCAAAAAGGAGAAACCCTAGGCTTTTACAACCATATGACCGCCAACAGTAAACTAACGACTCTCTCACGGTGCAGTAGACGAGCACGAAGGGCTAGAGTAGCATGCAAGCTACTACCACACAATGCAATAGCAAAAGACTGGGTCAAGAGGGTTTGCAGAGAGACCAAGCCCAAAGGCAAGGGAGAAATGGTAATTTTTAGGGTTGAGTCAACTGTTTTTAACACGCCAATGCATGGCCAAGGAGTGACCATGTCAGTACTATAATACATTGCATGCAAGTGGGTCGAAGTCTAATGTTCTACGACGAAGATTGCCAATCGTTTGTTTTCCAAACAATTCTTTGCATGGACATTTCCATATGGTCACTACCCTATGATGTTACCTACATTAAAATTCACAACTACAATGTTAGAGCAATGCATATTAATACTATGCATTACAAATAATAAATTATGCAATATAAATAATAAGACTATGCTATTTCGATATTAACCTTTGCATTGTAAATATTAAACTTCACATTATAATATTGGTTTAAGATTAAGTCTTGAGGTATTTAGACATAGAGGACTTGATTTTAAATATAAAAGTTATAAGGATATGGGTATAATGTTAAGTTAGGGTTATTCATAAAACTTACCACTATATTGCCATTTACCCTAGTCTCAAGTGAGGACAATAGATATATCATTTCCTTAAGTCTATAAATTAATAGAGTAATGTTAAGTATAGATGTTACAATGCTACAACTATAATGCCTATTATTTTACCCTTGCTTAGATGGTAAAAGACTAGTCATTCTATGACTTTAACTTATAGAAACCCGGCTTTATAATCCACTAATTTGGATTGAGATTACTCCAGTTCGTTTGGACTCGTCATTGCTAATATATATACAATCTCTTAAATTGTCTTAGATTCTTTATGATAATAATTAGGCCTTTGTTATCCTTCATGCTCAAAGAGTTACAAGGTTTGGTAAGTGAATATATATGTTTGGCAGTTTATGTAAAATTTTATAACCATTCTTGTGGTAGTATAGTCTAGAAAATCATAAATGAGTTTGATCATGATAATCTAGGACTAAGTATAAAGGTGCTCTTAGATTTTATTCAATTGTCATCATGGAAATAGGAGTAGTTTCCAATCAATGCAAATCCCTAAATGTTAAGAGAAGACATGTATCAGATAGTAAATCTTGTAATTACTAAAAGTAAGAAAGGTATATAGATTGATATTATTAACTCCAGATCCTTTACAGAGGTAGATGTAAATCAAACATATTCTAAATTTAAACTTGGCATGATGCAATAACAAAGGTTGAGTAGAAATTGGACTAAATATGATAACCCAGTTTTATTTACTGTGCTAGGTAAGAAACATTATTTACTTCTATGTTGCAGTACAGTAAACTCATCAAATGATTCAATACTTCATAGAAATTCTTAACTCTGATATCATAAGGGAAAATAGCTATCTTGCTCTCTAGTAAATTCCAATTTCTATCAGTAAGATCTTAAGGAGATGATAGGAAAAGCTTTACCTCTAAAAAGCTTGATAAACCTGACTAGCATGCTTATACTTTTACTGAATGATTTTGGTACAGCAATTTGTTATCTAATACTTTAAAGAATCGTTAGCAGCGACCCAAACTTTACCTGTATATCTGTAAGAACAAGTAAACTGTTGCATTAGCTCGGATGCTAAGTAAGGCTAGTCTGTCATGGCAATTCCCCCTTGTGGTTGCAAACAGAAAACAATCAGTAACTGACAAGAAACTCAAATTTAAAGTTAAGTATAATAATGATCATTCAGTTGCATTTCTGGTAACATAAACTAATCAAATAGTTAATGACAGCATTTAATAAGATTATTATGCTATTTTAAAAATTTTAAATTTTTCGGAATTTTTGGGGTTTTGACAAACTATTTCATTTTGCAATATACTATTACAGTTTTTCCTGTTGGAGAAAGCTTTGGTGGAATGTTCAAATGTTGTTCAATGGATGTGTTGAAGGGGAACTATTTCGTTTTCATCATTTAATTCATTAACCACGAGATCGTTCTAACTTGTTGAAGCTATGTTCTTTTATGAATGTTCTCTAGTTTATTTTATGATAATTTCCATTATGAGTAATGAATGTTTTCACAGACAATGAGCTATCTTGTTGTTCATCCATCTATTCATGTTTATGTGTTTTGAATCAAAGAACAGCTACCTATGATTTTTCTTAATGCATGAACAGTAATACATTACTCATTAAATAGCAATCTCACTCCCTAGGGACAACTTACTTAGTTTTTATTTCCTGCTCTATGTGGTTCAGATGCGAGAGAGTCTAACATGAGAGGTAAGAACTTGCGCATCACATTGTGACTGCTCCTTGTATTCTTTATCAATCTGCATTTTAGATAGGTGCTTGCATATCACACTTAAAGTTAAAAACACAAAAATATATACGGTGGACCGGGCCGCAACCGGTAAAACCTTTTAATTTTTTTTAGTTGACCTACGGTAGCTGGACCGTAAACCAGACGGATTCCCCATACCAAACAGTCACGGGCTAGTTGGGAAATTTGACTGGGGAGAATCCCTTACTGTTGTTTCCTGCGATTTTCCAGGCCTCAACAGGGGTGTACTATTTATGTACACTATTATTCATCGTTATTCAATGGAAGTATACACTCCAATATTTATATCTTCATTCATGTGATTCAATCTCGTTTCTTCTCTCTATTTTTCATGTGTATGCTTGTGAGAATTATCTTAGTAGCAAGATCTATTTCTTGTTATTTTTCTTAGAATATTTTCTCATAGTATTGAAGCTATCATTTCTACACCCTTATCCCCACCAAGTCCCCTTATTTTCTCCTCTCATGGACTCATAACCCCCTATTCATTGTCATTCTTCTTATGTACCCTATTATATATTTGTATTAGCATTCAATATACAAAATACAATCACATTTGTTTGAATTATAACCATTTCATCATATAATATACATTATTGTCACAAGGATCAAAATTACAGCATTAGAAGATCATTGAAAAAGATGAAAAATATATTTTATTTATAGTGTATCCATTGGCTATCTTCTGGAAGAAGGCCAATTTTAGGAAAATCTATCCTCGAGGTAGTACATGTTTATTAGATGTCATTATATTTTATCCCCAAAGTTTTCCTTGAAAGAATTGAGAAAATGAGCTTGAAATTTCATTGGTATGGAAATATGAATAAGAGAGCTCTATCTTGAGTAATTTGGAATAGATTTATTTACCAAAGGATAAAGAGGGTCGGGGTTTCAAGAACACACATTTGTTTAGTAAATATTTAGCTACAAAATTTATAAGGAGAAATATTCAAAGTAAGAGATTACAATGTAAAGGTATTCATAAAAAATATATTATGCCTAGGTTGTTTGAATATTGGATTCAAAATCATGTTAAACAAAACCATAATTATTCTATGATCTAGAAAGCAATTATGATAGCCTTTTCTTTACTAGGTAATTATCTTGTCTAGAAATTTGGGAAAATGGTAAGAGTGAGAATTGTCCAACCCTTGGGTTGGGGAGGGGTTTATATTGTTTGAGAGTATAATTGAGAAATTACATAGACATAGTTTTTTCTCTCAACTAGATAGCTCTCATAGAAATATTTACCATTTGGATATGAGAGTGGAAAATTGCTTATATGTTAGATCTAGGTTATAGGGAAAATTTTGAGTAGGAAATATTTATCATTTTTTTTCAAGCTAGCCATGTGAGGATTAAGGATGAATAGGATGAGCTTATATAGGGAAAAAATCCAACTAATGGATCCTATGCCCCAAAGATGGCTATCGGTATTCAAGTGCTTATGAGGGGGGAAACCATGTGTGTTCGTTATGGAAGCTCGTTTGGAAGTTCAAATGCACATTAAAGTCTTGTATTTTCATGTAGTTATCCCTTAGGAGAAAGTTACTTACATGGAACACTCTTCAAAAAAGAGGCTATAATGATCCAATACCCAAGTAGGTGTATACAAGGAGAGTGTTAAGTCTATTGATCATGTGATTATGTTTTTCCCTATGTTGTTTAGGTTTGGAAGGATGTAACATACCCAATCCACTCTCTTACTATTGAGGTGATGGGACACCCAAAACCAAGAAAATTTCCTTTGATACCATATTGTAACATACTCAATTGTCTAATTAATATTAAATAACCATTATGGCATAGAAACTTTATGCATTTAGAATTTAACAGTGAAAATAATATTATCCATAACAATTTTATTCAATACCCATGTAGTATACATTTGTATAAATAGCAGCTCTAATACAATGAATAAATAGACTAATTTCAACTCAAAATGGGACTTTCAACCCTAATTCAAATTCTGTATCATCATGTGTTATCCAATGAAATTGATTCAAATTTGAAATACCATATAGGTCTTAAACAAAATTTTAATATAAATTTGGGGATAGGTATCATAAAAAAAACTACTGTTTTGTTCATATTTTCGACATATATCCCTGTGTTTTTACTCAAATTTTGAGCGTGAGGCTTCCCTAGATGAAGAATTAAATTCCAGGTCTATCAAGTACCCACTCTGCATACTTTTGATGAATGCCAATATCCAAAAACAAGAAATACCTGAACATGATGATGATGTCATCATCACAATTTTTCAGGTATTTCTTGTTTTTGGGGTAGAGGGGTCTATCAAAAGTATACAGTGCGGGTACTCGTTCGATGCAAAATTTAATTATGCATGCAACAATTTCTCTTGATTTAAATTTGAGTAAAAACATAGGGAGATATGTCGAAAATACGAACAAAAAAAATAGTTTTTTCTTTTCTTCCTCCAAAATTAATAAATATTATTTTATTGTTTTAACTATTATTTTATTATTTTCCTTAGGAAGCCCATTTTGAGTTGAAATTTCCTCTAATAGGATTGATTATATGTAGAGTCACAGGATAAATATCTAGTCGCAAGACATTCTCACAAGCATGTAGAAGGAAAATAGAGAGAAGAATAATTAGATTGAATACAAGCGAAGTGAAGAATAGGAATTGACTATTGATCAAATGAATTGATTATTCATTAATGATGAATATTACATTTTTAATATGTCCTTTTAAAGTAGAAATAGAGTTTCTAGAATACAACTCATGCTAGCTCATAAATCAGGATTACTAATATGATAAACCCCCATACGTGAGAAAAGCACTCTCCAAATATATCAAGGAGCTCATGAATTGAATAAATCATGAGTGAGTTATGATGAGGGATAGAAAGTATTGCTAATCATGGGATATATAGAGAAAATCATGGAGTATGGTCCCAAAAGATGTCAGTTTCTAAGTTTGACAAGATTTCCCTTATCTACTGAAAAGTAGGATAAAGTTGTCTAAAGGAAAAAAAGACAGGAAGGCATAGTTTTCATTCTGGGAAGTCAATAAAGTTGTTAGAATCTAACCAGAATCAGTATACAGGAACTCTTGGGGTAAATATGAAAAGTATTGACCAAGTGGTGCTAGTGGGTGCCAACTACCTAGGCTAGTACATAGGAAATTAACTAGAAATGATTAATTATTGTTATCCTAAGTATGGAATGGGTTTATGATATTCTAAAAACCCCCTTTAAGTCTGACTATAGGATGGGATATTTGAAATAAGCATAAATATAGAGGTATATAGGTCCCAACAACAAAGATATTTCCACCCTTTATAATTAGTTATGTCTATAAAAAGTGAGGAAAGAGGAAAAAATGCATAGGGAAAATCCTCCCTCGAGAAAGGAAAAATGAAAAAAATAAAAAACATGTCTTAATTATATATTTTTCTTCACTTGAATGATCTGACTAAACTACTTCCTGAAGAACTTGATGAATAAGTTGTAAACTCTATGATTATGCACCAAAGTGTAGTATCTGCAAGAAAGAAGAGGAGAGGCTCCTTGTAGCTCATCATATGATGAAATAGGAGAATTATTTGAATTATTATTGCTGATAAAATACTATAATATGCAAACACAATTTTAAAATCAAAATATATCTATGCATACTCCTTCCCAAAGAGTAAAACACCCAACACAATCAGTTCCTTGTATAGTTGCGAAATGGTGAAATGGGCCATATATCTTCTTTTCAAACTATTGTAGCAGCTTCCCAAATATGAAATGAGGATGAAATTATTCTGAAATATCATAAATATTATCATATGTATAAGGAAATACCAAAAATTTAATGTCTTCGTGAGGATATGGGGCTAGAGTAGGAAAATGATGAGAAACTGGGAAAATTGATGGATGTGTAAATATGAATGATAGATGGACTTGAGATATGAACCATAGATTTTTATATCATATCCAAAAATGTGTAACAAAATTACAAATATGAATGCTTTCATAAATAACCAACTCCCTTGAAACCAACAAAAATAAGGAACACTGCATAGGAATCCAATAAGGAATCAACTAGTGAACTTGGGGTTCATATAGTCCTAGGAGTATTTAGAGTATGGGTAAATGGTATGAATTTTATCATAACATGGATATGAACCTTAAAATTGCTTCTTAATCAGATTCATAATCTCTTGAATTGAGTGAGGAAGAGATAAAGACAAGTAAGGATCTAGTGAAAAAACAACATCATTGGGAGATGGATCTAGTATACTGATAGGTGATTTATTCAAGAAAGAAATTGAGATTTATGATTATGATATATCATAAAATGAATATATATCATAGATGTGTGGAAAGGATTCAACTCTGTAACTTAAGGCATAGTTGATATTACCTTGGGACTACGCACTATGACAATGGTCTGAGGATTTAGTAGGCTTCTCTAGTTCATCTAGAACTTTGATGTTATGCTTCTCAAGTAACTAAGACATGATTTCCATATTATTTTTGAAACACTTATTCTCAGTATGAAATCCCTTTTTGCAATAAGAACACTTGTATGAGCTCCCTTTCTTCTTGACTTTATTCATTGAACCTTCATCAGTAATATTCGATCTTTCATCTTCATTATCTGACTTTGGATTATTCTCTTTCACTATTGGATTCTGTTTTGACTTTGAATTTCTAGTTCCTTGAACTATGAGAGCATTATCCTTGCCATTGGATATTATAAGATCACCCATATGGATCAGTTTATCTTGCTCCTTTGTCAGCGAATCAAATAATATACTCAAAGAAGTAGCATGAAAAGCTAACACAAAAACTGAGTATTCAGGACCCAATTTTGAAAGGATGGAAATAATCAATTGATCTTCCTTCTCAATCCCACATTTATTGAGAAATAGAATAAGTGACTTGAATTTCATGAAGAACCATTCAATAGATTCGAAATTGCTTGGACTTAATGCGAATAACTCATTCTCCAACTGATGCACTCTTCTCTCATCTTGTACTCCAAAGAAAAACTCAAGTTTGTCCCATACTTGGTTTGGAGTGGTTAAACCATCAAGATGAAAACAATATCAGGAGAAATTGAGAGACAAAGTAATCCATAGGATTAATCCAACCTATTATGCCATTTATCTTTCTCAACAATAGAATTGAGCTCATTCTCTAAAGACAAAGAAACTCTATAGAGTCCCTTACTGCACAACAAAATGCTAATTTTGGCCTTCCATTCATGATAGTTGAAGGGATTTGGGATCATGGCGGAAGAGGAATCCATGCTAAGAAGTTGTTGTTGCACTCCTAGAGAAGCTCTCTGCAACCTGCACAACTTATATAAATTAGTAGAAATACTTGTAAGCTCAATTTAAGCTCTTATTTAGAGAGGGATAGGAGACTGGATGTGCTCTGATGTAGAGTACTGATAGATCCTCAACTTTGTATAACTTGACAACCTCGGATCTCTGATAGACTGAGAAACCTTGTGTTCTAATACCATGTAGAGCTTGAAAGATTAAGCAACCTCATGCTCTAATACCATGTATAAATAACTACTCTGATACCATGAAGAAATAGAGGCTTGATGTTATGTAGAAGCAAGTGATAAAGATCTAGTTGCAAGACATTCTCACAAGCACGCACAAGGAAAATAGACAGAAGAATAATGAGACAGAATACAAGAGGAGTGAAGAATAATAATTGACTATTGATCAAATGAATTGATGATTCATTAATGTTAAATTTTACATTGTTAATATATCCTTGTAAAAGAAAAATAAAGTTTCTAGAAGACAGCTCATGCTAGCTCATAAATCAGGCTTACTAAATATGATAAACCCCTATAGGTGACTAAATCACTTTCCAAATATATCAAGGAGCTCATGAATTGATTAAAGCATGAGTAAATGACGATGAGTGATGAAAAATATTGCGAATAATGGAATCTGGAGAGAAAATCATGGAGGATGAGTTGGTCACAAAAGATGTCAGTTTCTAAGATTGACTAGTTTTCCCCTATCTACTAAAAAGAAGGATAAAGTTGTCTAAAGGCATAAAATATAGGAAAGCGCAGTTTCCGTTTTGGGGAGTCAATAAAGTTGGCAGAATCTAACCAGAATCAGTATAAAGGCTCTCCTAGGGTAAATATGGAAATTATTGACCAAGTGGTGCTAGTGGATGCCAACTACCTAGGCTAGTACATAGTAAAATAACCATAAATGATTAATTATTGTTATCATAAGTATGGAGTGGGTTTATAATATTCTACCAACAATCATCCATTTCAATGCTTAAAACATATTTTATAATTATACATTAAATAAACAACCATAAACAAACATAAACAACCATATCCCCTACAAATATTTTCATTTTCTCCATGATTTTTATAACCAAAAAGTCCATTACATCTACATGGCATAGCTAAATATTGAAATATAGAGTAACAAAATTATTCCTTCTACACTACAATAATAGATACAACATGCTAAAATCTACATTTGAATATATTCGAGACAACATTGAATGTTGTCTAAAAACAAAACAAATATTAAATTAATATTTTCCTCAATTAAATAAAATATTTTAACTAAGCAAAGCCACAAATATTAATCTTTAGCAATTAAACAATAACATTTCTAACATCTCCTAAATTACACAATAAAAAAAATTATTATAAGCCAATCTGTAAGATCCTAAGAAGATAATTCCATGAGATGTTATGATTTACGTTCTTTACCAGTTGTGACCACCAACTAAATGTATCTTATTTCTGACTGCAAGATATGGAGAATAAAATTAGATCCATACAACCTTCAAACTAAGTTTAGTGCTTTAAACCAAATGTTCCTTTTGTGACAATACTGTGATGCGAGTAATGTTATAATGTCACTACCTACTTTTTCATTGAAGTTACTTTGATTTTCTGTTGGATGAATTTGTTGTGGATGATGTTTATTCTCTTTTTAGCCATTGAACATACCTATCAGCTAGGGAAAGGGGTCACAGGTTCTACTTAGTTGTTACCTCTAATGCAAAAGCTTATGTTTCCTTGTGCAGGTGAAAGAATATGAAGAAATCACCACCACCTTGCTAAAAAAAATCCTAATCTAAGTATGCAAACACTTTTAAGCAAGGTCTAAGCACTTGTCCTAAGCTTACCTTAGACCATAAACATAAAATAAAAGGTTAAGGTCTCAAGTAAAGGCATGGTATTTAAACTATAGTATGGTGGTAATATTTGACCTACACTGCATTAAAGGAATCACGTGATAGTACACGGATTATAGCTAGGAACCAAGAACATTGGTGAAATCATAAGCCCTTAGGGTTTAATGAGCCTAAAAAATTATGCTTGTTCTTTTCGTTGATATTTTTCATTTGCACTTGTTCTCATTTGGTTCTCTACATGACTTCATCCACCCTCTATGTGTATCTTTATGGTGTAACGCTTGGTGGAGAAGTTGAGATTCTCAACCCTCAACACCCTTCACCCTTGTTAACAATTTTGATGCTCATTCGTATGGATCTGGTTCTACATTGGTGACTATCTTCTTGCTGCAAATATTTTCAAAGGGTAAGTTCTAAATTTAATCTTGAATTTAGAATTCCTCTACTATTAGTTGTTTTTATATTTCAAAACAATAGTGACCCCTGTAATGTTTATGTGCAGAGGCTCTTGAGGGCAGACTATTGCACTAAGCCTTTCAATGAATGTTGTGTGGATAATAATACAGTCTGGGTAAGGCCTATTACCTCACTTTTCCATGGCTTAGTGACTAGTAGCACTGTGGCTTGACCCGCATTTTTCCATGGCTTGGACTGGGAATCCATCTCTATGTTTGTCTTTCGTGAAAGTGGTAATTTTCTTTGGTATAGCCATGAGGCTTTTACATTTGAACAATGTAAAGGAGAAAATATTCAACCGTGGATTCAAAGTGTCTATGCAAATTTTCGTTTAGTGACAGAGTTTATACTTTTCTTTATGGTGTGTTTGATCAGTCATATGACTATCACTTCACGATGTAAACATTTTCTTTTAAAGAAATCCCATAAGGGATTCTGTTGATGTAATTACAAAATCATGTTTTGTTTAACAGGTCTTGTAGCTTTGTTTATTTATACAAACTATTCACGGTCATGAAGCCATTACTCTGTTTTTTTTTTGCTTTAAAAAGGGTCATGAGGGTTTTGTAAAGTTTTGCAGTAGATAAATGAATTTTAGGCCAGGAGGTCGTTCCTCTGTTTTTAATTTATATTTTATTATAGAGTAATGCTCTGTTAAATGAAACTTAAACCATTGAACCTTAAAATATGAGAATGAAATTAGGCCATGAGGCCAGAATGTTGTTTAGTTTTGTTGTATCATTAATAATTCGGTTTATATAGAATATTGGTAAAAGATAGAGTTGTAAGGTTTTTAGCATATAAGTTTTTGTTTAAAACTTTGCTTCCGGCCTTTACCTAAATATCAAAGTAGATTTTTTTTGTTTTAACTATAAAGACCTTGACATGATTTGACATCTTGACCTACATAGTATAAATAGATAATATTAAATTTCTTAATTTTAGTTATTAAAATAACTATTAAAACCCTATATTAACTATAGGTTTTTGATCTTTAGTTTGCTAGTGACTGGTATGTAGATATTGTATAAGTTAAAGCTTATGTCTCGACGATGAAGGAGTAAAGGAATGATTTGCATCCTGCTTACGTGTCTTTTAGTTGAGGAGGTTTAGCAAGTTTTGAACTCGCAACCTAAATCATTGTTGAACAATATTTAGTCTAACCAAGGCGTAAATTCTATTAGGATTTGTACTATATTTATACAAAACTTAGTTTAACAAAAACTACTTTTAATTATTGAAAGGCTTCTAGTTTTGAAAACCATGACTGGCCTAATCTTTAACTTATAGAAACTATTTAATAGTATAATTATCAGATCTGTGAGATAATATGGCAGTTTAATAAGTAATTTAATATATTTATATATTTAAAGTTTCTGTTAACCTATGTTGATTTTGGAAAGGTCTTGTTTTGAGTTCTAAACCCTAAAGTAACTTCTGTACAGAACTTTCCCTTTTGGAAAGAAACTCAAGCTCATTTAAAAAGAAATGAGGGCTAGGGAGAAGGAAATGTGTATATAAGAATAACTTAATTGCAAATTTAATACAATTTACTTAGATTATATGCATTGTACTAGTACTTAATGAAAAGAAAGAAAAACAATGTTCACAATTCAATGATTATCCTAATCGTGACTGTAATGATTGATGCTTAAACTATGGAAGTAATTAACATCAAAGAAATGATTATAATATTATGGAAAAGTAACTACAACGATCAATCAATATTAGGCTCAATAGATACTAAACATACTTTATAAATAATATAAATACATAGAATTAAAACACAAATAAATAATAAATAGTTTAGAACCTAGATAAATTGCAGAAGGGGGACAAACACTCAAAGGAGACCATTTTAGCCAACTATCTCCTAAAGCAGCCAATATTACTTACTTAGGACCCCCGAGCATGTTCACTAAACCACTAGGATGAATATCATTGGATAATAGCACACATAGATCTTTATCTAACTTAGCACTTAGTAGCAAACTTAACACAAAAATTCCACTTTATCTATCCCCTCATCAAATTCCTTGTGTGCCTGACTTTTTGGTTTTGCAGCAGTCATAAGGTTCATTCACCTGGAAATAAAATGTAGTGAGCCTCCTGCTCAATTTGATGGTATTTATAATATTGCCTAGGTATTTTGGTTACTTTTAGAATTAAATGAGCCACTTGCTCAATTCCCCCTATCAGGGAACATGACCACAATTTTAGGGATTTTGCTTCCTGTAATAGCTAGAAAGTGAAATGCAGGTGCTGGCTCTTGTCAACCAGCCTCCTACAGCTTCTCATTCCTCCTAGTGGGTTAGTGAACACTCTTTCAACAGTCTCCTTTGGATAGGTGTCTCTTCTATTTAATTATTAAAATAAATAAATATTCAAGTACAGTCATCCTTGACCAACCTAGTCATAAAAAAAATTACAATAAATTTAACATAATGTTTTTTGAAATAAAACAAAAATATTTATTTTTCAGTTCTAGGTGTGTTACAAACAACCCCCCTTAAGTTCAACATCATCCTCGATGTTGCTTAAGTTTATTCTGAGTCTTCCTGGAACAAAGATGGATATGCCTCTCGCATATGACTCTCCAATTCCTCGGTTACTTCATCTGGACTGAGATGTTTCCATTGAACCTTTACATGTCCAATGGTGTGATTTTGCAAAAAAAATTCCCTCTTGTCAAGAATACAATCTGGTTCCACCTGAAAATGTCCTTCGGGTTCTACCTGCATAAAATTCCAGTCGATCACATGAGTAGCATCGTGCACATACTTTTTCAATATGAAAATATGAAAGACACTATGTATTCTAATATTAGGTGGAAAACTAACTAATATTCCACTATCCCCGTTCTTTCTAATATTTTGAATGGTCCACAATACCTGTGTGCTAATTTAGCAGAACTCCCCACCTTAAAGGATCTCTTTCTGGGTCTTACCTTAACAAATACATGTTCACCTACTTGAAATTATTTCGAATTTCTTTTAACGTCTACATGTCTCTTTTGTCTATCCTGAGCAGTTTTCAAATTGCTTTGTACCTGGTACACTGTTAGTTCTAGTTCTTTTAGAAAGTCATCTATTCTTAAGCCGTCATCTACTTTATTTTCCTTCCCTTTAATGTGTTTGATTTCAAAATCATATTCACCAAGGAAAGATAACCCTCTAGCTTGCCTTGCATTCAGATTTTGTTGATCAAACAATTACTTCAAACTTATGTTATCAAACATTAATAAAAATCCTTTACCCATTAGATGATGACGCCACATTTTAAGAGCACAAATTATGGCATCCATCTCTAAGTCATAAGTTGCATAATTATTTTCATGTGTTTTTAACTTCCTTGATTCATAAGAAATTACGTGACCTTCTTGTGTAAGTTCTCCACCCAAACCTTCATCGCATGCATTAGTGCATACAATGAAGTCTTTTTCTGGATATTTTATTTTTAGTATGGCTGTAGTAGTTAATAGTTCTTTTAATATATTAAAACTTTCTTCACACTTTTGATCCCACTCAAATCTTCTTCCCGTTTTCTGTAATGATGTTATGGGATTTACGATTTTTGAGAATCTTTCTATAAATTTTCAGTAATAAACCATTATTCCTATGAGTGATGATACATCAATTACATCTTTGGGAACATGGAAATCAATTATTGATTTTTTCTTATATGGGTTTACTGATATTCCTTCCTTGGATATCACATGACATAAATATTATATTTTATCTTTGTAAAATTCACACTTATTGAATTTAGTATACATTTAATGTTCTTTTAAGGCTTGTAGTATTATCTACAAGTGTTCATTATGTTCTTTTTTTGTTTTCGAATAAATTAATATGTCATATGTAAAGACGACTACAAATGTATCTAAGTATTTTATTAAGACATTGTTCATTAAGCACATAAAAGTTGTTGGAGCGTGTTTTATCCCAAAGAACATAACCACAAACTCATAGTGCCTGTATCTAGTTCTGAAAGCGGTCTTAAAAATATATTTGTCTTTAATTCTGACATGATGATATCCATATCTCAAGTCTTTTTTTGAAAATCATCGTCGCTCCGTGTATCTGATCAAATAGATCATAGATGCGGGGAAGAGGATATCTATTTTTAATTGTCATTTTGTTCAGTTAATAATAGTTTATACATAGGCGTAATGTATCGTCTTTCTTTTTAACGAATAAGACAAGTGCTCCCCAAGGGCATACACTTGCTCTTACATAATTTTTAATTTCTTGCAATTGTAATTTTAATTCGTTTAGTTCTAAAATGTTCATTTGATAAGGAGCCTTAGAATTAGGTACAACTCCTGGTACTAATTCAATCATAAAATTGAGATCTCTCTTTGGAGGTAATCTTGGAATTTATTTTGGGAAAGCATCAGAGAAATCTTGTAGGATTGGAATATCATTGAATTTCAGATAGTCTTCTTTATCCATTTGTTCATTACTTATTACATGTACATCAAAGAACTTACAACCTTTTCTTACAGCCTTTTTCATTTGTAAAGTTGTGATTTCGTCTAACATAAACTTTTCGAAGTATTCCTTTCACTAAAATCATTTTTCCCTTATCATTTAAACAAGTTGATGTTTTGTGAAAAAAATTTAAAAGTACTTGATGTTTTCTTAGCCAATCCATACCTATTAAAACATCATAAGATCTTAACGGTAATACATTTAATTTGACTTGAGTTTTGAACTGACTCATAAACAACTCACAATTTTCAACATAATTAAACACTGTTCTTTTAGTCCCTGTAGCTAACTCGACTAGCCAAGAATTTTCAAACTTTTTTCAAAGATAGTTTTCATTTTTCCATTATCCTAGGTGACACATAGATTAAACTAGCACCTGGGTCAATTAGAATAGAAAAAATCTGGTTTTGTATCATACCTTGTAGTTCTGCCATGGAAGTTTGATGGTAAGCCGGTCAATTCTCCAAGACTGCATTTATTTTGGGCATTTCATTTGCTACATCTTCAACTATTTCCTCTTCCTAAATGGTATGCACATTATTAAATTTCCCCTTCATGTTCGGACAATAATTGGCATAATGCGGTCCTTGACATTCCCATCACTTTATAGGTTCCTTATGTTCATTAGTTTTAACATAATTGTTAGGAATATCTCTTCATTTTGGTGCCGACATAGTATTTTCCCATGTTTTACTTTTAAAATCTATTCCTTGATAATTATTCTTAGAGAAATTCTAAGAATTATTTCCAAAACTTTTATTAGAATTAAAAGGTTTTCTCTTCTTATCAAAGTTACTTGTTCTCTTATTTTTCCAATTAGGTATGCGTTCTTTCTTTTTACTCTATTCATAGCATAAGTCATCTTTTCTCATCACCTCTTCAAGGGTCTTTGGATTATCAAATTTAATTTTATCCTTGAAGCTAGTGGGCAGACAACTTAAAATATTTGTATTTTAGGATTTTCGTTAATTATATAAGGTACATACCTAAGTAAACTCAGAGATTTGATACTTAATTCTTTCATTGACATTGATCCCAGTTTTAGTTCGTAAAACTCTTTAGCTCTTTCTTCAAAATATTGTTAAGATAAAACTTCCTTTTAAAGTACTTTTCAAACACTCTCCAGATTAAATACCTTTCCTTTAGGTTTTTTACTCTTTTTATTTTCTACCACCAGATGTCATGTTTTCCAGTTAGGTTGTAGATAACCATTTGGGCTTTCAGTCTATCGGAGTAGCTATAAATCTGGAAGTACTTTTTCATTCTCAATAACCAAGCCTCGGCTTCTTCACCATTTTCTATTTCCCTATTGAACATGGGAGGTTTTATCCTTTTAAATTCTCCTGAGGTTTCTTCATAAGGTTTATACTTCATTTTCCTAGGTTTACGGTCGCTTTCACTACTTTCACTTGTGTATTTATACCTTTCTCTATGCAACCTTACGTTAACTCCTAAAGAAGATTCACTATTAGAATTTTTTTTGTTCTTACCCTTATGTTTGTATGATACTGTTTCAGAATTAGTTTCATACACATTCCTTTTATCTTTCCCTTTGTTTTGTATTTTGTCTAGCAAAATATGATTTAGTTCCGAAATTATCTCATTATCTATTTTCACAGTATGTAGTTCATCTTTTAATTCTTTCACTATTTGCAGTAACTCTTAAGGTTGATTATTTAGCTCCACATAAAATTTTTCTTGATTATTGTGATGAGATCCATTTTTCAGCAGATGCTTCAACACCTTCCATTTTCCTACAAAACAAAATTTATATTTCTGTACAAAAATAAATTTCAAATATGAACAATATTTTTTGTTTCTTGTTTGTATGTGAGTGATCCAATTAGGCGTAGTGTTTGGAAACTCGCTATGATACCACATGTAACATCTCCTAAATTATGTAATAAAAATAATATTATAATCTAATCTGTAAGATGCTAAGAAGATAATTCCATGAGATGTTATGATTTACGTTATTTACCAGTTGTGACCATGAAATAAATATATCTTAATTCTTACTGCAAGATATGAAGAATAAAATTAGATCCATACGACCTTCAAACTAATTTTAGTGTCTTAAACTAGATGTTCCTTTTGCGACAAGACTTTGATGCAAGTAATGTTATAATGTCACTACCTACTTTGTCATTGAAGTTACTTTTATTTTATGTTGGTTGAATGTGTTGTGGATGTTGTTTATGCTCTTCTCAGTCATTGACCCTACCTATCAACTAGGGAAAGGGGTCATAGGTATTACTTAGTTGTTACTGCTAACGAAAAAACTTATGTTTCCTTGTGCAGGTGAAAGAATATGACTAACTCACCGCCACCTAGCTAAAAAAAATCCTAAGCTAAGTAAGAAAACACTTCTAAGTAAGGTCTAAGAACTTTTCCTAAGATTAAGTTAGACCATAAACATAAAATAAAAGGTTAAGGTCTTGATTAAAGGCATGGTATTGAAACTATAGTATGGTGGTAATATTTGACCTACGCTGCATTAAAGGAATCATGTGATAGTATACGGATTACAACTGGGAACCAAGAATGTTGTCGAATGCATAAACCCTTAGGGTTTAATGAGCCTCGAAAATGATGTTTGTTTTTGTCATCGATATTTTTCACTTGCACTTGTTCTCATTCAGTTCTCTGCACAGCTTTGTCCACCCTCTATGTGTATCTTTATGGTGTAACGCTTAGTGGAGGAGCTGAGATGCTCAACGCTCAATACCCTTTGCCCCTGTCAACAATTTTGATGCTCGTTTGAATTGCTCTAGTTCTACGTTGGTGACTAGATTCTTGCTGCGAATATTTTCAAAGGGTAAGTTCCAAATTTAGTCTTGAATTTAGCATTCCTTTGTTGTCAGTTGTTTTTATATTTCGAAAGAATATTGACCCCTGTAATATTTATGTGCAGAGACTCTTGAAGACGGAATATTGCACTTAGCCTTTACATGAACATTATGTGGATAACAATACAGCCTGAGTAAGATCCATTACCTCTCTTTTCTATGGTTCCATCACTAGTAGCACCGTGGCTTGACCAACATTTTTTCATGGCTTTTATTGGGAATCCATACCTGTGTTTTGTTAGAATTTTAACATTAAGCTAGCATTCTATTAGGATCTTTAACTGAGAGAATAACAAGCATAGAAATCAAACACAAGAGACAATGAACACAGTTTTTTTCCTCGGGGAAACCATAAATGGAGAAAACCCCACAACTTCCTCAGAGATAAAATTGGCACCAAAAGTAAAACCCAAAACAGTAAGATGATCTCCCGATAGCAGTAACCTTCTTTCTTCCTAACCCCAGCGTCTTCTTCTTCCTTAGCTATGCACTACAACTGAGTGTGAGTGAGTGTGTGATAAATAAAGAGGCTAGTTCTCTATTTATAGTAATCCCCGACTTGACTAAACCCTACTAGGGCCGACTTCACTAGGCGAGTCTAACAACCCTAGTGCCCCAGAACTACGGGGACTTTAACCCTTGAACAATAGGAGGGTTACCCACATTGACTTGACATGACTCGATTATATTATAGAAACTCTCAATCAGAACATCAAGGCATGACATGACTCAATTACATTACAGACACATCCTGGAATAAACATCGGGTTACAATACATAAGAAATACAAGTGAATACTTTCCGAAGTTACAATTACATCAACACTCCCTCTTAACTAGGAAGGTATTCTCTTAACACAATTTATCAGCACAAGTCTTCTTCTCTGTATCATCTGGATCATCATCGATTCCTCATCATCTTCACCTTCAATTCATCTCTATCTTCAATTCATCTTCATCTAGATCTAGATCATCATCACTGGATCTGGATCATCCCTCGATCTGGATCATCACTGGAGCATCATCACTCGATCTGGATCATCATCACTGGATCATCACGGGTGCTATCTCATGATTCTTCTCATCACAGGAAGTTCTACAGAACTAGCCCTTTTTCATGCTGGTTGTAGGCCTAGCCTCCATGTAGGTCTTCTTCCAACACTTATATTTGACCCTAAGTCAGAATGTCCCATCCAGCACTTATATCTGATCATGTAGGAACCAATCCTATAATCATATCAGAAAGGCACACCTAGCACTCACATTTGACCATGTGGGAACACATCCCACAATCATGTTAGAAAGGCCCAGCACTCACATTTTACCATGTGAGGAACCAATCCAACATACATGTCAAAAAGGCTCTGCACTTACATTCAACCATGTGAGGAACCAATCCAACCTACATGTCGAAAGGGCTCTACACTTACATTCGATCATGTGAGGAACCAATCCAACATACATGTTGAAAGGGCTCTGCACTTACATCTTCCCATGCAAGGAACCAATCTAGCATACATGTCACAAGGGCTCTCAACCCCAGGCTGAGGATTCCTGGTAACTGACTAGGTGCCTCCATTTAGGGAATGGCATTTAGCACTTATATCTGATCATGTAGGAACCAATCCTGCAGTCACATCAGAATGGCTCAACACTCATATTTGACATGGAAGGAACCAATCCTCTCACCATGAAAAAATGGCTCATCCCTTACATCTTACCATGGGAGGAACCAATCCTCTCACCATGTCAGAATGGCTCACAGACTCATCCCTTCCCTTTGGAGGGAACCTTGATCTAGAGAACACCAAGCTTCTCCCTAAAGTACTCAAACTTCACCCTAACCAATGGCTTTGTCAACACATCAGCTATATGTTCGTTTGTCACAACATACTAGAGCTTCACTACTCCCCTCTACACCATATCCATATTATAGTGATACTTGATATCGATATGCTTCGACTTGTCATGGAACACCGGGTTCTTCGACAACTTCACGCAACTCTGGTTGTCACAATGTATACAAGTAGCATCCATCTGGAGATCAAATAAATCAAACAGTAGCTTCCTCAGCTATACTGCCTCACAACTAGCTAAACAAGATGCGACATACTCTGCTTCAGCTGTACTCATTGCCACATAGGATTGCTTCTTGCTAAACCAAGAGATCACACCTGATCCCATAGTGAAGCAACATCCTAAAGTGCTCTTCCTATCGATGGCACTGCCTGCCCAATCTGAATCAACATAACCCTCCAGGTTAATCTTCTGATTCGCCTCATACTTGAGCCCATAATCAATTGAACCTCAGAATATGCTTTGCAACAATCAAGTGAACATGTCTCGGAACTATCAGAAACTGGCTCAAGGTGTTCACAACAAAGAAAATATCTGATCTCGTGTTCATCAGGTACATTAAGGACCTAATCATCTGACAATACATCGTAGCATCAACTGCTTCTGATGAAGCATCACTCAATAGCATCAGGTTTGATGCCATAGGTGTGGTCATGGCCTTGCAGTCCATCATCCTGAACCTCTTTAGGATATCTACTACATACTTCCCTTGTCTGAGGGAGATTCCATCCACATTCTGCCACACCTCCATGCCTAGAAAATAGTGCATCATACCCAAGTCCTTCATTTCAAACTCAGCAGCAAGCTTTCTCTTTGTATCAACAATCAACCCATCCATACCTATTACAAATAGATCATCTACATACAATAGGAGCATCACTAGGTTGCCATCTTCAACCTTGTAGCAAAGGATGGAATCTGTTTTACTTTTGGTAAAGCTCAAACAATATAGAAAGCTGTCAATTATGCCGTACCATGTCCTGGGTGCCTATTTCAAACCATACAGGGCTTTCTTCAATCTACACACATGAGACTCCCTGTCATGTGTCTCAAAACTGAGTGGCTGCTCTACATACACTTCCTCTTCCACTACACCATTCAAGAAAGCAGTCTTGACATCCATTTGGTGTGTCTTCCATTTCATTACTGCAGCCAGAGAAAGTACTGATTTGATGGAAGTGTATCTGGCTACAGATGCGAAGGTTTCTTCATAATCTATTCCTTCTTTCTATGAGAAACCACGAGCCACGAATCTTGCTTTATATTTCTCTATGCTACCATCTGTAGCATGCTTGATCTTGTAGATCCATTTGGAAGTTACAACTGACTTCCCTTCTGGTCTTGGGACAACATCCCAAACATCATTCTTCATGATCGATTGATACTCTTCGATCATAGCATCCTTCCATTATTTTCA
The DNA here is from genome assembly GCA_001517045.1 of Pseudotsuga menziesii. Taxonomy (NCBI): domain Eukaryota; kingdom Viridiplantae; phylum Streptophyta; class Pinopsida; order Pinales; family Pinaceae; genus Pseudotsuga; species Pseudotsuga menziesii. The sequence continues at coordinate 359,146 of LPNX010500728.1, read as the reverse complement.
TTCTGTCGCTTCTTCATAATTGGAAGGTTCTTTATTGATGAAATCACATAATAAGGCTACATAATGAGAACAGGACCTAGTTCTCTTTCTTTCTCTGTGATTCTCTTTTGGAGCCCCATATCTTTCTGCACCTTGGATAGCTTCTCATACCCAAGAAAGCTTCCTCTTATGAGGATTCTTCTCCTGAGGTGGATCTATAGGTTCTTGAGGTTCTTCAAATTCTCAGTCTTCTTCTTGAGTTTCTTTGTTCATGGTTGTATCATGAATTCTGGGTGTTTCTCCTTCTTCAGGATCTTCAGCAGGTATTTTTCTGGATTTGTTGTAAGTTGATTCTTCGTCAAATGTTACATCCCTACTAATATTGATCTTCTTGAATACTGGGAAGTATATTCTGTAAACCTTCGAGCTTTCAGGGTATCCCACAAATATACCCTTCTTTCCTGAAGGATCTAACTTTTTCCTCTTTTCTTTTGGAATGTGTATGTACACTAGACAGCTGAATATTCTGAGATGGCTGAATTCTAGTTTCTTTCCAGAAAAGACTTCTTTACGTGTCTTGTTCTCAAGTACTCTGTGTGGGGTACGGTTCTATACATACACCATTGTTCTAGTAGCTTCTTCCCATAGATGCATGGGAAGATCTTGATCATGAAACATTTCTATTGAAACTTTCATGATAGTTCTATTCTTCCTTTCTACAACCCCATTCTGTTGTGGATTATATGGAGTGGATAACTCCCTCTTAATCCCTGATTCTTTGCATAAGTCTTTGAATTCATTTGATGTGAATTCTCTACCATTATCTGATCGAAAGGTCTTGATGTTGTTTTCTGTGTGGTTCTCGATTAATTCTTTGAATTCCCTGAACTTGTTGAATACTTCATCTTTGTTCTTCATGAAATAAATCCATGTCTTCCTAGAAAATTCATCAATGAAAGAAACATAGTATACATACCTGCTTAGTGAACTTGATGACATTGCACTGCATACATCAGAGTGGATGATTTCCAAGATTCCTTTCGCCTTGCTCTCACTACTTGGAAATGTATTCTTTGTATTCTTTTCTTTCATACATCCTTTGTAGACCCCTTCATGTTTTGCTTGAATTTCTGGAATACCTTCAACAACTTTGCTTGCAAGTGGTAGTGCTCTATAGTGCACATGTGCAAGCCTTCTGTGCCAAAGTTCATTTGGCTCTACTGTGTCATGGACCAAAGCTTGTTTTGGATGGCCCTTCAATTTGTATAATCCTCCTTCTTGTTCTCCAATTACTATTGCATCATTAATAGTCTTTCCTCTTTACCGCATGAGGACTTGGCCATCTACAAATGCAACCCTCATGCCTTTTACATCTAGTGCCGATATGAAGAGAAGATTCTTCTTTAGTTCTGGTACAAACAAGACATCCTTCATTTTAATAGACTTTCTAGAGTCTAGCTTGTAGGAGGATTCACCACTATCTTTTATGGGATATTGGTAGTCATCCCCAAGTTTCACCTTATGGGGTGAATTATGTTTGGATAGTTTCTCAAAATATTCCTTGAAACTTGTCATGTGTTTGGAAGCCCCACTGTCAATAAGCCAATTTTGCTTCCATGAGTGATAGTTCCCATGAGAGCGGAGATCAAAACATATTATTCTTCACTTGAAGAGTCTTCACTTTCTTGTTTTGCCTTCTTCCTGGGAGGATCATCATCCTAAGCAGTGTGAGCATGATGTCTTTTTTTGGAGTTCTTCTTCTTCTTGGATCCATTCTTATTCATGGGACAATGTCTAGAAAAGTGACCTATTTCATCGCATGTATAACATCTGAGTTTGGATGGATTTTTCTGATGAGAATGCTTACCTTGGTGATGATAATTTTCCCTTCTTCCTTTCTTGGATTGTACTGTGAGAGCTTGATCTTCACTTCCCATCTTTTCTTCTCGAGTTGCTATTTGAGCTTCTTCTTGAGAACATTCTTCCCATAGTCTACTGAACTTGACTAATTTCTTCCTAGCATAGATTCCTTGGATGAAAGAATCCCATGACCTAGGGAGACCATTCAAGGTTGTCATCACAAATTCTACATTCTCCACTTCTTCATCTACTGCTTCTAGCTATTGTTTGATCTGGGAGACCCTTGGGAAGTATGACTAGATGGTCTCCTCATTCTAGATATTTACATTCTTCAACTAGTTTTTTAGAGTCATCTTTCGATTGATGTTCTTCCCTTCAAACAGTTTGGTCAGGGCATCAAGCATAGCTTTAGGTGTATTGACGGAGGAAACCTATGGTATGAGGTGATCCTTGATTGAATCAACGATAATCCTTTTTGCCATAACCAACTTCTTCTTATGTAAGGCCTTAGCCTCATCTCCCTCTAAAACTGGAACCTCCTCATGGATGTAGGAGTCCAACTCATTTTCTTCCAGAACCAGGGAGATCCTATACTTCCAAGATCAGAAGTTATCAGCTCCCTTAAGATTTTCATCAAGATTGGTATGATGAGACATCTTAACTGGGAACCTCAAATGGAAATACAAAATATTTAGATATTACCAGGTCAAGATGTCGAATTTGGATTTGGAGCTGAAATTCTGTAGTGCTAGTTCATGAGCAGATTAGGGTTTTGCTTTTTTGAATTTTTGTCCAACCAAATGCTTTGATCTTGATCCCTAAACTTCTATTTTGGAGAGGACATCAATCCAGGCCTGGGCTCACTGAAAAATCCCACTTTTATAGAAAGCCCTAATTTCCAGCAGTAGTGTCAGGGCCAAAACTAAAAAACCTCAGAATTGGATTCTGCTTCAACATAAAGATGCATCGTAGGGAGGAGAGTTATTCCAACCTTATTTTGCTAAAAATATGTGGAGAGAGATCCACAAAGTAGGAAGCCCTAGTTCCCGCAGCTGCACAGTGTCTTCTTCTCATGTTAGCTCTGATACCATGTTAGAATTTTAACATTAAGCTAGCATTATATTATGATCTTTTACTGAGAGAATAACAAGCACAACAATCAAACACAAGAGACAATGAACACAGTGTTTTTCCTCGGGGAAACCATAAATGGAGAAAACCCCGCAACTTCCTCAGAGATAGAATCAGCACCAAAAGTAAAACCCAAAACAATAAGATGATCTCCCAACAGCAGTAGCCTTCTTTCTTCCTAGCCCCAGTGTCTTCTTCTTCCTCAGCTATGCGCTATAACTGAGTGTGAGTGACTGTTTGATAGATAGAGAAGCTAGCTCTCTATTTATACTAATTCCTGACTTGACTAAACCCTACTAAGGCCGACTTCACTAGGTGAGTCTAACAACCCTAGTGCCCCGGAACTGCGGGGACTTTAACCCTTAAACAATAGGAGGGTTACCCACATTGACTTGATAATACTTGATTGCATTATAGAAACTCTCGATCGAAACATTGGGGCATGACATGACTCCATTACATTACAGACACATATCGAAATAAACATCGGGGCACAATACATAAGAAATACAAGTGAATACATTCCAAAGTTACAATTACATCAACATGTTTGTCTTTCATGAAAGTGGTAATTGTATTTGGTATAGTCGTGAAGCTTTTGCATTTGAACAATGTAAAGGAGAAACTCTTCAACCGTGGAGTCGAAGTGACTGTGCAAGGTTTTGTTTAGTGACAAAGTTTATAGTTTTCTTTATGGTGTGTTTGATCGGTCCTATGAATGTCACTTCACAATGTAAACATTTTCATTTAAAGAAAAACCATAATTAAAAGAAAGAAACACGTTTTGTTTAATAGGCCTTGTAGCTTTGTTTATTTATACAAACTATTCACGATCGTGAGGCCAGAATGTTGTTTAGTTATGTTGTATAATTGATAATTCGATTTATATAGAATATTGATAAAAGATGGAGTCATAAGGTTTTTAGCATATATGTTTTTGTTTAAAACTTTGCTTATGTTCTTCACCTGTATATCAAAGTAGATTTGTTTTGTTTGACTGTAAAGACCTTGACAGGATTTGACATCATGACCTATAGAGTACTGATAGATAGTATTAACTTTGTTAATTTTAGTTATTAAAATAAGTATCAAAACCCTATATAACTATAGGTTTTCAATATTTAGTTTCTTAGTGACAGGTATGTAGATATTTTATAAGTTAAAACTTATGCCTTGACCATGAAGGAGTAAAGGAATGATGTACATCCAGTTTATGTGTCTTTTAGTTGAGGAGGTTTAGCAAGTTTTGAACTCGCAACCTAAATCATTGTTGAACAATATTTAGTTTGACCAAGGCTTAAATTCTGTTACGATTTGTATTAGAATTATCTAAAACTTATTTAACAAAAACTAATTTTAATTATCAACAGGCTTTTGGTTTTGAAAACCATGACTAGTCTAATCTTTAACTTACAGAAATTGTTTAATAGTATAATTATTATATAGTGAGATAATATGGTAGTTTAATTAGTAATTTAATATATTTATATATTTAAAGTTTATGTGAACCTATATTGATTTTGGAAAGGTCTTTTTCAAGTTGTAAGCCCTAAAGTAACTTCTGTACATAACTTCACCTTTTCAAAAGGAAGTCGAGCTTGTTTAAAAAGAATGAAGTCTAAGGAGAAGGAAATATGTATATAAGAATAACTTAATTGCAAATTCAATACGGTTTACTTAGATTAGATGCATTGTACTAGTACTTAAGGAAAAGAAAGAAAAGCATTCTTTACAATTCAATGATTATCCTAACCGTGCATGTAATGATTGATGCTTAAACTATGGAAGTAATTAACATCAAAGAATTGATTATAATATCATGGAAAAGTAATTACAACGATCAATCATTATTAGGATCAATAGATACTAAACATACTTTATAAACAAAATACAGGCATAGAGTTAAATCAGAAATAAATAATACACAGTTTTGAACCTGGAAAAATTGCAGAAGGGGACAAACACCCAAAGGAGACCGTTCCACCCAATCTTCTCCTAAAGTAGCCAAGATTACTTGCTTAGGACCCCCGATCATGTTCATTGAACCACTGGGACGAAGATCACTAGATAATAGCACATAGATAACTTGTTGTAACATAGCACTCAGTAGAAGACTTAACTCAACAATTTCACTTTAGTTATCCCCTCATCAAATTCCTTGTGTGCTTGATTTTTTCATTTTTGCAGTAGTCACAAGGTTCATTCACTTGGAAATAGAATGTAGTGAGCCTCATGCTCAATTTGATGGTATTTATAAGATTTTTCAGGTCTTTGGGTCATTTTTGGAATTAAAATCATTCCTCCTTGTAGGTCAGTAAACACTTTTTCAATAGTCTCATTTGGATAAGTGTCTCTTCTATTTAATTATTACAATAAATCAATATTCAATTACATTCATCGTTGATCAACTTGGTCATAAAAACTTTACAAAAAAATTAACATAATGTTTTTTGAAATAAAATAAAATATTTATTCTTGAGTTCTAAGTGTGTTCCAACATTTTCATAAATTATAACTAGTCATACTTATAAATATTTTCATAATATTTTTTATTAACTCTATTGTTGGATAGACAACTCATAATAGAAGACTATCTTATTTTCATGGTTGGATTTATTTTTCTATATTAAAAATGTAGCTATGATATGACTTTTTAATCTAGAACCAACATAGATCCATTTAAATTTAGATCTACAAAGTATCAAAGGGATCCAATTTCTTGAGGTGTAAACTTTTACATGTTAAAACAAAATTACACCTCAAAAATTATGATTCATTTGAAATTTGGGTTTAAAATGGAATTTTTAAATACTTTTCATTTGGATTTATTATTTGATTTGATTATTATTTGATAAATTGGGCTTACATGGTTTTCTTTATATTCTTTTCTTTTTTCTTTTTTTGGGGACATGTTGGTATAGTGTTATGTTAAGTTTGTGACAACATCTAGTGTTACTTTATGTTTGTGACAACATCTTCCCCGATATAAAGTAAAAACTATTTACAATGTTGACCCTAACCTAAAGTTAAAAGCAAGTATAAGTGCTCAACTTGGAATGGCACTTTAATAAAATTATAATTCCATGTTTAACATGGAGCTTACAATTTAATAAAATAATAGCAAAACATTAAGTAAAATAAAAGGTGTAATTCCTTGAAGTGTTACTCTCAAGGGCAAGCTTGCACTTCAATAAAATAATAACAAAATATTAAATAAAACCAATATAGATCCATTTTAACTATGGCTTTACCAAGGGCTGAGAGGGATCAAGTTCTCTTAAGATGCAAACTTTTTTTAATTTACAAAAATGTCTAATAAGTTTTTCTACTTGAGAGGGAAATGGCCAACTTGTTTAAGTAATTTTAAAATAGGGTAAATATTAGTAAAAGAATGAGCTTAGTAACATTAATAATAATAATATAATCAAATAGTTTTCCAAAAAATTGTCGTACTAGTCTTTCTTTAAAACTAATAATGAATATTGAGAGTAGTTAATGGGTAAAATGATCCATATAAAATTTTAAAATCTAGATTTCTAGAATAAATTGGAATTTGAAAAACATTTTACCATCAAATGAATATTTTAAACATTTATCCAAATGTTTTTCACAAATAATTTTTTTTTTTGTATAACTAAAAATGAACATTTACATGTTAGGGTTAACCTTGACTTGGGAATGAGCAAGGATGTAAGTGGTTTAAGGCACATGGTTTTAGTGGGGAGTGGTTTCTTGCTAGTTGTATTTGCATTTAAAGAACCTTATAAATATGGTTGTAATATTCCATTGTAATGTGTCAAAGTAAGCATGAAAGATGCTCTTGGCACCCTTGGGCAACCAATAGTAAATCTATTATTAAAGGTTGGTTTTTCCCCAAGTGTTTAACAATTTAGCTAATTTAAAATTAAATTTTATATGTTCTTGGTTTTATAATTTTTCTTTTTACAACTCTAGTCAAGTGAATATTATTAGTAATAATTTACTATTCAGTTTGTAAGATTGTGAGTATTGACCTAATATAGTTGTATATTTATATGGGTATAATATTTTTTTTATTTTTTTAAGTTTTCTTATTTTTATTGATATCATGTCAAGGCATCTCTCAATTACAATGTCACCCTCACCCAAAGTTAAGTTCAATTGAATATATGATATGAATATTATGGAATCTGTATGTAATCTTGTTAGTTTGTAAAGGTTTCCTCAAGTTTTTGAGCTTTAAAACAGTTTTACAACTCAGATTTTATCAAATTTTAATTGGTTTGTGTGGAGTTTAGTCTATCAAACCTTGGGTTCAAATCTCATGGAAAAGGATGAAGACGGCAAAGAGTTGGAAGTGAGAGCCATTTGCACAATCTTGATAAAAACATACAACTTGTGGGAAGATTGTTCTATCATTCCACATTAAGACAGGTTCTAACCTAGTTTGGAAAATAAATAAATAAATAAAACTCTAAAATTTTAATTATTGTAATTATAATGTACGTGCAATTTGGCGGTGTAGAAGGTTACAAAACGAGATGAATAGCAATTATCAATTGAGATATCTATCACGGTATCTGAAATGCGACTGTAAATATTGTATATATTCCAATTTATGCTCTCTGCTATGTTTATTTGCTCTCTCCCAATGATGTGTGCTCATTTCCATTGATGGGTTATTCTTTTTGCCCTCTATATGCATCTGCGAGTCGAGTTCGAACGAGAAACTAAACGGGTGGCACTCATTGCCTTATGGAAAAATCTTATGCAAAATTAATGTTGCACGCAAATTAAAGGACGATTCACCGTGATTCAGAGGTCCGGTCAGAAATGAATGGTGCATGCACATTCGAGGACGATTCATCCTGATTCAAAGGACAGGTAAAATCAACAGAGACGAGGAAGAAAAATTTGTGATGAGGTTTTGCAATTATCCAAGTGGAATAGTAGAAGCATGTGACGACTTTGTACTACTTGCTAATACAACTGTATTACAGCGTCTCACAAGTACAGAAAATTTTTATATAATGATGCACATTGGGAAACTCAAATTGGACATGTAATTGGCTATGGATTCCATGTGTTAAATGATTTTTGTCGAATCTAAAAACAAGGAGAAATCTCTCCAAGTCACATTCCTTGTTATATTCTTAGGTCAAAACTCAATCCAAAATCCAAATGGAAACTTAACAAAAGATTTTTCCGAACGCTGCACAATCCATGCTATACTTTGAACTGAAAATTTTCAGCATTGCCTACTAGTCCATAGTCAATCGAGGCTCATTTAAATTTCCAGCCATCTTTGAAAATAGAAGAACTTTTTAAATGGTTTGGTTAATGCATCAACCATCATTTCAATGCAACCTTGAGTGTTATCTCACCCATATACTTGTAGGTACCTATCTTAAACTTTTATACAAACACTTGGATGGCAGGCACCCATCCAGCTTATAAAGTATTAATAAATAAAAATATTTAATCTCAGTCAAGTACCTATCCCCATACTTCATACAAACACTTATGATAGCAATCCTCATACTTCATACAAACACCTAGATACCAAGTACATATTCCCATACTTCATGGGAACACCTGAATAGCAGGTACCCATCCAGCCTATAGATTATTAATAAATAAAAATATTTGAACCTTAAAATACTCGTTTCAAAAGTTGCATTGCATCTGACTTTTAAACACATTATTATAGAAAGGGAAATTCACCTTAAATTACTTGTTTCAAAAGTAGCACTGCATAAGACTATTAAACACATTATTATAAAAAGGGGAGTCATGTGTGTTGATAATATGGAGAAGTGTTAAAATTTCAAAAACATTTCACTTTTTAAAATTTATTTTCTTAAGACTTGTAATTGATAAATGGTACACTATGGTTAAGACCTGTAATTGATAAATGGTTTGCTATGAATACTAACCTTATTTGATAGGCAAAAACCTTATTCCAACAATGAAGAGGAGCTGCTTTACAAAATAATTAAACTTGGTTCCACAAAAAAGTCCATCACCTTTCTATGTAGCTTTTCAATTGCATTCACCTCAATAATTTGTTGGAGGGAAATAATCCTCTAAGCTTTAAGCTTAGTATCAGCTTGTCTTTTTCATTGGTAAGACAGATCTTTGTTTGTGTTACCACCTTAGTTTCCAACTTAGTTCATAAGTTGGAAACTAAGGTGGTAACACAAACAAAGATTTCTCTTACTAATGAAAAAGACAAGCTGATACTAAGCTTAAAGCTTAGAGGATTATTTCCCTCCAACAAATTATTGAGGTGAATGCAAGCAAAAAGCTACATGGAAAGGTGATGGATGTTTTTGTGGAACCAAGTATAATTATTTTGTAAAGCAGCTCCTCTTGATTATTGGAAAAAGGTTTTTGCCTATAATGTAAAACTTTGGAAACTAAGGTCACCTTAGTTTCCCACTTTTTACATTAAGTATGAAATATATATATATATATTAAGTAAAAGAGTTTTTTTTTAATTGTCACCTTAGTTTCCCACTTTTTACATTAAGTATGAAATATATATATATATATATATATATATTAAGTAAAAGAGTTTTTTTTTAATTTTTTCATTGTTTTTTTAATTTTTTTAAGGAAAAATTGTTCTAATGAAATATTTTATAATTTTTATGAAGTTTGAGTTGTAATAAGTACTTTAACATTTTAAATGACCAATTTTTTTGGGAAAAGATATGCATAGTATATAATGCCTTTAAGGAGGTCATTTTAATGAATGACTAATATGTAATATTATAGAAATATTTGGCTAAATGAACCACCTTATCCAATATATAAGTAATATAAGTAAGAAGATATCCTCTTACTACCACTAATTTTTGTGAGTATTACAGATATTAAATAACACCCAAACTAATTTGAATAGTCTTTGTTAAAGGTTACTTACAAACTTAAGGCTCTGCATTATTGATGCAAAGAGAGATTCCATAGAGTTTATAGACATGACTAACTAATAAATGAGCAATCACAAAAGTTATAAACTTGGTAGTTAAGGGATTGAAATGATCATACTTGATTAAACAATTAACTACCATTATAAAAATATCCTTACATTCGTAGAACTATCCCACACATCCTTACATAAAGTATGATAGATTCACTTCCCATTTCTAGCATGGTATGCTAGTAAGATGGAGAATACCAAGATAAGGAACAATTTCATGGTATTACAATAATTAATATGAGGATTCACCACCTCGTGCCCCTACCATGTTATCTTCTTCAGAGTCTGAAGAATTACTATGATCACTAGGTCTTGGACTATCAGGTGGAGAATATGGAGGAGATGGTTGTTAACAGAATTATCGAAAGGCATGAGCCTTATTGCAGTGTTGGTTTCAGTAACTCCTCTAGATGAAGGACTGAATTCATAATTTGGACTACCTAATCCTAACTTCTAAGTTTCTAGCGATGATTGATTGACTACAAAAGATGATGGGTTATTTTTAGTGTGATGAGCTAAACCAAAATCAAGATGTGGTATACCTATTTGCTGAGAATAACTCCTAATGAGAACTCTTCTAGATTCTCCTAAAGCTTGTTCAATTTGATGAGTTGTATAGGGAGAAGAGGCACAACTTCGCTCTAAGATTTTCTAACAGTACTTGCGAATGGTGAATCATTGATTTCAATTTGTGGATAAGACGAGGTATCTAAAATAATAGTGTTATTATATTTTTTGATCTATGAAGGATCTGAACCAGTTACAATGTTGTTTAGAATATTTTCATCCTTTAATAGTTACATGCCCTCTTTTTAGCGATGATTGTTGGCTGGATTTTTTATCTAAGGCCAACCACAAAGAACTAACCCACACAAGGCACTTAACACAACCCCAGTTTGTTTGGTGTAGCTAATTCTTGAAGGTTATGGTCCTGCTACCATCTAAATTTTCTCTCTCAAATGAAAAACTAATTAACAAATAAAGAACTAATGAAAACTACCCAACCTATTTAACAACTACTAAATCAAAACTTGTTATTTATATCTAATCTGTGTCTTTCTCTCTTAAGGAGAGTCTCTATTTTAGGTTTTAAGAAGTTTAATAAAAAACTGCTTAAAGGATGAAAAAGTTAACTAACTATAATATAAACAACCTATTTAATAGTTCTTAAATGAAAAATAGAAAAACTAAAATATAAACTGAAAATTAATCTAACCTAATGGGTCCTATCTTGGTCAAGAGAAAGCCATTAGCTATGTTAATGTTCTATTGATGACAGAGATAACAAAAATTTAGATGATATAACTCTTAGAAAAATCATTAAAGTTGATATCAAAAATCACTTTTAGTTCAGTAACAATATTTATAGTTAAAGAACAATATACATAAAATTAATTATCATCGAAAATATAAAATATCAAAGAAAAATTAACTTCTAACATTTAAATATTTGAAATTAAAAATGATTAATTGCTTTATTGAATATCTATAGAAACACGGATGAATCAATAAGTAAATTAATATACATAATATTATACAGAAAGATTTAATTAATAAAATTAATTAACATGACTCATACAATATAAACATCAAATATCAAAATAAGTTTGTGCTTCGAGTAATTCATTAATAGTTAACAAAGTATAATTAAAAAATATAATAATAGAAGAAAAATATAAGGAGAAAATATATATAATAATAGAAGAAAAACATAAGGAGAATATATATATATATATATATATATATTCAAAAATCAAGTTCAAAATGATACCAATTTTTGAACACATGCTTAACAGTACCACAGAGATGAAGTACCAAAAGAACTTTTTAGCACAACTGATTTCCACTTCCAATGTAAGTAGTCTCATAATACATACTTGAATCCCTACTTCAAGTCATTCTCTTGACTTATATATCAAAACTAATCAACTACTTCCAGAATTCTATTCATCTACTTTCTAAAAATAAACATTTGGTTTCTAACCGTTGTCAAATAATAATAAAAAATGATTCTCATAATCGTTTTGTAGATCAGATAATGAAAACTACAAATAGCTAATCCCTCAAAAAAAAGGCATGTGGAATCTAGATCATCATAGAGAGTAATTGTTATAACATCTGGTAGCAAAATTTCGAGCATCCAACAACATTGAAATCAAAATGCATCCATAATACACATCTCCAATAACCAATTAACAACATATTAAATTTCTTTTAAAATCATATATTCAATAAATGAAACAGCAGCAAACAAATTTTAAGCATGCCCACAGAATATTCATTTCTATGGGTTTGTTAATCAAATCACTTATTACTTGTTTAAAGATCAAAATCATGTTAACACTAACTGAAACAAAACAAATTTTAAGTCGTGATATGCAAACTGGAAGCTTGTCATGCTTCAGATAACCTGGCTTGAAGTTTCACGATCTTAACCTTTTGTTGCTCTCCCTGTTTGACTAATCATAATTCATTAGCTACAACTAAGTATTTTTTAACGGCCTTATACTTATCTTTCTTCAACTTCAGTTCTTTCCATCTATTCACCCTTGAGGGTTTTAAATTCTTCTTTCATGCCCAATGTGTTAGAATGTGATTCCTTTACTTCAGCTTCTAACCAAGACACTCCAACACAAAGTTACCTTGGGTGGACCTAACAAAGTTTTTTCCTGACCGGTGAATGAGACGCACAAGAAACAAGTCAAGGATCAATATGATAAATATGTTCAATCTCAGGTCTTCAATGAAGGAGACCTTGTTCTGAATTATGATCAGAAACACGACAAATTGGGGAAAGTAAACTGGAATCAATGTGGTATGGGCCCTACATCATTAGCAAATTCTTGGAAAAGGGGGCATATGAACTAGTAGACTATGACGGAATACCTTTCGGGAAGCCTTGTAATGGGCTATACCTGAAAACGTACTATGATTAGGTCATCTTTCATTAGTACCTTGTATATATCAATATATATTGACTTTTAGTGTGGTTTTTGGTATTGTTTGACAATTCTTATGCCATGCTATGATTTAAATTCTGTAGATGACTCTCTACTATGGTTTTGCTAACGATGCTAGCTACCACAACTTGAATCTTTCTTCAAAATCCTAGGTACTCTATTCCTAATCCAGTGACCTATTGAGTTCAAGGGGAGTATTCCTAGGTCCTGCTACCAACAATTTTGTCAAGTATCATGCAATGAAGTATTTTTAAATGAGGCTTCATCTTGTGAGATCAATCACCTAGTTGTCTTTTTAAACTCTGATCTTGTGGTTTCTCAATTGAACCATGTTTATTCCATTTGAAAACCAGTACTTCTTCGCCTCTTTCTAAGATTTTGTTTGTTAGAGAGGTCATTTAAATATATTACTTACCAACACATTCCAAGATCATACAAGTCAATTGTCGATTCCCTAGCTAATTACATGTTGGACTGGCACATTTCCCATTCTTAATACATTGATAAGAAAATGACATGAAAGAATGTAAATAAATAGTAATAAGAAAAAATCCATGTAAATAATATCCCATCACCAAATCATGTGAGTGTGAGTGTGTGTGTGTGTGTGTAAAAAGTGTTTTTACAAAATGTGGTCCCGAGACCTATACTAAAGCCTACTAGCTTTAAGTAATAAAAAGTGACAAAAATATTGAAGCTACTAAAGTTTCAATATATACATCTTATATAACCCTAATGGTGCTCGTGGTAGCACATGATAGTCCTCACTACTCTATGCAACAAGTGGCCAAACCAACCTGACACACCAGTCGTGTGCCTCTGGTATCTCCTTAGGAGGTTGTCCACTGAGATGTATGGAATATCAAGTGTGAGCCTATTGAGGTTTTCCTCAAGCTCGATTAACTCATAATCATCATGGCACACAAAACAAACAACATCTCTCTTGTCGATCCTCCAGGTATGGATATCCCTACATCTGCACTGTAGGATGTCTTAGTATCACTTCATAAAATTCATAAAATTCATAAAATACACAAAAAACATAAAAACATGCATATCTTAATTTCATACTCATCGAGTTCCCCCCAATACACGTCCTTGGGTAAGGGTATGTCCAAGTCCCCTTGAAATTTTGTACTTACATAAGCATAATCCTCAACCATGAGGAACTGGTCATCTAGCCGATGAAAGGAAGAGGCCCCGTACTTCACTCTAGGGCCCCCACCACCATGGCGGGCCATCACCTCTACTTACCTGAGAATCTTTGGGTCCCATTATCTAAGCTTAGTAAATGCCACATGTGGCCTCAGTAATGGGACTCTCTCAAGAAAAAATGATGTCAAGATGTTGCTATACCTTAATTGCTTCAACTCTCCACGGAGACACTTGGTGAGTTGTTCCTTGAAAGTGGCCAACAAAACCTCTGATCAACTGAATATGGTTGGGGCCATAACTTCCAAGGAATACATGATGTTTTCCCTATATGCTTGGTGATCCCCCTAGATACCGAAAATATGTTGCATAGTGAACAAGATAGTCTGTAGGGGCGGATCCATCACATCCTTGATGGGAATTTTCTTCCCACTCATTTGTGTTCCTAGAAAGAAATCTTACTATTCAATTGCTCCCTAAGTAGTAATGTCCCCACCATTAGGACCAGTGAGTGAAATAGGTACCCCTCTCCTAGATAAGTTGGTCAAGAAGTAAATATCTTCCACTTCCACAGTTAAAATATGAGCGCCAACCTCAAAATGTTGTTTCTAGGGATTCCAAATCCTGAGTATGTATTCGAGCAATCGAATTTGTGCTCTTATGCTTGGAACCTTGAAGAATTTGAGAAACCCACACTCACGAAGGGAATTTACCATTCCTTGGTCATTTTCTCCTCTAATATCATCAAGTTCATGTTCATGCTCTTTTCAAATCACCATTTTCACCAATGCACCCTGTCAAAACATTAAATTGAAGGATTAGAACCCATATCCCACCATTAGACATCCTTTAAATTTTGTATTTTGGCTTAATTTAATGTGCTTTTGGCAGTTTGTGCCACAACACTTATCCCTTTCAGACAGAGCAGTGGCATCGTACATTCCTTAATGTAAATGTGCAGTGTCACTAGGGCACCGCTATTCCTGAAAGGAAAAGTGTGGTACCATGTTTGTGTTTTCCAATTTGGGAAACAACTCCAAAACCCTAAAAAATGCATGAAAAAAATGAAAACAATGAAAAATGTTAGGAATGAGTTCAAGGATTACCTGTTTCAGACAGTTTGACGAATGGTTAACCATAGATGCCGCAATCCATAGTCCAAATTTGCACAAGAAATGGCTCTTTTGCTCTCCTATTGGGTAAAAAGTAAATGGTAAATATTTTAAACTTTTTCTAGGTTTTATTTACTATATTAGGTTTTATTTTAATTATTTTGTTAATTTTTACCCTAATGAGGTCATTTAAAGTTCATTTTTTTATTAAAAGGGGGTTTAATAGTATTTTTTTAGAATTGTGGGTCATGGAGAGTTGATGAGTTCGAGTATGAAAGAGTTTTCTTTTGTCTTTTTCGTTCTTCATCGAAACAAAAAAGTTTATGAGTGTTATTTTAAAACTATAGTTGTGCTCATTAAACCCTAGTACTAAGTTTTCGAGGAAAATTTTACCTCTTTTTCGAACTCGTTAAGCCTTTTTACGAAAAAGAAACCCTAATAAAGTCCTCTTTAAGCTCTTTTATCACTCTCAAAATGTGAAAATATCACTGAGTGAACTTTCTGTCTTCATGCTTGTAAAAGGACCTGAAGAATTGTCTTTTCGACAATAATTTACCCCTTTTTCGGTTCAAATTGACTAGTTACAAAAAAGGTATACTCTAGTCATTGACTAGAAGAGTTCTATGAGGACTCATTTTATACTTTTTCAGGCCTCAAAGACTAACTTTACGAAAAAATACCTTTTGGGGTCTTCTTTCATTTCCTTCAAACTCTCTTAATGTGAACGACACTAAATTTACTTTCGATAGACTCATTAAATTAAACACTGAGAGACCCTCTTTTGGGAACGTGGCCTCTCCTTTATCAGGTTTGAATAACATATGCGAGTGGACTTATCTCATGATAAGATTCAACGAGTGTTTGTTACCCTTTTTGAACTTGTTAAAATGAAAAGAGGCACTCATCAATCATGATGGGGAAATTCAGGGAAGGGAACTATATTTCATTTGTAATAATGGCAGTTTCTAGTCACCTTTGAACATGGCACATGTCTGCATTTCATTCAAATAGTTTGGTATTCAGCTTGTCTTTGAGTCGATCCACTTTCATGAGTCATGTCACTCCTTTGAGTCTTTAAAGAATGCATTGTTTATCGTCGTATTATGTTCTAGTATCTGCCTCGTCAAGTCAATGCTTCCAAGTATTTGGTTGTGTCTCTTTTTGTTCAAAGGAATGTCATGATGAGAGTTACCCTTTGCAGTAAAAAACTACTTTCATGTCATTTACCTTTGAGTCAGTCCTGTGGTTACTTCATACTCAAAATTCCAGAACTTTGTTTCGAGTTTTGTGTCGTTGATGTGGGATTCATCATGGCCCTCCTTCGGCGAGACTATTCTAGTCGACTTCAATGCATATTTCCATAATTATTCTTCGAAAAAATTCAATACCTTGATATTTGTATACATCAAGACATTTCCTCTCTTTCGACAATAGGATTACATCATTGACATTTGATAGAGAGATTCGCCCGAGTGTTCAATATCAGATCATATATTCACATTCGGAGGAATGTAATAGGGTACCTTCAGGAATACTTGACATTAATGGTGATCTCCCTCGCACTTGTTAATGGTTCTCATCATTTACCAATAATCAAGTGGTTTCTACCATGTTCGACTTCGAGACATGTATTTGCATGGATAGAATCCTACTTTGTTGAAGACAAGATGACGACCCTAGGTGTATGTTAAGCACTCATTGCTTTCCCCAAGTTGTGATGGATTACTTTTATTATTCGTAGCATGGATCCACATTTGTATGGTCATGGTTGTGCTCAAATTTGTGTCTGTATGACATAGATATGCATTATATGTCTGGTAGATATGTCCAATTTTGATTATTATTCACATGCATTTACGTTGTATTCTAGTAGCCATGATGGTTTTTGTTTCACATGGATCCACATTGTATTGGTATGCAGCCATGTTGAGAGTCATATTTACATGTATCAAAGTATAAATGTACTGCAGACTCGCTTGGATTGTTGGATATTCCTGATCATTTGACTCTTTCCTCAAAGTGATAACTTGTTCCTACAAAGCCTTTGCCTATCCATTACCTCTAGCCTCATGCTTTGGGGGGCCTTTTGTTATACCTAAATCTCATCAACATCATGTAGTGAGATCGAAATCTCAGTATAGGACTCAAATCCTCAATTTTTGAAGATGAAATTGGTAAAGGACCAATATTTTCATACTCTTAGCCACCAGTGCACTTTCCCTTTGGTCAATTTGAGGCACCTATATTGGTAACGCCCTTTTATTGTGAGTAGAAAGTGTTTCCACCTCCTGTTGCCTATGTACAGTGTGTGGTGCTCACTTAATAACTCTCTTTCCCCATGGAGTAGGAGCAGTGCTCGAATTAGAAAGGAAAAAAGAGAAGCTTCAAGAGGCTTCTCGAAGCTAGCCTTCGTGGATCCTCATCCGTATGGTTTAGGACCACCTGGAGCTCGATGTCCCTCATTGTAGGATCCTCCCTCCACATAACCCATGAGATCCTCAAACTCTCTTATTCTCCCATTAATTTATATACCACCTTAATCCTCATGGGTAAGGAGAGGAAGAATATGTTATTGCATAGAACCTCTCACCAAATTCAGCCAAGGCAAGTAAGTGATTAGTAGGAAATCTTGAGGCTTTGAGGCAAGGTTCATGTGAGAAGGGTTCTCAATACCAAGGCTTAGGTTGTATCGTTCTCTCTCTTCATTTTGTTTTAATACAAATGAAGGTTTCTTTCCCATAAACATTAATGTGTTTGATTCTCATTATGTTTATTGTTAAATTCCTTGGTCATTGACATAAGATCATAGACTAGATTGCTACTTTGATCTAGTTTATGTTTTTTGTTGTGTATCTTGAAAGACATTTGCAAGGATCCATACCTCCAAAGATAAACCTTTGCAGCCTGTGGAAGGTAATAAGAGTATTTGATTCAAGAAGTTTATGCAATCTTAGAGAAAGTTCTTTTATATTGCAATTGCTTTGTCCTAGTACTGAATGTTTCAAGCTAGGGAAACAACCTTTGTCCAAACTGGCTACTTATTTTTGGTAACAATATCCTCATCGTCATTGATGACTTCTACTAATGGATTTTCTCTTTGTTGTTGTATTGTTGCAGGAGTCATGACCATGGCCATACTCCTCATAAATCGACGAGCACTTACATAGATAGACTCTCTCCATTTAGGCTTAAGTCCATCAAATAGGATTAAGTTTATGTTTTGGCACTTTACTAACTCTTCGGGATTTTTGTGTAGGTATTTTACCAACTCAAACGCGCTGCAAGTGAATGACAGAGATTCCAACCATTGGACTAGGATTACCCTCTACAAAATTATCTCCTACATCTTTCAACAGGGAAGATTGACATCATTTATTTATTTAGGGCTTGTATTAGGATTTAATGCACGATTTTCAATAACAGAGGGTTTTCTCCTCCTCTACCAAGACTTAGAAATAGAAAGAGACCAAAATTGAGACTGACTGAAGCCATTCTCAACCAAGAACTGGTCCCAACTCTTATCAATTACAAGCAATTGGTACTGAATCAATATTTTTAATAACCCATGATGAAATAAACTTTGATTCTGATCTCCTATAGTATTATGAACAACATAAGCCATCTTTTCTAGGCTATAGAGAAAAACACATGGTAAATTTAATCTAGATCCTTGGAATGCCATCAAAATATGATGGTGATAACAATGTATAGAGGAAAATATATCACCACAATTTATGTACCTTATGATCAACTATAACAATGGTCGTGATTGGGGCTTGATATATTTTGCAAGATACCCAAATTTATCATTGAAATCTTCAGGTATAAGGAGCAAAAACTCTTTCCATTTGGATTTATTGATCTCTCCCTACTTAAACCACCTCTCTCTTGTTTGTGGAAATCTTGTAGCTTTCATTATGAAGTCTTCATAGATGGACATACATAGATTTCCAACCTGGGCAACATTCTCCTTAAATGACATGGAAAATTATCAAGTTACCTCTACGTTATGTCCATTAAAGCTTCTGAAGAATTGACCCCACCCAATTTTTTCAATTAATTGTGTAGACTCGGGTTCAATTTTCCAATAACTCGCTCTCGTTCGGCTCAAACCTACATAGAGGAGCCATTATGGCTACACTAAGCTAGTAATCAAGGTAAGGGTGAACATTGTTGGGCTAGGGAAAGTGCACAAGGAAGAAGCTGGCATGCTAGCAAAGGAGGAAAAGTGTGTGCGCGACAAGGGAAAAGTAGGCTAGGAAGGAAGAAAATGAACCGATGTATAAAGATGAAACATGTGCGTGGTGGAGAAAGGAAGTTGCGACAGGATAGCTGCAATGAGGAAGGAAGACCTAAGTCACTAGAAGAGGTAGGTAGAAGAGTTAATGTTGGATAGGAGGAAGTCAAGGAATACTGCAGAAGGAAAAACTATCGAAAGATGGAAGTAAAGTTTTGTGGCTAGTTGTGACTGGTATAGAGGGTTGAAGGACATTTCCACGGATAATTAAGGTTGTGGTTAAATGCATGTAGGACTTTTGCAGCTAGGTATGGGCTTCCATTTAATGTAATAGAGATATTTTGTAGCTACCCAAGTCTGTAATAACTGAGTAGTACTCAGTTGGCCCTGCGTGGTCTAGAAAATAATATAAATAAGAGGAATCCACTCTATATAAGGGTTCGTTCTGTAATTCACTCACTTGTTAAGTAAGATATAGTCAATAGTAGAGGAAAAGGACTCAGAGAGGAGTCTGATAGAAGTAGAAGTCTGTTGAGCCATGGATCTTGCAGTTGTGTGCGTAGGACGCTAGTAAAATATAAGAGTCGATTTAGGCTGTGTGTGGATCATTAGGAGTAGATAGAGAATAAACCAGAGAGCATGAGAGCAAGAAGATTCAGTCAGAAAGACATATCTTAAGAACACTCTACAAGTTGTGGGTTGCAAGGTGCTACATATATTTATCATGCCAGATGAAGAGCACCTTGGTGGTTTTTCCCAGATGGGTTTCCATGTTAATTTCCTGTGTTCAATGATTGTTTCATGGTTAATGTTTATGTGAATGTGGAATAATTGCTTACTAGGTATTTCTACAAGTTACTGCTGAATGTATATTGTAACATCTTTATGGAATGGATGAATGTGAAGGAACTATTGGCATGTTATGTATGACTTCATGGTTAACATTTCTATGTTAAATTACAAGTTGTGCATTGTCTGACAAGTATAAGGAACACGTGTGCCACACTGTTGCGTTAGCTGTTAGTAGTTAAGAACGAGGCTATGTCACGCATAGTTCGTGGTACATAGTTGCACCACAATCGTAGAGTAAAAGAATCCATCCCATCATCTTTGTTGAGCACCTTGGTCATGCACGAAGGGACTATAATCCCTCGCCAACTGCGGAAACATGGTTTTGGAAGTTACACATTAAGATATCTCGGTTGAGACTGCACCTTCTTCATGGGTGTTGTTGACTGAGCTTGCTCTATTGGGCTGATGTCTTTGGTGTTTTGTTGGTATTGTGTTGTTGTCCCGAGCCATGGGTCGAGAAAATAAGGTAGATTAGGCCAAAAAATGGTTCCATTTTCAATACCAAGAAGAACGAGTCGAGGGAAATGTTGTGGCACCCAATGAAGAACAAGATAGAGGACTGGCTGGAGTCTAAAATGCTAGCATTCACGTAAGAGGAGAGTGTAGGATCTCAGGTAAGCACAGAAAACTGGGTGGATGAGTACATATATTCTAATATTCATGAGTTATTCTTTGCATAGTTTCCCATTTTCCTACATGAGTGGTTGTCAATATTGGCAAGAAGGTGGACAAATTTCAAGAGAAGAGAATTAGTTGAGTGGAGTGATCAGTTCGTGCACGAAGTAACTAGTGTAAGTAACACCATCTCTAGAGATGTTGATTTTTGGGTTGACAGTATTTTGCAAGGATATATTACTAAGTTTGCAGTAGAAGCTATAACCTCATATAGTGAGGCCGAAATAATTTTTTTCCAAGGACCCTGAAGAAGATATTTGTTATCTATCGGTACATGGATCAAGATGCTTGTTTATGAGAAGGATATCTTGCAGTTGAGTAGTTGAGACACATACTCCAAAGGGAGGCTATGTCACAAACAACCTATCAAGAAAATGGGAAATGGTGAGTTGAGATGTCCATTAATACATAATATCAAAATTGTAACGGTTTTTCATTGCTCTTTCCACATTTTGTCATCTCAATTGCGACAATAACAATCGTGATGCTTCATGGCAGTTATTTTGTGGATATAATATAGAGACAAAATTTGGCCACCACGTGTATTTAGTACAGTGCCCTTGAAATTGATTTTTTCAAATTTTTTTTTTACTTTTCATTGCTCTATTGACAACAGTTTCATCTCTAGAATGACAAAGATATGACCAAAAACTACTTGACAAAATCTAGTGTCCATGCCGAAATGTGGATAACTTTCGACGAACATTTGTCTCTCTAGCGACGAAATCTGGAATTTCAACAGAAATTTATTCCACGCAAAACTGCCACGTGTCTTCTCTAAGGTGGCCTTTAAATTGATTTTTTAATTAATTTTCTACGTTTCATCACTCTATCGACAAAAGTATCATCTTTATAACGACGCAAATATGGCCAAAAACTACCAGCAAAATTTTGTTTCCACGCAAAAACATGGAAAACTAATCTCTATCGATGAAATCTGCAAGTTGGATAGTAATTGTTTGACGAAACAGCGTCGCTATAGAGACATTATTCGTGGAAATAAACTCGAGGTTTCAACAGTTTTGTAATACCCATGATGAAAGGGCATTGATATTGACACAAAAGCTGGAGATTTAAAAAAATAAAACCGTGGAAAGGTAGATTCCTTTCCACAGTTTTGGATCTTCAATAAGTGATTATGATTGATGTGCAGTCTTGTGGACCTTTTAATTTTGTTTTAGACCAAATTTAATCAATGGTACAAAGCAGATTTCCAGAAGGTAATTTCCAGCCACAAACTACGGAAAACCTACCATTTGATTTGATGTTTTAGGGATGAGTTTAATACATGTAAATGACAGAAATTTTCAGATCTTATAAAACAAAAAATGAAAGATGAATTAAGATTTAAAATGGCATAAAAGCTGTGATTAGTGCCTAACAAATACAAGTTAGGCAGATGGGGTCAATTGAGGGTCTCATGGAGGCTTTAGTGATTAAAGAGTATATAGGGTTGAATGGTTCAAACCCAATCTGCTCCTTAATTACTAGATCCACTTCAGAAATCTTCAATAGGAAAATCCTAAGCTAGACATTAGATATTTGTCAAACTTGAGCCACAAGGTGGCAATGCCACTGTAATTCCTAAAAATTATTACTACAAGACAAATGGTATAGAATGGAAATATACGTATGTTTCAACCCCAACAAAGCTTCCCATGCCAAACCAAGAAAACTATCATAATACACTTGTAATATAACTACAAATGGTAGCTTCAGAGATGGAAGATAAAGGATGATTGCTCTTACTAGGTTTTAAAACTCGAGAATCCTCTTCCCCGTGAGAAGGTTGGAAGAAGCTTGGATGACAGGAAAAGCACCTCCATTTTCACCCAAAAAAGGATTCTCGTGCAATATTTTGGTTTGGTCGAAAATAAACAGGAACAAAAACTTCCAATCTTTCGGTAGAAAATGAAAAATAAAACACAATTTTGAATAGTAATTTAAAGAAACGATGAAGAAATGCAGCCAAAGGCTGAAAACAAACAATTATGATAGAGGGAAAGTGGTTAAAAAACAGAGGTGGGCAATGCAGAGAGAGAACATAACAGTGATAAAAGCAGGGAATGGTACAACAAGAATGCAACAAAGACATTTAAGTCTGATATTCTTATGTTTCTATACAAACATTGAATAGGAAGCATGATGAAGAGGTTAAAAATGAAAATAGTAAAGTTATATTATACGACAGGTACATGCAAGTCATATAAAATATTAATGCCTAGGGAGAATGTAGGAAATTCTAGAACCCTTACCTTATCAATCTCCTTTCGCCAGGTCCATTGGCCCATACCACTTCCAAAAAGTTGTCCTATTAAACAGAAAACCACTGTGTTGGCTAGCAATTAAATTTATAAATTAAATAAATAATCCATTCCTAGACCTATACACAAGTGGTCATTTTGCTAGGCATGGAAAATATCAAAATACTCTATGAAATAAAAAATGGGCATACAATTAAATCAACTAATGTTGTCTGGAAAAGTGTGTTCTTGGGGTGATTCCATCAAGAGATGTGGTTTTGGAGTTACATTCCACATTTCCTGCGAAGGAAATCAACAATCAATCTATCAAGCACACATTTTCCACTAGAATATCAACTTGCATTTAAATGCTATATTACAATACCGTTACCTCACTAATGTGGAAACTTGTGTTTGTATTCGACAAGATTTCTTTAACCATTGTATTAAAATGAAAAAAATGAACAAATTTTAAAGTTTAAGACAACAATATATTAAATACACATATAAATATGTTTTTACTAGAAATGTGTGGACACTGTTCATACCACCATCCTATCAAACAATATAAAACAAAAAACAGAGGAAAGAGTCATGTTGTCTTACTATATGAATAAAATGTCACTAAATACTTTGGATAAATATTTGTTATCTATGAAATGTTAACTTTCCAGTAAATAATAGCCCACACAAGTGTGGTTCATTGGCGGTTCATTTGTTATGAAGTCACTTGTAAATTGGAGGTCACGAGATCAAATCCCACCTGGGTTTACCTATGTCCCATGTCTTGCGAAGGGTGTGGGGAACCTATGGGTATAGTGGTAGAAGGAATGGAGCGCCAGTTGTCGATTCCCCTAGTTACTAAAAAAAAAACTTTCTAGTAAATAATATTTACATATGGAAATATTTTTTCTAACAGAATGCACTGTGAGGAGCTCATGGAATGATTTTGTACCGCACATATTAATAAAAAAAAATTTACTTATAAAAAAAATAAAGAAACGGTTTAGGGAGGGGGATTTCAGGGATGAACCTGCAAAGCTATGAGCATGGGATTGTTGTGAGAATCATTGCATATGATGTTTCCATCATTATTCATTCTCCCATTGCATCTTCCACATAGACTTGGGGACTGCAGTGGATCTTTCTTGGCCCCTTTTCTATTATTTATTTCTCATATTTTCTCCTAACAGTCCTTATAAACTCGGCAACCGACATCTTTTCAACGACATCGTCCAACTGCAGATTCAAATTAAAACCATTAAGAAGAAAAACCATGAACATGAATTTGTTCTCCTCGGGTTTAGGCTTTGGTTTCTTCTTAGGAAGCACTCCAAGGTAGACCTCATTGTTGCTTATTTTCCTCCTGGTAAAAGATTCTGCCATCTGGGACACATGAAACGACAAACCACAGAGGGAATATTGTGTTCTTCTATGGTTGGGTTCAATGTCTCACTAATTACTCAAAGCAATTATGAATGTACAACTCAAGACAAGATCCGGTGCACCACAATTGCGACAAATCTCCGCTCAGTAGCCTCAAAACCATGCTAAGAAAACGAAAAAAAATTTCTATAGAACATTCGGGCTTCAAACTCCAAAAAATTTCCATTATCAAAGAAAAATTAACAACCATGCTCAGGGTTTAATTGAATTGCGGCACATCCAGCTGACACCTATGATGTATGATTCACCGACAACGGTGGAGGAGCTGATATCAAAACCTACATCACTGAAATATATCCCAATCAACAATCAAATAAATAATATTAAAATAATTCTATTTAATATAAATTTTAAAAACTTTCAAAAACTTTACAACCACGAAAAATTAAACAATGTACGGTTGGTTGGATTAATAGACATAACCCGTCCATATATATCACCACTTGCAGTGACATAACAAGGGTTAATAGAAACACAACCAAATTTGAGAAACATGCACACTATTAAACTTTTCAATGACAAGCATCCAATATAATAGAGAAAGGTCTTACCCGATTATAATTTATTATCAAGAGACAATTGAAGATGATATCCATTGACCAAGCATCAAGTATCAAAGACATCCAATCAACCATCCATTATAAGCATCAAATAAGAGTACTAAACAACAGTGTAAGAATTCTCTTCACAACTTTTGCTTATTTTTTACCATAATTAGATATTTCAGTTGGTTGTTATGAAGGAATTTATATTAGTAAGCCACTGCATTAGAGATGTATGAATTTGTAGGCATATATGTGTATGCTAACTTGTTATGGTTTAGTTGATAGAAGAGGAGGAGGTGTAGCTTATGGAAAATGAAAAAAATAAGGATGGTGGAAAAACACCCGATCCTTTTGCAGATGCAGCTATTAATAATGCTGTAAATGGTCATGTTTCCCCTACTAGATCTACATCTCCTGCAGTTGATCACTCACAAGCAGAACTCACCAAGGTTGGTTTCTCTCTCAACATCTTTTTTGTTTGACTACAATGGGTAGGGAAGTTCACAGCAGTGCCACAAATTTAATTGCAATGAAGTTAAATCAATTCCATTTACGATTGTGGACCTACGCTACACGATACGAGGAAATGGGTAGGTGTTTCCAAAACTGAAACACATTGGAAACGTGACCACTCATTTATAACTAACACATTGTATTGGAACTTTGAAAAAAAGGATTATGAATAAATGAGCAAGAACAATTAAATGACAAGCAAAGTTCCACCATCGCTTATATTGGGATCCTCACCATTAGTATCACCCTCTGCCTCCTCATCTAGCCATTGGATCTACCTCAATCCTCTAGGGACATCGATTAACGCCATTCAATTTTGATGAAACTACCTAATTCAAACCTTAAAATATCATAGAAAAAGCTCATGCCTAATCAATGATTTTGGCTTGAGTGAAGGGTACATTTTTGCTAAGGCCATGATAGAGGAATTCAACAATCAATGGCACCAACATCGGCTTACATAAAAGACTTGGTGCTCCTGATTAAATTCCAATCCCATTCCTTGATACATGATAGAATCCAATCAAATGACTGCAATCTTTCCACTCCTGAAATCCTTTAAATTGTTAAGTCTGTTGAATTTTGAGTGGAGTATGAAATTCTACTTTCTCCATATGAAGTCTGATGAGGTTGGAAACTTTCTCAAACATACTAGAATAGTTAGTGGTAATGTTAAAAATTTAAGTAAAAGGATAAAAAATGAAAGATAGAGGAAATGTCAACTTTTACCGGCATTTTTGGTAAAGTCTAGTAAAAACCTGTGTCAAACCAAGTCAAAATAGGGAATTGGTAACACATTTCTAGTCTCTACCACAAATTTCTGTACCAAAATGTTCATGGCACGACACCTATTTTGATCTTTCCAGAAACTTAGCCATGGACTCTAGTACCCTGGAAAATGCATTTGGTTGCAGGGAACCTTCTTCTATTTAATTACAAGGACAAACAACTATAACTTCTACACAATTGTATCAGTGACCATTTCCTTTCAATCAATCACTTCTATGAATGAAAAAGACATACTAAGTTGATTTAGTGCTTATATATACAAATGTAAATGTTATCAAGTCAATGTATTCAATTCAAGATATATGGAATTAGTAGCAAGGTCATCCAGTAGCACTTTAGCATATAGGAGATCATTATCCATGTAACCATATACAATTCAATTGCAGTATTTAACCTACCAATAACCTTCCATTCAAGTATGAGGACTCATATAAATATAGCAGCAATAATACAATATGACAGTTCTAATTATGACAATTTTATAGCAGCAGTGAAGGTTACCAATGTAAGGTGTATAAGAGTTTTAGTTTTGCATTCAATGTAAACCACACCACTCCAAACCTTGAACACTATTCTTAGCAATATAGTACAGCCACCAAATGTATGTTATAGACTTATAGCTATGCAAATAATTTAAATTTTCAGACTTTATTTACCTCTCTTAAACAATATCACCATCCAACTAATAGCTAACCTTTGATTCAATTAGGTGTTTACTGTGATTGCAGGTAGGGAGAGCTGTGAAAGTTTGACAGTTTGCAGTTTATTGTAAATTGTATGTAGTAGGTGGAAGTGTGTTGATATAGGGATGTTACGGCATTGTTTTCGAAAGGGTTGCTGAAATGGTAACAACCAACATAGATTCCTCTCAAATAGAATACATGGTGGCCCTTTAAAGAAAAAAACATGGCATGGAGTTATCTTGGCACCTAAGAGAATTGGGTTTTCGAGTCCATAGAGAAACAGTTATTGTATTATAATTAACACAATAGCCACTTACATATCCTATTAAAAACATTCTCAATATAGCTTTGAATTGTCAATTCATGGGAATTTTGTCATGATGCCCAAAAGGAATGAACAAAACTAGAAACAAACCCACATTTTGCATACATGCCAATTAGATAAATACCCACAAAAATCATTTGAATCAAATCCATATTTTATGGTGAGGATATGAACTTGCTTACCCTGACCATAACCCATGATTTTTGCACAAATCAGAATCACCCTCGAGAAAGTAAAATCATTAGGCCTCATCCCCATCATTAACACTTGCCAACGCATCTTAAGAGCCTCTTCATCTTTCCCATTCAGAGCTTACACTACAATCATATAGCTCCACAAAACCACCACATTCCATTCAGGAATATTGTCAAAGTATCTCACAACAAGCAAACAAAGGAATGGTAGCATTAAAATATCTCATTCCCTTCCTCATTTTCCTTGATAACTATTGGTTTTATGTCTCACATTAAATTTTTGAAGTTCACCTGGATAGCTCGTGCTTCATGATTGCAAGGAGATTTGAACCATTTAATCTACACCACATCCACAACAATGAAAAAAATCATGAATAAAATAAGAACACAATAGCTAATCAAGAAAAACATAGAAGGAAACAAACCTGAAGGTCTAAACATTGCTGCCATTCCGGAGGTGGGGCATGTGGTTCTAGAAGCATGGGATCACGTGCGAAGGGAGTGAATGATGCACTAATAGGAAAATTCCTTCACCCACCCTTCCTATAAAAAAAACATCATACCCTCTTCCAGATCCTTCAATGAAAGTTCAAAATCGAAAACCCCCAAATGGGAGCCGGAGCAAATCCTACGTGGGTCTCTGTTTTTTAATACTAATGAGATAGTGCATGGGTGTTTTTGAATTCTATGTTTTTTGTTTGATTATTTGCATATTTTATATTTTTTGTTTTGTTTTGTCTTTTTATTTTGCATATTTTTCTTTTGTTTAGTTTATTTTGGATTTTTCTTATTTGCAAATTTTATATTTTGTTGCATTTTAAATTAATTATAGTTAAACAACTCTATGTTTTTAATTTAGTGTAGTTTAATTTAATTTAATTTAATTTAACTAGGATTTTGTCATAATTTTTATTGGTTGCATTGCTTATAGCGATATCCTATACATAAGTCCCTTCAAGGATGAACACGATGATGATGATCGTGATCATGATGATCATGATGACAATGAAGATGAAAAAGATGATGGTGATGATGATAACAATGACGATGATCATCATCATCATTATCCTCATCATCATCCTTGTCATTGTCATCACCATCATCTTCGTTGTCTTCATCGATATCATCATCATCATCTTCATAATAATCATCATCGTCTTCGTCATCGTCGTCGTCATGATATTCTTCATCATCGTGATCTTCCTTAACATCATCATCGACATAATAATCATCTTCATCATCACTTAACATCTTCGTTATCAGCATGTTTCCAAATAAACATTATTGAGGCACATATTTAATTTTTATTTATCATTAATATTTATTGTAAAAATAACATGGAAATTGAGCTTGCCATGTCAGGCATAATTGGCAAGCCAACTTGCCAAGGGAGGAGATTAAGAAATTCGAAACTCTATGACAAAAGGAGTCAGAGAGAAAAGGGAAAGTGCCCAAAATCTATGGAAAAATATGTCATAAAAAAAGCATGAAAGTTTTGGCAAAGGAGGGTGTAGCTTCCTTTTTGAGACTCGAAAAAGTTGTCAAAACAAAAGAAGGAAATTTTTGACAAAGGAGGGCATAGTTTCCTTTTGGGGACTCGGACTTAAAAGCAGGGAAAAACGTAAAAGTTGTAAGGGATAAAAATACAAACTCTTTCAATAAGGAGGGATAATTGCTAATTCATATGGATGACTTGGATAGGGAAACATATCCACATGGCCCCTACTTTCCAATTTGCTCAAGGAGAGACCATGAATTGGCTAGGGTTAAGGATTTAGGTTTGACTTGCTCTCACGGGTCACCTATTGCCTCTACTTGCTAAAAATGTCACCCAAAGTTCTATTAAATAACAATAAAATCTCATTCACATAGTTTGGTTGATGTGTTTATTGATCTATACTTATGTGAGCATGCCTTTCTGAGGGATGTGCCTCAGACACTTGGGAGATGAGCCCCAAACCTTCCCTTCCCCACTCCATTCCTATTATCTTATATTTCCAGGTATGGATCACTTTAGGTTCATCTATTAAAGTCCTATAAGACATATTTTTCATCCTCCATCATGTTTAGGTTGAGCTCCAATGAATACCATGCTTCACCAATGCTCTCAACCCTTATCTGGTCATATTTTTGGCCTCTTGCCCATCATTTTGGAGTCTCCTTATGTAATGGTCAGTATAGCCAATGCTCTCTAATTTATAAAATCTGATAAATCTGTCATTTATATTCATCGGGTCTAAATAATTCTATCCCTGAGGTTTACCTTCTCAGTTTCACATAATAAGCTTAATTTGTCATTGTAATGGGGGAAATTGATCAATCTAGTGCAATAAGGAATAAGAAAAGGTTGTGGGAATTATTTGAAGGGTTTTTTTATGTTAATTGAACTGTTATTATTCTCTTTAATACTTCATATACAGCACTGAATTCAATCTGTTACGAATTATCTGCTTTATTTTGCACTCCTAGCTAGAATGTTATTATTAAATGACTAGTTTTAACATTTCTACTATAAAACGAGTTATTTCCACTCAAATACAGTTATGTAAGTTCATGTAGATCATTGACAGACCCATATTCCCATACATAAATCCAAATTATATTTTATTCGGGTTTGTACAATCATTTTGGATCCACTATTGCACAAGGTCTCACTAGGCCAAATTGCTTGAAATTGCCAATTCTTCCCTAAACCCTCCATACAAATCCAGATATGTTAGTAACTTTACCAAATCATATTTTCTGCTATATGGAGTCCTTATGACACCTCTATACTTTTCCCCAATCCCCTATTTGGAAGAACGGAAGGAATTTCCCTAGCTTCACGATTGGGTGACCCAGAAGCATGGGAGTAAGTTTCCACATATCAGAATATGAAACCTGAATGGTCCCCCCTATAATTTTTTAGGGGAAAGGAATTCAGTTTTCTGAACTTACTCTTGTTTTCTTCCCACTGCCTACTCCCATGTCTGCAAATTTCCCCAACAAAACACCTTGATTTGGCTAGTCTGAAGATGCACTGAGTGGTTATAATTCAATATCAGAAATTTTAATTTAATTTTCAGCATTAGTTAGTGTTCATGTTTGCATATCATAATTTGAAACATTACAGAACTCTACCCTAGTTTCAATGTCTTTAGACCCTTGACGTGCCCATTTCCACAAACCCATTTCATGTCTTCTTGTATCTTGTAGAGACACATACATTAAAGTGGTAATGATGCTAGTATAATATTTTAATCACTTTGACCGCTTTGGGTTATACATGGGCCTTCATTATAAATAAATAAACAAAATTCTCCCTACGTGGATAGGTTCAAGTCAATGTAGATATACGCAAGCGAAGGGCTAGTGTGCTTGGATTATTCAATGCTTCCTAAATAATGGCCACTTTTGTTTTCATCCCTTTCAAACCAATAACTACTCCTTCTGGGACATCCATATTGTTGTACTATGGATTGTCTACTGAACGCACTCTACAGGAATGAAAAATCTTTATTTAAATACTTTGTCTAAGAGTCACTAGCAAGCAGAGTTAATCCAAACCAAAATAGAATGGCGTGCTTATAGTTTAGTTGAGAACAATACATTTTCATATTGCTTAAATCATTATTTGTAAAACCATAGAAAAAAGAGAATAACTAGCCTTTGAGAGAAAGGGTAGGCACATATGATCCATCGATCTAAGAAAAAACATAATATAGATCAACAACATGTATTACGTATTTAAAATTGAGTGGGTGCAAACTTGGTTGTTTGGTGTGAGTATCAATTAGAATCACCAAGCTCGGAACTATCGATGAATTGCTACTCACAAACTCTACTAGAGGAGCACCTTAAATTGCTGCAAAAATCCCCCAAAAAGTCATTGCCTGATCAAAACCTTGACTAATTGTTGATGCATGCTACAAGAAAATGCTTTAATACACCACCATCCTGGAAAGTGACTTATATTGACACTAATGCACCATTCACTTCATTTTTATTTTTATTTTTTTTCTTTTATTCCTTCAATAGTCATTTGTAGATACATGTGTTCCTAGCAATTTCTTGGGGGAATTTAACCTAGATTGAAGGCTTTTTTTCCCATGGGTCTTACTGGGTCTTATGCCCACCTGTGGTCACTAGCTTGGTAGAGGTGAAGTGCATGATGTCCCCTCCAGGTTCCAACCTTGTCTTTTCTCTAGTCCTTGGAAATAACCCTTAATAAGTAAAGCATGGCCCATTTATTATCAATGCAACCAAGGCCCATGAGAGATGAAAAACGTCTCTATAAACCAACTAATATTAGGGCATCGGAGTATCTACCTTCATTGAGGAGCCTATACTTGATGTCCTCTGCCATGGCCACCTTGTCCTTGGTAAGGGATGGCGTTATCTGGCTTCCCACAATCCGCATTGAGTTTTTTTTTTTTAAACCACTCTTAATTCCACGCCGAATCTATCAAGAGACCTTTACAGATTTTAAATCTCATGTTTTTGTGCATTGTTTTATTATATAATCAACCCTTTTTTTATTTTGTTTAACATTTTATTTGTTGGTAGATTGGTTTTTATTTTAAAATGAAAATAGCTAGGTTAACATATGTTGTTTTAATCGTTGTGATGCTCTAGAATATAAGGAGGCTGTGAAAGAATGTACCCCCTTAAAATAAGTTTTATATAATAAATAAGAATGTCAAATTATAATGTTTTGTGTAATTTGTAAAAGGCACCTGGGGACTGCCCCAACTTGGTGTAGAACTGCATCTAAGAAGGTTTTCAGGAAGCTTTTGAATTCAGGTGTCCAGGCCCCAAGTGGGATGATTTTTTTTTTCATGAATCAAGAATATATAACAATAAAAATAGTTCTTGAACCCTACTGATGAATCATATATTTCAGAAACTGGATCACTTTATCCTTCATTAGTATAGTTATGGGGTAGAATTTCCCCTTCCTTAAAAAGAGGAGATTTTCACAATTGAGCGATAAAGGGAGAGTATCCGAGAGATGTCAAAGCGTTATATATATATGTATGGGGCTCTCTTTTGTGTATCCATTTTTAATTATTTATTAACCTTAGATTTCTTCTTAGTAATAAGCAAGGGCTTTGATTCAACGTGGGGACTAATATAAATTAATTCAAGGCTACAATGTTTATAGTAATTCCATAGACATGATATTAATAGATGGTAATACTAAATTTTCTACTGATAATGGATCTTTCGGTCTCCCAAGATTGGTAATGGCGCTACATTATGGGCTGTCATAATTTCATTTATTAATACAACAATTTCCCCCTCTTTCCTTCATATGTATTATGTCTTTAAATATTTTTAAACACTTAACCAATATCTCCATAATTGAGTTATGAATATTAGACATTTTCCAACTTGTCTCTGATTTTGTTTGTATGTTAATGAGATTTTCTAGTTTTAATGGTTGGATAAAACTATGTTGGCAACAACGATTATGAACAACTTACACAGATTTCTAAATTATAAATTCCATTAACAGATTGGTTAAAAGGTTTTCCATATTTCTAAATACTAAAATGAAATAGTGACTTGAGAATCGCCAATTTGAGATAGCATGGGTGTGTAGTAGAAGTCTTTTTAATTTAGTCTTTCAAGTTAAAGAAGATTATGTTCTTATTTTGCTGGATTAACTTGCTTGGATTTTTTTTCTGTATGTATTTTTGAAATAGATAAAGAAATTTATGTTAGTTAGCAACTTTAGACAAACCATTTTGATATTGTTTAAATATATAGACATTGTTAGGTGGTAGGAAAGAAGATATATATTCTTAATTGTAAATGATAAAAATGACTGTTTATATCTTAATGAAATAGATAAAAATGATTGTCTTATTGAAATAGATAAAAATTAACTTCTACAAATATTTTCAATATGTATTTAATTTTTAAATACAACCACATATATATACATATATGTCATTTTCTAATGTATCCATATTTTTCTAATGTTGTTTCCATTTTATGCTTGTGCGGGTAATTTAAAGTGGGCAAAGTTTAGTGTTGTCTATATGCCAACTTCTATCAAAGTTTTTGTTCAAGTTCTTGTAGGCTTAAACATAGTGAAAATTCAAGGTACCTTAGGTGTTTGCAGGCCCTAAATGTCTGAGTGTCTGAGCCATAGCTCTGATGTCATGTGTAGTGGTCACGTTTACAACATAGCACTAAGTCCATTCTCATCTGAATTTCCTATGTATGAAGCTCATTATGAGCTAGTTTTAGTAAGTTTCAATAAATAAATAAAACTAAGTTGTGATAACATATTTTCTGATAGTCTATTCAAGTATATTTATTTTTCTATTATGGTCATTTTCATAATACATGCATATGTAAAAAAAATGAAATGAAATATCATTGTTTTCCTTCATATATATTTCCACACAAGTTAGAATAATAAATAACAATAAGAATACCTAGTGCTAGTAGATGGTAGATAGCCTCGTTTATTCTAGTAGAACTTTTGCAACTTAGCCACCATAGTACTTAGCAACCGACTGAATAAACCACCCTACCAACTAGCTCTAATTGTGTTGGCCCTAATAAATTGACATACTTCCTAGCCCTTGAGCCCATAAACTGATAATTACAATAACAACTTCCTTGTTTTCGTTACCAAACAAGAGTTTCCCCCTTCCTCTCTTCAACAAGTTTTTCCCCTTCCCTTTCCGATTTCTTTTTTCCAAAAATCACAGATCGAAGATCCCCCAACTACTCCGTCCAACCTTTCCTATAAACCCAAATTCCTTATGCTTCCTTCAGCCTTACTCCACCGCCTTTCCTTTGGGCCTCTCGATACCCAAACCCATTAATCCCCCGTATGTTATTCAATTCAATTTAATATTAAATATGTTCATCGGATCCTATTTTTTTCTCTCGATTAGTTCAAACAATAATGTTCATTAAGTTAGTTATGTCAAGATTACTCCAATTGTTTATTGTTTCTTATGAATGACCACTACTGGGAATCTTTATGAGGATTATCTTCTTAATTGATGATTCCATCTACCACTTATGTTTTAAATGTTTTATGATAGAGTAAAAATTAATAAGAATGACTTAACATAATGAAGATTATAATGTCTTGATTAGTTAATCGCATCATATTTGACAAGGAGGTTCGAATTCCAAATTTAAATATTCATATAATATTAATATAATATTATTCAGTTTGGACAATTGATTCCCAATTTGTTTAAAAAAATTATATTATTCCTCTTATCCCAGGAGGCAAAATAATCTAGATATTTACATAATTAGTTTAACTAGCATAATGAAATTACTTATTTCACAATAGTTTAAAATAACAATAATAATTATTGAATAAGCAGTAATAATAATCATAAACAAACATTACTTGTTTTAGTTATTAAGTAACCCATTACCAAGATAGTACTCTTACACTTATAGACAAGTATCCTTAAGGTTAAAACTAATTGTATTTAATAATTGAATAGTACAATTCCACTGTTAAATATGGTACAATGTTCATGCTTACTTTCGACAATTTATGACAATAATTTCAACTAATGACACTTTAATAAATCATTTATTAGTGTGCTCACATACAATTTAAGTAACACTAAATGACTAGTTTAATACATAACTTACAAATGTTAACTTCCATTATCAATGTACAAATACTTACTATTTTGTAACAACTTACACAATCATCTAATATTGTGATCAATTGTATAACAATACTAGTGAATATATTAAAATTATACATGTGTGGCCAGTGCATTCATGGAACACATATGTGCTATAAGTAAGCATATATTTCCTATGAATATTTGCTAATTGAAAAAAGAAATACATACGTAAAAGTCATAGATACTTTAACACAATAATTTTATTAATATGAGTTATCTAATGGTTTAAATAATCAAGATTCAACATCATTATACTTAGATATATAGTAATCAATTAATCAGTTACATTCATGGGAGAGATACCTACTACCACTACCTATTTTCATAGAACCCTCAATCCCCCAAAATACTAGCTAACAAGTCCTCCCATCTATCCTACTTTTGCGTCCTCCCTATCCTTCCTCTGTATTACGAAGAGAAACTTCATATGGCTTGGGGTGTACCACAACAGACAGCTAGACACCAGAAATCAATCTTTCCCAATGTGCAAGAGAAACCAAACATCTAACACTAAGGGATATCAAATCATACCTTGTTCTATACGGTTGAAGTAGATCCCCATTGAGCTTTTCCAATTCATGCTTGCCTTAGCAATTCACTGTCAACAACAGCAAACAAGACAAGCATGCTATATAATGATGTGTTAGACCTACTTTAGCATATATATTCAACAATGTATAAACAATTAAACATATCCATGGATTCAATATTAATTCAATTGCACATTAATAGGACAAGAAAAGATATTTCTATTAATAAAATCAGAGATTACAAAAGTGACAACCTCTGTCAACACGTCTATGAACCAAAGAAACTGAGTCCTCCACCTAGTCCTCCACCACCTCAATCGTCCATCTCTCGATAGCAATTTCACAAGACAAAGGAAATCTTGGGAATAACACAAAGTTCTCCAAAGGTACAAAGGGATGCATACTCAAGTACAATCAAACTAAGGAAACAATGGACTATAGTTTATTTTCTCTTCAATTCCTCCTCTTCAATGTATCCAAGGAGCTCCTTATATAGCACTCCAAAAGGATAATGGAGGGTCGAATACAAGCGTTCTCAAGGCATTTGGAAGGCCAAGATTCAAGTCTTTCGAACTCATATGAGGAAAAATCCAAAACTATTTTACTTTATGCGCACATCCCGATGTGTGCAGGTTTGAGGTCAAAAGTTGCATGTACATGCGAGTATTGGTTTAAAATTTGCATACAGCAATAAAAAGGGGTTTTTAAGGGATGAACTTGGAACATCAAAGGATAATATAAGTCCATGGGGTTCATAGAGTCTATAGAGGGACAAGGAAGGCCATAAAATGTGATCAACCATGTGTGGTAAAATCAGCTATAACAGATGACCCCTAATGTGTGAGGTCAGAGGGGTAACATGATGGCCAAAATACATTATAATATCCATCCCAGAAGTGGAGTAATGAATACCTAGGTGGAAGAACCAACCATCCATCAGTACCATACAATGATAAATCTCTGCATGTGACTGCAAATACATGGAGCAGTCTCGGATACATAAGAGTACAATGGCAATGAATAGGCATGATATACAAAATGTGGCATGTGTGGTCATCTCCACGTATAATATACAATAGATCAAAATCTCCGAAGTGGATGAAGATACACAAAGGATCAATATCTCCATAGTAGATGAAGATATACAATGGATCAAGGTTGCCATAGTAGCTGAAGATATCTGATATACACTAGAATCAAATCATGAGAGCTAAAATCTCATGAACAATGGCACGATCAAGGAGGTAGCATATATGGAATGCCACCAAGCTAGAAGGTCTTCTGCACAAAACGCTACGAGTACATGTCCTACTATTTGAATACATGTATTGAGGTTGAACATAGTAGTCCATTGTCTGATTACCGGTCATTGATGTATATCATTAACAGATGCGAGATCACCCACCAATAATGAAAATGGGAATCAAGGTACAGGGTGCAATCTAACAAGTGTGAATAGATGTGTTGAGTTCAAACACTTGGAAGAATCCATCGATCAGGGGACATTGATGTATTCCCAAAAATGTCGATGGAGAAAGAAACTACCATTGATGACTATAAGTCTCAAGGCACTCAAAGGACTCTGGACTCCTATTCTATAATAAATGATCTGATTTCGATGGAATAGAATCTGTTGGAAGGAGGGAATTAAGGAATTCCCCATCAACCAACATGAGGTACTCAGCAATGTTGTATAATGTGCAAGAACGTGAACAAGATGCGCACGAACCAGTAACAGTACAGGGAATGACTGACATGAAAAGTCAAGATAACTGAGGAATAGCTGACTTAGACTTCAAATTCCTTCGAACAAGATCATAAAGGAAAATGGTGACTGAAGGTAGGAACCATTGAATCAATATGCAAAATAGGGACATCTATATGACATAGGAGGCATCATCAGAGGCTCCATAGGGACTAGAACCTTAACTAATCAGTGGAGATAAACTCAGATTAACAAGTACAGCTCCTAAAGTCAAACTAATAACCCAACCAACGGATGTGATATATAGTGCTCTGTTTGAGGCGACACAACTCAACTACTGCCAAAGATAACATCTTTCCTATCCGGTTTTTGGTTGTTGTTTTTTTTTTGGATTTTTTCAGATATTTTAAAAAGCTTGAAAAAGAATAAAAGTGCTTTATAGTACAAATTTAGGAGGAGACGAATGTCAAGGGGCAATCAAACCAGTTATAAGTAGTGGAACATGCCTATGCTCAATGCAAGGATATATGTGTAGGATAACAACACTCAGGGGAAGGTCTCCTCTTGAAAAAATGGATGATCAAGATGAAAAAGATATGTAAAAAGGCTCTGCTTGGCTAGACATGAGACAAGCTCAGGTTATATGGTTGATAACTCAAAGTTAGGGAACCATCATAAAGCTCAAGAAGGCAAGCAAAACTCGTGAAAATACAATTACAACTTGATATATACAAGGGAGTCCCAAGGGAAATGGCCAACATAAAGTTCAAGAGGAGTATGAAGCTCTTGCTCAAGGACATGCCAGGACTAAAAAGGGACTCCCACACCCTAACGGAGAAATGTTGGCATGGGCACCAAATGCAATAAAGGATCTAATTAGGGCACCCATGTATGGGAAAGCTCTACCATTCACATAAGGCCACTTCTAAAAGCAGCATGAAGGTTCCATGACATCATGGAATGGGTTCATACCTAAGGTTAAAATGAAATGGTCATAAGGTCATGCAAAATGCAAGCGGATGTGAAATCCTAACTGATATGCCAGTTTAGACATGATACCTAAAATAGGCATGAACAGATCAAAGACTCGGAGAGAGTGTATAAAAATTGTACCCTACATGACAATAATATTAGTCTAAAACAACTAGAAATAGTTATTAAAGAGTCCAAACTATTTGCTATAGAAAGGATTGATCATGACAACTACATACAAAGGAAACAATGTGATGGATGATGGGACATAAGAAGGAATGAAAGTTGTAGACCCAACGTTCACGTATCCACTACCACCCCCGTGAGGGTGAACACTAGTGTTAATACTAGACGAAGGGAGTGAAAATACTCTGCAAATGGAGTAGAGGATGGAATATGACCACTCCCGAATCTATGAGTAATATAAGGGGCTGTGATGCCCCCCGGTCCAACACCAGGGTTCGCACCAGGACCTGGAGTAGGTGACAGGATACTAGTAGTGATATCATGCATGCTAAATATAAAAGGACTCGAACTCAAGAGAACATAAATATACTCAAGTAACCACGATCCCAAAATTCAACTAACGCATAAAGAGCACACCCTTAAGAAAATATACAACCAAAATACAAGCAAAGCAAGGGTAGGATAAGTGAGCTCCTGAATGAAGCAAGTATGTATCACCTAGGAGAGGCTTGAGAATCCCATACACAACAAGTAGAGGTTCATAACCAATTATAGTGGCCCTCGGGTTCAACGTATATAGTGACTGTTTTGTCTGACCCCTACCTAGCCAGGACACCTGTAGAATAATCTCTGTAAATACCCCCTCGATAACCTAGGTAAGGAAACTGAGGTCACCTCAATATAACCAATGCTCAGGAGGACAATCGCAAGTGGCATCGACCATATGGGTAGGGTAGAAAATCCCAAAACTCTCGAAAGAGCCCCCATATATGAATATAATCCTGGAAATATCTTCGACACTCACAAAAGTGACTTAGGGCTATCCCAATCACAATCGTGCATGCTGGCTCGTGCTTAACTCCTATGTAAGAGAAGCCTCTTGAGAAACACTAATTATACCAAGGATTTCACACTCTCACATGGACAAACACCTAATTGTTTGTGTTTAGCAATCTTGGAGGATTGACTCACAATGAACTATTCCAAGACCATAAAACCTAATCTTGTTGATGTACCCTATAAATAAAATAGTGTAATTCAATTTATTAAGCATTGATTTTAATTGTTTGTGATTACTCAAAGGAATTGGATGTGATTACTCAAAGGGAAATGGTCATGCAAATAATGAAGTTATGACTCAGGAATGAACTAAATATGCACACCTAACAAACAATGCCAAGTGAAATTGTGTAGAATGAAAAACAGGGTATGCCATTACATGAGATGCATGTAAAATTATTCGTTTTCGAATGTCAATGCAATCCTTCCTATATGAAATCCTAAACACAATTCTCATCCAAAAGTCCAATGCAAGTACCTCCTCAAATCCATATGTGAGATGCAAGTAAGAATGCAACTATTTTGTATTTTCAATATAAAAGAATGAAAATGCAATAAAAGTCACCAAATCTCTCAGTCTCTGCAACAAGTATAAAACACAAGCCCAGCAAGACACTAAGACAAAAGAGTAATGCACTAATGGAAAAACAAAAAATGAGATAAATGACTACAACTAATTCAAAGAAAAATCAATGAAAAATCAATCTCTGGTCATAAAAGAAGCAATCAACAGACACCATAAGAACCCAGGAAAACCTAGCCATGCTCATAACCCACCTAGCAACTTCCCACAACATCAACCACAACCAAAAGGGAGGATGTACACACTGTTTAAAGAAAATTTGCGTATGTACGCAACTTTTGGCCAAAAACCTGCATGTATACGCAGATTTTGGCCAAAAAACTACATGTATACGTGACTTTTCGCCAAAAACCCACATATGTAAGTGAATTTTAGCCAAAAACCTACGTATATAGAGAAGAAAGTGGTAAAAAGCAGGAAAAGGGTCAAACCACTCAAGGGGAGTGTCAATGTATGAACATGCTATAAAATGTGACACAGAAACAAGGAGAAACAAAGAGCAAGTCAATAAGATAAAGCACATTGCACCGCCAACCCCAAACAAAAACAAGGAACTTCCCCAGTGGAGTCACCAATTCTGTTACAGAGAGAAAATTCCTATGGCTTGGGGTGTACCACAACCAACAACTAGACACTAGAAATCAATATTTCCCAATATGCAAGAGAAACCAAACATATAACACTAAGGTATAATGAATCATACCTTATTCTGGACAGTTGAAGTAGATCCCTGTTGAGCTTTTCCAATTCACGCTTGCTTTATAAATTCACTCTCAACAATGGAAAACAAGACAAGCATGCTATATAATGATGTGTTAGACCTACTCTAGCATATATATTCAACAATGTATAAGCAATTAAACATATCCATGGATTCAATATTCATTCAATTGCACATTAATTGGACATGAAAAGATAGTTCTATTAATAAAATCAGAGATTACAAAAGTGACAACCTCTATTGGCATGTCTATGAATCGGAGAAACTGAGTCCTTCACATGGGCCTCCACCACCTCAGTCCTCCATCTCTCAATAGCAAGCTCACAATACAAAGGCAAGATTGGGAAGAACACAAAGTGCTCCAAAGGGACAAAGGGATGCAAACTCAAGTACAAGCAAACTTAGGCAACAATGGACTATAGTTTCTTTGCTCTTCAATTCCTCCTCTTCAATGCATCCAAGGGTTTCCTTATATAGCACTCCAAAAGGGTAATGTAGGGTTGAATCTAAGCATTCTCAAGGAATTTGGAAGGCCAAGAGTCAAGTGGTTTGGACTCATATGAGGAAAAATCCAAAACTATTTGGCTTTATGCACACATCCCAATGTACGTGGGTTTGAGGTAAAAATTCATGTGTACACGCGAGTATTGGTTTAAAAGTCACATACAACAATAAACATGGGTTTTTAAGGGATGAACTTGGAACATAAAAGGATAGTATAATTCCATGGGGTTCATAGAGTCTGTAAAGGGACAAGGAAGGCCTTAAATATGTGATCAACCATGTGTGGTAAAATCAGCTATAACACTCTGCTAGTACAAATGTGGTGTCAACTTCACCGGCCCAAACCCATATAGAAACTGAGAGCGTTAGCATCAGCTAAACAGCTGACCTAACCCATCTTAGCAAGAATCTGATCGTTGTCATCACACTTCTAAGGGAGCATGACTTAGCACAATTGTACCATGACCTTAGGTATCATAAGAACCATAGGGTGGGAAATACCTCCATCACTCTTAACATATTGGTTGTATACCCTGTCAAACTCACACTATGTTGTTATCGACAATATCGGTTTGTGTTATCGTATTATCCTATTGTTGGTGTGATCTCGACCAACAAAACCCAGACAATAGGGGTTCCACTCTATCGCTTCTCAACACGTCGCGATCTCCCTAAGCATCATCCTAGATAGGTTTTACCCCGTTTAGCAACACCTATAGACTGAATGAGGTCTCACCCGAGATGTTCAAAGGAGACCTATCAGAACAAAGTTTCCACAGTATAGAGGAGGGTTGGGGCATCAAACATTCATCAGTGTAATTTCCAGATCTATTTTTCTTACTTGCACAGAAACAAAACCATTCATCATGTTTCATTTAGTCATTCATCATTTCAACAGATCTACCAGTGCAGAAAATAGATCTAAAATATGACAGTATTCATAAGAAAAAAACATTGCATTATTCATTCATATGCAAATCTGTTCATCATTCAGCATCAAAATTACAGCAGTGGAAAACAGGAAAAGAACAGAGGCAACAGAAGCTTAGATCAATCCATGTCACATTTTATTAAGTCCATAGAACAACTTGCAGATCAAAATAGACACCGCTCCAGTATCACTGTGTCTATTATTACATCCAGTATTCACTTCTCTCTATCTTTCTCTCTCTGTTTCGCTCTATATATCCCTACATGCATAATTATTCTATTTATAAGCTTGCACCTTTACATTCAAGGTCCACTTCTAACTATCTTCTAACAAACTTGTAACTACTTTAACCACTAAGGACCAATATTTTGAAGAAATGGTCAATGAGTACAAAAAGTGACGTGAAAATATAAAAAGTGGACTATTTTCCACCTATTGCACTATCTTTGCATTGCGTGGTGCCTCGTGAGTATGTGCATCATCTTAGATGTTGCGCAAATCACGTACCTCCAAACCCTTTCCAAAAAGGTCCCCAACATAGTCTTGTGGCTCGTCCTTGAGCCACATCAGCTAAGCATGGTGTACGCAGTAACCTGAAGTTCAAAAAACGTCTCACAGGAAACAATGGGAAACTTTTCTAAACTTGTTGGATTGTGCAGTTGGCTGAAAATACCTCCTCCACGGTGGTCCTTGGCATACCTCTATGTCCTACAGTGCTATCGTGCTTCGGCATCCATGAATACTACATCATTCTCCATTTGGCGTTGCTCTTTGGGGGGTGTCCTATTGGCCAATAATTGTCTACAGCTGCAAATTTTGGAGCCAGTCCAGCTTTCGCACCCTTGTCCTTCCTTGTATTCAGGCTCAGCCCAGACTGCCTGAGGTTGGACTGATTCCCTATTCCTGCAGACTTAGTCAAGTGGTTCAAGAACTCTAACCCCATCTAGATTCCTCATGGGTATCTTAGTATGCATCTCAAACTAAATGGGAGAAATATATCTAAGGACGACTTTTCTAGATACTTTTGTCTCAAGAAAACTAACTTGCATACTTGCAACTTCTTCATTGATCTCTGCTGAGAAAGCATTCGCACTCATAGTCTTTTCCGTATCAAGGGTATCCTACATTTCCCCTTATATGGCCGCTTCCTTATGTAAGGGAGATCCCTTCAATTACCCAGCCCAACCCTCCTGCAACTTTGCTCAGTGCAACAATGCCTAATGGTGCTCACTCGGCTACCATCCCTAGGCTTATAACACCATCGTCATCTCAGATTTCAGCATGAATCACTCGAGTGCATCATTATGGAAAAATCGTTTATTTATGTGCCAAATACGTCGTCGATTCTTTCATCCCGCCTCTCGGATCTGCTATCATTAGATGTGATGTCAACCATGCCGTCAGTTAACTCTTTGACAGTCGTTATTGAGTATTGATGTGATTTTCAATCACTGTCACAGTGTCTTCTGTACAATGCGAGCCACTCACTCTTGCACAAAGACCTTCTGTCACACAACCTCTTCCCTTTTCAAGTGCAACCCCTTTCTCTTGGAGCAACCCTATCCTAGCATGCAACCTCTTTCTTCTCATCTGGATCCCCTTTCTCTTAGCGCAGCCCTATCCTGGCATGCAACCTTGCCCTGGCTAATTAGCTACTTATTGTTGAGTCA
Source organism: Pseudotsuga menziesii (assembly GCA_001517045.1). NCBI lineage: Eukaryota > Viridiplantae > Streptophyta > Pinopsida > Pinales > Pinaceae > Pseudotsuga > Pseudotsuga menziesii. Next base: position 315,180 of record LPNX010500728.1, on the reverse strand, counting down.
ACCACCCCCTAATCTTACACAGCCCCAAATTTCAAGCACACTCTTTATTTTTCTATCTATCCTATCTCTCTCTTTTTTTTAGTGCATAGTGCTTCAGGCATTGCGCAGTCCCTCCCTCATCCGATAGGGATTCAAGCAACTGCCATTCATGAGCTTTGGTAGTACCGTTTGTTGGCATGTACTGACCAACAAAACCCAGTCGACAAGGGTTCCACTATGTCGACGCTCAACACACCGTGATATCCTTAAGCATCGGCTCAGACAAGTTTTACCTCATCCAGCAACACCCACAGAGCAGATGTGGTCTCACCCGAGATGTTCAAGGGAGAGCTGTCAGAACCAAGTTTCCCTAGTATAGAGGAGGGTTGGGGAATTAGACATTCATCGGTGTAATTTCTAGATATATTTTTATTACTTTCTCAAAAACAGAACCATTCATAATGTTGCATTTAGTCATTCATCATTTTAGCAGATCTACCAATGCAGAAAATAGATCTAAAAGATGACAGTATTCATAAGCAAAAAGCATCACATTATTCATTCATATGCAAATCTGTTCATCATTCAGCATCAGAATTGCAGCAGTGGAAAATAGGAAAAGAACAAAGGAAACAAAAGCTTATATCAACCACATCACATTGTATTAAGTCCACAGAACAACTTGCAGATCAAAACAGACACTAGCCTAGTGTCACTGTGTCTAGTATTACATCTAGTATTCACTTCTCTCTATCTTTCTCTCTTTGTTCTTCTCTATATATCCCTACATGCATAACTCTTCTATTTATAGGCTTGTGCCTTTACTTTCAAGGTCCACTTCTAACTAACTTCTAACTAATTTAACCACTAAGGACCGATATTCCAAAGAAATGGTCAATGAGCACAAAAAGTGATGTGAAAATATAAAAAGTGGACTATTTTCCACCTATCACGCTATCTTTGCCTTGCGTAGTGACTCATGAGCATGCACAACATCTTAGATGTTGTGCAACTCACTTACCTCCAACCCCTTACCAACACTTATCGATTGCTAAGATTTATTGCTTAACATGCACTTATTCTTCATATCATATCAAGTATCTGGTTATCTCATAGCCCATGTATCCTGTATATTAGTATTTTGAAACCATACATTTCTAACAAATATCTCTATTCGATCAACATTTGATTCATATCATCAACAACCTTTCATTTCATCACATAACATCATTAAATCGATCACATCATGGGTTGGTATCCACTTACCACATCATATATATCATATTTCATCAAAGACGATAAGTTAACATACACTATCATTATGAAAGAAGGAAATCTCGTGATAACTACGACATCAAAATCACATATTCATAGTAAATTTTCATAATAATGGTAACATCATCACATCATACTCATAGTATCATCATAAGCATAGTAACATCATCAGTATAGTAGTAACCTATAATTGTGTCTAACATGCCAAAATATAGTTTACTCAGTCTAGATGAGTCCAACATATAATAAGAAAAATAAAGTGCAATGTGTATGACGGTAAACATGCATAGTCAAAATATGGGGTGGTATAGTGAAGAACTAGTATTACTATAAGAATTTGTTCATGACGTAGGACATAGTGGAATTTGAATAGGTGGCTTAGTTAATTATTCCTCGTATGATTCATCTCTAAAATGTGCTCATTTAACAACATTATCTTGATTTGACACCATAATGGGGTGCAAAGGTAGATTTTAAATAGGTTGTTTGTAATCAAAATCCTAATTGCAAAATATTGTTCATATTAAAATTAATTATATTAGTAAAAATAATGCATTTAGTATGCTCAAACACTTGACCAAACATTTATTAGAAACATGGATTTTTTTTTCTAATGGTACACATGTAACCAATCACCTTATACAATAAATGTCAAAACACTAAATACATTTGCATTAGGTCCATTGAAATTCCAAAATGATTTCTTTTTACGCCCCATGGGGACATCTAACATACTTAGTTTGTTTCTTGTCAACAAGAAACAAACTACGTATTTTAGGAACAACAACAAATTTGGATGCCTTCCTTTTCATAAAGAACTCTTTGTCATTGGAGTATTCCTCAAGCAAATAATTTGCATTGAATAATGAGAACCTACAACCATTATAAACCCTACAATGTTTGCATGAGTGTGTGGATGGCCATATATATAATAGGTTCTTTTTATTACATTTTATGGAAGCATAACAATTCATGCACATATTATACATAGAAATTATATGTTTGTATTTAACAATATTAAATTAATTGTGTTAACTATAAAGAGGACCATAAAATGGAATATGCTCTACTAACTATTTGAGAGTAACGAATGCATGTGAAAGAATAAATAGCCTAACATTTGCAATTTCTATTCTAGATTTAAAAATCATGTAATAATTACCACAAAAGGAGAATTCAATCTTAACATTGAACAAAAGAAAGTAATATGACCAAGCATTATACAAAGCATGGTTATAACATGTTTGGTATTTATTCTATAGAAGGATAGGAAGAAGGAAGTCATTGCCACCCTTCGAAAATTGAATTGACCTTAGTGTGTACTTGGACATTTTTTTCTTAACTCATACAACTTTTTGGATCTCCTAGTAGAGATGTTTTGGGTAGTATTAATATCATACTTTAGCTTTCTAAAACTCTCAAATAACTCAACATAACGAGAAAAGTCAATCAATTTAAGATGAATGTCATTAATTTGGCTTCCAAATTGCAAAAATGGCACACGGAAGTGTTCCTACGTGTCCTTTCTATATTACCTATTAGATCCTTCACCATAGTAGGAGGTATTAGACTATTGGTATACATACATACCTTCAAGCTTCTCTTCAACATCTCTATGAGTCAAATCCACTCCTACGGGATTTAATCTCATGTCTCTAGGGTTAAAAGTGTTATCCCTAGTCAAATCCCTATATTCTAGGGATAAATGCACCCCTAATAGTTTTTTCAAGTAACTTAGTATTTACATTATATCACAAAACTTTTACAAGGATTTGGATAAACATTTAGGTCTCTCCTTGAGAGAAAACAACCCAGAATCAAGTGTCATCAGGCTTCTCAAAAAGAGAAAATAACACTTAATAAAAGACTTGGAGTATGGCATAGATCAATAAAGGAATTCATGTAAACTGCCATGAAACTTGGGAGAAAAGTTCAATATAACCTAAGCATGGTGGGAGTCTTAAAATCAGAAAAAGAGCCTTCAAACTCCATTTGAAAACAAAAAACCAAACCCATCTAGCAAAGGCAGAATAATGCCCGACTCTTAGTTGTTGGATTTCTCCCTCTTCCTTGATGATACTCATAACCTTGCATTTGTTACCACTAGTGATAGATGTCATAATTTCTCCAACCTTCATTGTGCATGCCTCTGTCTCATCCTAACTCTCCTCTTTGACTGCGGTAGTTGGAATTGCATGAACCCTTCCTTCCTCAGGGTGCACCTTATTCTCAACTTCAAATTCCAAGATGAAGTGAATTAGTTTGTCCTCTCCAATGGTGGAGACTAGAGGTGAAATAAGGTGGAGTTCCTATGCAATGTCAGTGCACCAATTAATAAGAATCTAAACCCTATCTCAAAGCTCCAATATTTTGTCTTGCATATCTTCCTCTATGTCCTTAATGTCATTACAAATAATTAACAATGTTTCTGTTATTATGGCAAGGTGGTGAGAAAATACCACATTATTTTGCTCCTGAGAGAGGCCAATATGTCCATGACCATGCATGTTGGGAGCACAATGACACTCATGGTCCATACTGCATAATTCACCATGAATACCACTATCACTAACAAAATTTTCGCTCTTATTCTTCATTTAAAACCACAAGGGAGCAGGGATTCTACCGCAACACAGAGATCCGATGGAAATTCGGTGATACCCTAGGGAAGAATAGGTGAAAATGAAATATTGGTCATCCATTTGAATCATGGAGAACCTAGTGCAAGAACTGAGATCAAGCATGATCGTGTAATAATACCACATGTGTAGACTGGTCATATCGCTTTACGTGAGAGGGGAGAGAAGTTAATATGCCTAGTAAACAATGTTGTCACACCAACTCACTTCCATTTGGGTCACCCTGCTGATCCATTCCCATTACATCACCATTAATGCAGTATTTTTTACTGTTAAGCAACCCCAAATAGTTAGTAAGGGTGCATCTCTTCTTATTTCTTGTTTCATTATGTATTCAAGGCACTCTTGCATGAGTTGCCTCCCTTTTCTTGCAATTTTGTGCACTTAAGTTAGAAATTAAGGTTCAAATAATTGCCTAATACACACTATATAAATATTTTATCTCATTTAGATACCTGATTGGATAATTTAGGCTAATTAGGTGACTTCAATTTCATAAGAATTATAACTAAGTTAACTACCTCTTGAGGTAGTTTTAGGGCTAGTTACCTCTAACCATTTATGCATGGCTAGTTTACTCTCCATGGATGGAACACTTGTCTAATATTTGGCACAAAATCACCTCATTGGAGTGTACCAAGCCTAGTTACGCCTTATCATCTATTGCATTAGCAATATTGATTCCTTAGGAATGCATGTTTGATCATTTAGGGGTAATTATTATGGATCTCAATAGGATTAAGCTTATGCATGTAATTAAGCCTAAGTTTGGTTTCCTATGTATGAAATCATATACCTCACTTATCATGAATGTTGGGCACAGGTCAAACCCAGGTTCTATGCTTTTATCTTCGCACCAACAAACAAGCCCACATTGTTGGCCCTTTCGGCAACAACCTACGAATAAGTTGCAGTCTCACCCGAAACAGTTATGGGATGCCGACAGAATTAGGTTTCTGCAGGCAAAAGAGGGATATTACTATACCTTTAGTCTTAACAGATAATACTTATACAATACAGAGCTTCGACATTCACTTAAATAGCTTTGCAGTTAGATGAAAATATTGTTTCTTGCTTAACCCTTAACTGGGAATTCACAACGAAGTTAATATTTATCAGGTTATCTTACTTTATCACTTATCTACTTATCAAATGCATAAAACATAACAGGAACAAAAATACAAGAACCACCACAACACAAGATATACGTGGTTCACCCCCAGTGTAGGGGCTACATCCACGGAACTAAGTTTATATTCAACTCTTTACAAACACACAGTTATGATCTGCGCACTCAGCTGCAGAACCTTTCTTACAAAATCCTCTGCACACTCAGCTGCAAAGGTCATCCACGCACACAGCTGGGACTTAACCTTCCTTCAAAACCCTCTGCGCACTCAGTTGCATAGGTCGTCCACGCACACAGCTGGGACTTATCCTTCCTTCAAAACCCTCTGCACACTCAGCTACAGAGGTCATCCACGCACACAGCTGGGACTTAGCCTTAAACCCTAAAAGTAGATCTTAGCTTCTTCGCATCAAATCATCATCATACAAAAAAACCCTTATTTTACTCCTTTACATAAGTGCCTATTTATACAAGTGCACTATTACAATACCATGGGCTTAAAACATGGGCTCTAACCATGGGTACTAACCATGGGTCATTTACAAAAAGAGGAGCTTCGACCCAACCCTGAAACCCCTAAGACTATTTTGGAGCGCAACTCCGCTTACAAGCTTCACACCAAAACCGCGGAGTTTCCAAAATTAAGGACCTTCAAGGTCTGCACCCCAACAATGAATTCATTCATGTACTCTCCTTGAGCATTGATTGGTTATTAAAGATTACTTGTTTAGATCATTACTTGTATTATTTCTCTTCTATCAATTGCTAACTATATTATTGATCCATTTAGTGTCTAGATACATCTATTCAAATTCTCACATAGACCATAACCTTTGGGTAGTCAATCATTAATATAATTGGGTAGTGTGACAAATCCAGGGTTCATCTTCAATCTTTTACATTTTGAATAGACACATATTACAAGGTTGTCATAAAGGAGATCTAGTTCATGGTGAAGTACCATTGTCCCAAGATGGTTGCTAGAAGATGGCATGATACAATTGGTGAGGTGAAATAAAAATGCATTTTTGTCCAACATTTGGCTATGGTATCTTGTCCTAATAAATATTGCAACATTTTTGGATTGGATGAATATCTTCCACATCCAAACTCAAACTCAATGCATAACTATTCAAATGCATGTGCAAATGAATCATAAATTCAATAAGATAATCAAGATATTAATGGAGAACTTGATGAACTTGGAATGATATGGAATTAATTGAATATGAAGAATTGACCATTTGATATCATATTTACTTCAAATAGAGTTTTAATTTTAAGTCCTTTTTAAATTAAGTGATGCATCTAATAAATATTGATCACATCGATGCACACACACACACCAATGCACTAAATTGTAATATGTTCTAACAATAAACTTCCACAATAACCTCTGTAAAGTTAAAATTACTGAGTTTTGTAGTTATGTTTTCATTGTACACTATTTATTTGTTACATTTAATTCAACACAACGCACCATTAGAAACCAAAAACAAAACAAGACAAACAAACGCGCATTTTTTATAATAAATGCATTGAAATATCAAGAAAAAATGTGAGTGAGATTTCATTTTGTAAAAGTAAGTTTACAAAAGAAAACCCTAGTCCTTTTTTTTATTCCTTTTCCAAAATTCAAAAGGGATACTTGTGCGAGAGATATTTAATAGGGGAGACTTTGGAGTGGATAGATTTTTCTAAAGGGTCAAATTCTCAAGGGATCATTGTAGGTCACATACAAGTTTATGGATGAAAAAATTAAGTTGCGTAACTATATTCTATTCATCTCAAATTTACCTCAATTATCCAAAAATTCAATGCATAACATTATTAGTTCATGTCATAGTAAGGAATATACTTTCCATTTGCAAGTCAAAGTTCTTTGACTTAGCATTACTTCAATTTTATGTACTATAATTTTTTATAAAGTTTTCCAATGTTTATAAAATATAGTTTTTATATTGATTTTTTTAATTAAAAATGAATTTCAAAATTCCTAAATTTTACTCATTCCATTTTCTCATTGGTCAAAGAGATTATCAATGGGACACAAATATCCTAAAGTGTGATTTAACTTTTAAAACACAAATAGTGAAAAAAAACATTTAATATGGAATTTACTAGAGTGTCATGTGACAATTTTTGCATGCCATTGTTGACTTTTGTGTACTAAAAACAAAAAATGTTCCCACTTTCCATACCATGTTTTTTTAATTTTGATGTGACCAATTCTATATATTTGTATTCTAATGTTTATGTGTTGGCAAATACTTAGTTGATGTGACAAGTTCTATCAATTTGTTATGTTATTGTGAATTCTCCTTGAAATTTCTATATTCAACCTAGAAAATATTTATTTTTTTAATTTGTATATTTGACATGGACTAGCCATTTTGTGGCATATTCACATCCTCTCCCTACTATTTTAAAATGAAATGAGTTTTTTAGGCAATGAATCATTTAACGGCTTTTATCTTTGTATATGGTATTTTGGTATTTGTTGGATTGGGATCATTCATTGCATTGGATCCCAAACCCTGTCGTTGTAAAAAAAAAAATGTGGTTCATGGTGGGCATTATGTTGTAAGAATGCACCAATTGATGTATTTCTTATTTAAATTACATGATGTGGAATCACTATTAAGTTTTAGATAATTATAGAATGTAATGATGTGTAATATACAAAAATGACACACCAATGTGCAAGATTGTATTAATTACATCATTTTGGTGATGTTTGTTTTTCAAAAATGTTATCAAGTTTATCGACGAACATTGTATGGTAATAACACATCAATGTGTAAGTATGTGATATGTGCACTGTACATGTTAGTGTAGTGAAAGCATCACCTAACCCAAAAACATGTTTAGATTGAATTGTTTTACTTAGTTTGTAAAACATATTTCATTATCGTATGTAATCTATGACAAAATCCCAATTCATACTACTTTACTAGATATTGATGAAGAAGAGAAAATATTAGAACCTGAAACTGTCCATGAAACATGGATCAATAAACTACAAATTCTAGCAATTACTCAATACCTCGTCAAGTGGAAGAACTTGCCAAAAAAGGAGGTGACATAGGAAGTTGAGTTCTTCTTCCATAAACATCCACAATTAATCGAGTGTTGGGGACAACATTTGTTTGAATGGGAGGGGCTTGTTAAGCCCCATATATTGTACCATTACATTTATATTATTATATGAGTATTTCCTTTATTGGCCAGATAGGAGTTTAATTGTAATTGTATCATTTGTTTCATATATATACCAATGAGACCTAGTTTTAGATGTCTTCACATTTTGTGCATTTGATATATTTTAAAAGGAGGTTTCCACCTCAAAGAGGTTTCTTATTCATCCCTTAATTTCATTTATAACTCATCGGGTTCTCTGCTTTGTTATTTCTCTACCTAAGGGATCTATCATTTTGTGACTATGGATTTATGGAATATATTTCATATACTTAATATAAGTATAGTTTTTTGGGGGTGAATTAACAAAGGCATTAGGTTACTCTTTCTTTCTATGTTAATTCTATTTTGAGACTTTGGTCCACAATAATTTCATTATGCAAGGATTTTATTGATAGAATATGGTTGAAAAAAATTAGGGAAAAACAATTATAGCAACTAAGGTGAGAGAAACACATCCCAAAAAGAGAGCATGGAAAGTTCTTTTAAAAAATTATATAAAAGTAATATATTGGAATTATTTAAAGGGTTAAATTAATGTGTGTCATGCAAAGCAAAACTTGAAGAAACTCCAAAATATCATTTGGAATGTGAGTGGAAAAGAACGTAAAATATTTATGGAAATGTTGCAAAGAGAGGAATTGGGCAGATCAAAATGTGATCAATATGATGTTTTTCCTTTAATTTTTACTATAAATGTACTTCTTAACAAGAAATGCTAACATGTTTCAAACATTTGGTTTTGCATTCGTTGAATGTTGTGCAAGGATTCACAACAAGGGAATAAAAGGTTTTCCTAAGAAGATAAAATTAATAAGGATGTAAATGATAATGAATTGGTTCTCAATTCATCTAAAGTGCCAATGGAATTTAATGAGAGGGGGAGGGGGGAATTTTTTTAAACTATGAGGGATATAATGGAAAGAATGTATAGGTATTATGCCCACTTATAGTACAAAAATACTCCAATGAATCCAAGAGTCGTATTATATATAAACTACAACAATTTTTTTCAAGAGCAATGGTTAATGAGAAGTGAGAGACCTGTTATATAAATAACATACAATAAAAATTATTATTTCTAAAAAAAATTGGTATTACGCACACACTAGTCCAAACAATTACCAAATTAATATTTTTTCTATATTTATTTTCATATAAATATTAAGCATTTTTTAATTGAGTTTTTCATTTCTCAACTAGATTTATAAAATACCAAATGATGAGCAATGTGATATAAGAAATATCCCATTAAGGATTTTTAAAAAAGTAAACAAGGAGATGGTTAAAGAAATGAGCATAACTGCATCACAAGAAGAACCATCACAACAACAATGTCAATTAAATGCATGTATCGTTGATTTTTTTCTATTACAATGAGTTTAAGTATCACCTAAATTATTATTTCAGATGTTTTGTTGTTGCATAAAAGAAGAAAGTGGAATTCATTTAACCAATACTGCACTCAATACATGTTAATTGAGTACAGTAAAATAACTATTAGCAAAATAAAAAATTTTACTATAGCTTGGTGATGTTTAGAGTAAAAAAAATTATCCTATGGAATTGGGGCGAATAATATTAGAAAAAATGGAAATTGACAAAAAAAATTGGAAAAAAACCTTGAAAATTAGCTTATGAGCTAAATTTTTCCCCTAAAAATTCCTTGTGTTTTACTATAATCATATTATTTTATGCTGAAAAAACCCTCAATCAAAGGTTTACCTAACGTTCCATTGAGCTTCAAACCTTGATCGAGGGTTATACTCAATCGATCTATTGAAAAAAATGTCGCGTCCCCACCCCTCATCCCGATAATGGAGAGGACACGACCTATGCTACTGCTGCTATCAAACGGGAAATCTAGCCCCATGAACATGATAATTAAAAATGCATTGAATTAAAAACATACATAGATGCATTATACATATAAATACACAATGGAAGAAAAATGCATTCATATTAATTCATAAAACAAATATTTTGCAGAGATTAAGCACAAGAATACTTATCTTGAAAAGAAGATGGTCTGCAACTAGCTACGTCGTTGCAACGTTCCACCCAACCATAGGATAGTGTGCTCATCAATCTCTCAGCATCACTGCCACCTCTGAGCTGGGCATGATTTCGACAAGGAGCTAGGGAGCAACAGGTTTACCCATAGTGTGACCATACACCCACAGCCAAGCCAACATATAGTTGGGTTTCACAGACTGTTTAGCTAAGCCAATAAACAACTGGGTTTCACAAGCTATTAGGGAAACAATCCAATAACATGGGGGTTCCTTGGACTTACTCAACCAAGAAAAAAATTTCATCAAACACACAACCAACCAATTAATAGATGGTTCCTTGGATTTACCCAGCCAAACCAACTTGCTAATCAAACACAAGAATCCATCTAACAGATGGGTTTCTTGGACTTACTCTACCAAGCCATCACAAGGATTCCCACAACAACAAAATGAACATGGTAGGTATGAAGAAAATGCTTTTCAACCAAAAACTATTTGGTGGATGGGGAAAATCAACCCCTGGGTGAGCAACCCAAATTCAGCAATGATTCAATGGATTCACATAGGCAAAAATGACCCTTCGGCTAATCCCCATCTCATGGATTCGAACTCAGAACTGTTCATGGACTTCACATGGCCAAAATGACCTCAGAAATCACCCAAAAATCGTGGGTCTTCCCTTCCATTCACTCTGCAACCAAATCAATGGGTTTTCCTAGGAAGATAATGAGGAACACATAGCAAGAACGTCTAGGAGAGAGCTTAGCCCCTAAGCATTACCAAAACAACTTTCCAGCCATGGGTAAAATGAAGAAAAATCCTGCAAGACGGGAGGGAAAACATACAAGTAGACAAAAACGTGAATGAGGAATCTCTCCAAGATTACCCCATGTGAGAGAGCCTCCATGTGAATGAGAATGGGTGAGGAATGAAAGGCATGGGTGCATGATGGCTTGGGCATGCATTTCCAAGCATTTACTTACCCCGCAAGTCAAAAACACATTTTCCAAAAATGGTTGGATTCCCAAATTCGAATTTCACCTCCATACCTTTCCCATCCCAAGGAGATAACTTCTTCAACCACTTCTAGATGACTGGGCACAAAAGGACAAAATGGGTAGTTTACCACTTTATGGGTTTTCCCCCTTAGATATTGGCTTTTCCTCATTGGCCCAAGGGTTTGATTATTTCCCCCTCCCTATTCCTTGTGAAATCATGCCCCCATCTCTTTAACGTTTCGGCGCATAGCTAGTTGTGGTATTTTTATTAATTTTCATTTTACATGATGTCTCAAACATATTGTGTCTAGCTAGCACATAAACCATCGGCATTGATTTTTAATTGCCAATACATAAAATACTAAATCCATGGTGGGGCATTTTCCTTGAGCTCCACGCCATGATCAAATAAAAATATTTACATCATATGCAATTCAATACCATGGGGTCAAAACTGGGGTGTTACAAAAAATTTGATCTAGGGGTTAAATAACCCTCAATCAAACTCATGTTTCAAGAATTCCATGCATGTGTCTTGCCAAAAAGTGTCACCCCTCTTCATGGGAATACCCAAAACCTATAATATTAAGGGAACAAGGCCAATCAAAAACAAGGATCAAAGTTGATACAACAATTAACTGTATATGAACTTAGCATGTCACTTAGGTGAATAAAACCTAGGTGGGGAAGATAACACTCCATCCCACAACCACTCGAGATAGAACAAATTAACAATATGACAACATATTGCCAATGATTGCAACAATTATTTATTGATATTTTAAATATCATGGACCTGTATGTTGTCTTATTCTATATAATGAAGGGTCTATTTTTTTGTATATCTCATATTAAATTTAGATATTAAAAGTAAAATATATATATAGGTGTTGGGGTGGTTGGAATGCCACTAGGGAAACCAGAGAAACCACACAACCATATTTTAGATACCAGTTTCTAGTCATAATATTCTTTAAAGAAAGTAAGTAAAACACTATTGTTACTTTGTTTATACCCTTTCCCAAAATTTATGTGATTCTCGGTATTCAAAACAGGGAAACACCCTAGTTGGTGTAATTTACTTTGAGACAAAATAGAACAGACCTATCCTAAAAACCATAACATCTACTAACATGTCTAAGACTAAAAAAAACAGTAATGAGAACTATCCTAGAATAGACCACAATACTAGAATCAGCAGTCATTTGACATGGTTATGAGAGGATATCCCTTGCTATCATCATCTTCATTTCTTTGATCTGAAATATTATTTTTGTCGAAGACCATGCTAATAGTGGCATTGGCCAGTAGGTTGAGCTTGGATTCAATCTGTGTATGTGATTTCACCATCCTCTTCATCCAACCCTTAATACAATCCAAGCAAGATTCAAGGGGAGAAATTTAAATTCCATTGTCTCCTTTACATATATAAAATCTATGAGGATGCTCCCCAGGAGGGTTTTTGTGTACCAAAGCATATATAAATTTTTTACAAATTGTGTATCATGTGAGCACATGGAACTGGCATCCTTTACCATGTGCCCATAAACGGTCACCAGTTCCTTGGCCTTGATTTCCCCCTATTGGGCATGAACCAAGTCGTCCATGTCTTCCATCCTTCGTTGAATGTTAGGTGAGACCATACCAATAAAACTGGATTTTGATTTTTCCTTCTTACAGATGAACCAAGGAATGTGCATGCGCTTGGATCCTTAGGGAATCTTATGCATCGTCTTTTTCATGTGCACCATATTAATATTAAGGTAATAACTATGAATGTTGGAGTAGGGGGAGTGTATAAAAACAACAAAGCTACATATCATACTATGTTCCGAACAAACACACAGATTAGGATGCCTAGAGTATTAAATCCAAATCTTCTTCCCCCCATCCTCCATAATGATTTCCATGATCACAGCTCTAGCATGGAGGATTTTGCAAGGGTACAAGGAATTAGCCACCATAATAATTTTCAAAGTCAATAGCTGGAGGAGTTGTCATCGAATTTTATTCATACCCAAATCAATTTCATTTGTGATGGCCATAATTTCCAAGCCATCGATCATCCTTAAGTGGAATAAACCCCTTTATTCATCACCCATGGCATGGAGTATGATTCAGACCACCCATCATGATGGACATCTATCATATAGGCAACATGATAGCCTTAACCTCCATGGACCCTACATGGGGAACTATGTCCTTCCTGGCTAGCTCCATGCACTAAATTTTAAGTAAGGATTGAACAAGAGGAGGCAATCTAGAGTTGATGCTTTCAGAGATCAAGGAAACATGGGTATCGGTAATTTTTTTGGCCACCTTGTTGGCATCACACTTGACATGTTGGGATATGATGACTTCAATTTTAGGAAGAAGAGAATAGATACATTCCATCCTAGTTTCTAAAGGCCAACTATGGTAAACCTTGACAGTGGCCATGCCATTAATGATCCAATTGAGAAGTTGAGCCATAATTTGAAAAACACCTTCAACTATGAGCTTAAAATAGTTTTCTTAGGAGGTTATTGAATTTCATATGTCATTGAAAAAATCTCCACAATGTTGTTCCTCGTTTTACTTAAAGGACCCACATAAAATATGTGCATCATTCCTTTGTTGTGCCTAAAAATGCCTCCAAAACTAGCAGGCCATAGAGTACCTTTGCTAGAACCATCAAAATTTAGTTTTATAAATAAATCCTTGTTCTAGAGTGGGCCAAGAAGTGGGGCTAGAAGCTATGTGGTTTTTTCTTGGAGAAGGGACGGTAGTGGAAGGAGGAGATAACCCTCAATCCTATAAGATTTGAGTAACCTTTGGCTGGCCTTTCCAATTAGATGAAGCCCAATATTTAAAAAGAATAGTTTATTTGATGCTATAGAAAATCTTGAGCCATATCTAATTGACTTCTCGAGAAAAATTTTGAAATATTCTTATGTTTCCATATTTCTAGGTTTCCTAGAGCAAGAAACCAAGGTAGATTTGCCAAACCCTATGACAAGCCCCTAAAATGACACATTATTTTGACCATATTGGTGATACCTAAGGAGATAAAAAGTCTTAAGTATGTGTTATTAATGATCGACTTATGATTATCTTGTATAAATCCTATGTGTATTTGTTAAATGAATATATTGGCATTTGATTAGTAATGTTTACTTGATTTGCTTATTCGTTTTACGTATTTGCTAAATATAATGGGATAATATTTTTCAAAGCGTTATTCATTTGTAATGGATCTATAGGTGGAGGATATCTAAAAGCTAAACTGGAAGAGATCAAGTCACCACAACCAAATCAATCTTCAATGAGTTAACCAAAAAAACTAAAACAAATTGAGAGATTTAAGGGATTGTGTCCACTAATTATTATCATGAGACAACACCACATGGAATAGGACTTAATGGTCATTCAAGGTCTAAATCATTGATGCAAGGTCAAATTTATCAAAGGGGAATCAATCCCACAAAATTAGCATGCATATTTCTAGTTTATTGAGAGACAACTTCCACAAATCAAGCAATTGAATGCTTGTGACAGTTTACTCAAGTGAAAATATGTATCATCAACTGATGCCACTTAAATAATGACTCAATGAGAATGAGGGGTTTAAATTATAGAGTCCAGGTCGAATTTGTCAAGGGCGAATCAGTCCCATGAAATTAGCATGTTGATTTCTAACTTCCACAAATCGAGTTGATTACATGAGCAGTTTTGAGTTCAATGAAGAACAAATAGTTGTATGATCAAAGAATATGAGTAGTTAGTATCTTACTCGTACTCTCTTTATCATTTTCATTCCTCCCTTGCTCTTCAAGGAGAATTTGCATGACCAGGTAGCTTGTTGTCATGTTTTAATGGAATATTTTTAATAAAGAAGAACTTATTTATTCCATCTTTAATATACTTCCTTAGGCAGGGTTCCAGGAGATTCATTGGGTTGGTATCGCTCAAGGGAAGGACTAATAATCCCTACATGTCTTGAATTTCATTTATTTTGGTTTATTTCATTTGATCCTATATGTTTTTTCTTTCCTATAGTTTCCTGTAGTGTTTATGTAGTTTCCTGTAGCATTTCTATAGTTTTCTATAATGATTATGTAGTTTTTCTAGTTTCCTGTAGAATTGTTTTTCTTACAAACACATTAGTCATTTCATATTGATGCGTATTTGATTATTGCTATATGAAATTACATGCTTTAATTAATTAGATTAACTTCACATGCTTCCATAGATTTAAATTATGCTTTTAATTAGTTAGATTCTTGCTTTCATAGATTAGATTCTTTCTTTCATAAAATAGATTCACGCTTTCATAGATTAGACTCTTGTTTTCATAAATTAGATTTCCATGCTTTCGTATATTTACATTTCCCATCTTTCTTAATTAGCATTTCAAGTTTTCGTAGATTAAGTTGTTGCTTTACATTTATTGTGTTCCCTAGTTAGTCTTTGAATCTATTTCCTTTGCAATTGCATATACAGTGCATAGTACATCTAAGTTTGTACAAACTCCTAGATTGATAATTTAAGTAATGAGCCAAGGGATTTGGCTTTATAGTTGAAATTATTTGGCCCGCCACTTTTTGGCGTCGTTGTCGAGGAGGTACTAAAATTGCATTAGGAATAGTTTGAAATTTCATGGGTAAAATTTTATTGGGAGGCAGACATTGGAGATTGAGGTTGAATTTCATGCATGCTTATCACCATGATCATTGTGCATTCAAGAGATAAATGGACAAATATTAGAAGGATGCCACTACATGAAAGAGGAATACTTTCAAATCATTATCAAAGAACAAGAGAGTCAGAGAGATCATGACTACATTAAGTCTTGGTTTCAAGAAATCGTCAATGAATAGTACCACTCCAATATTCATTGTTTCTTGGCACTGTATCCACTTGTGCAGTTGGTCCCTCATTCCCTTGCATCGATTGAGGTACATTTTTAAAACCCATATATTAGTTCACTCAAGATTTTACTACACATGTGGATGCATTGGAATTCTTCCTACACTTGAGAAGAGAGGTAATATTTTCCAAGTAGGGTAGGATAGTTAGATTTGTTTTTTCCAATAAAAAAAAGGGAACAAAAGAAAGAATAAAAAAATTCCTATGGTGAAAACCTCTCTGAGGCTCTTAGGACAGTACTTTACTTGAAAACCTCATTTAGGACGGGTATATGTCTGTAGAAATAAAATATTCCTCGTGGTAAAAACCAACAATGGTGCTATAAGACAGAGGATTAGTCAAAACCAGTAATGGAACCCTTTCTCTGAGAAAAAAATAAAAGAGATAAATAAATAAATAATTTTTTTACTTGGTACTCCGTACTTCTTCTATCATGGATCATGTCTCCAAAGGATAGAGGTGATATTTTATGAAGTACACATCCCATGGTGGATCAAAGTATGTACATACAATATATATCATGGGATTTTTGTTAGGGAAAGTATTCATATGACTTGGGTAAGGAGGTCCCCAACGTAATGGTATTTCTAATCAGACTATGACAAAATGCACTTAGACCTAAACCAATCTTATATACTAAGAAAGAATAAAACAAGGTTTAATGGATTGAGAAAACATACATTTCCTTGGAGGTTGGTCCTAGCTTCAAACTTCTCTCCAAGCCACTCCTTAATCAACTGCTTCAACACCCACAAGAGACAAATACATTTCTCAAAACACCTTTGGATATTATAAATCTGAGATATGAACAAATAGGAGAATTTAATCCTAACATAAGATCATGTTCATGAACATAAATAACTCAATAACCAAAGAGTGTACATTATCAATTGGAAAGGAAATAATATCTTTATTAATCAAATGCTTGAAACAAATACAATCACTTTAGTCTAATATGCGCCAATTCATGAACCCAAGTTTTGGGTCTCCTTGCTCCTCTTTTCCAATGGGAATCCTCCAGCATAACATTATCTCTAATGGTATCCCCCTATCCTATAGCATATTTCATGCTTTTATGGTCAAATGAGAATAGAAGTTACAAGGATAGAAAAGTTAGGGAAGGTGGGGAGGTTACCATATCGACCCCAACTACCTTTTAATTAATTTTCTTTTTATTTTTAACGAGATTTTAAGGGAAAACTGCAAGTAACACGTAGGTTTCCTTGAGGAAACTTGGGTGTAGAACTTTTGGGATAAAATGCAAGTTTGTTATGGACCACATGTGTGTAACACGCGAGTTGCTAGCCTAAAAGTCATGTGTATGCCTTAAAATTAAAATACAAAAGTGTAAACATTGGAGTAAGAATTAGATGATCAAGACCATATCCCTCTATATAAACTGGTCTCTTCAATCCAAATTGTCCTTTTCTGTGACAAATTATTCAGTATTGTCACTTGGACAAAGAAATGTCAATTTGAGGGATAAGATATTCCTCCTAATGTGTAAAATCAAAGGGAAAGGATGGACAAAATACGTTACACTAGAAAAGTGGAACACAAAAAACCCAGAATCAAGGTTGCAAAGAAGTATGTGAAATAGAAAAAAAATGAGGTCATTTTACAATATCATCACTGAGGGGATGCCATGTTCAATAATATGGAACACTAGCTCCATTACAAGATACATATACATAATTTTATAAGGACCACATGGACATGAATAATTTATAAAGTGGATTGCAACCACATGAGTACAAAGATAGATATCCAAAGATGGAGTTATGTCAGACAATATGGCATGATCTTGTGCAACTTCAATTTTATAAGTTGAAAACCCAGGGTCTTCATCCAAATCAAACGAAGAGTATGAATCCTAACCATGTGAATAAAGTAGATGTAGTCGAACATGGAGGATACCATCAGAGTACTATTTGAAAAAGGTGAACCGATAACCGATGCAAGGGAAGCCACCAAGAATGGAAAGAGGATCCCAAGGTACTATCTAAAACTCTAGGTCTTCATCCTGAAATGGCATTAGCTAGAACTAATGGGGAGACATTTGTGAGAAGGATGGAATTGATGAATCCTTTAGCAACTCACATGAGTATACTGGTATGCTAGATGAAATAAGATGACATAGATCAATATCATATATGGTTGATAAAAGGGTCAAGACAAACTATAGAATGGTCAACTGAGGTTAAAGATTCCTAAATAGTGAGCATGACATGAAAAGTGACTTAGGAAGAATTAGACTCAAAGGAAACAATGAGACAAATCTGTAATGTAGGAGACATTAATAGATTCTCTATATATTTATAAAAAGTGATCAATGGAGGAGTAGTAACTGTGAGTTCAAGCTTAAACTTGTAGGCCCAAAAACTAGAACCTGACTATTGAAAGACCTAGATGGGTGCTTTGTTTAAGGGAAAAAGTGAAACTTGCTAGCAACAAACTGATAACTTATGGATGTAATTCCCTTCCCTTTTTCTTTCTTCTAAAGGTTTAACAAGTCTAAGAAAGAAATCGAGACCTTCTTCATTGTTGAGAAAACTTTAAGAAGAGATAGAAGAATGCTTGATAAATCACTGATTTGTGGGTTTTACGAGCCTGAATTAGTAAGTGCTCAGTGGATTTTTCACAATTTGAGAGTCTAAAAACATCAAAGAAGACTCTAGGAGGGAATTTTTTCATAAAGTTACTCTCCAAAGTCTGAAAAAAAAAGTATAAAACAATCCAGAGGAGAACTTTCTTAGCTTAGGAGAACTAAGGATTTCATTTTTTGTAGTTAGTTGGTGACGTCCAAAAATTGGTTAAATGATCACCATATCAATGCTCCTTCAAGAAAAAATATATATATTTAGTTTAACGAGTGTGAAGTAAATCAAGATCACTCGTGTTGTTCCATTCATTTGCGAGTATGGGGCAACAAACAATAAACTCGATGCCTTTGTCCTGAATTTTAATGAGCATGACAATAGCACAAAGAATGCTCAGAATATTTTTCATGTTTTAATTCAGAGAACGAAAGAGAAAAAACAATCTTAAACGGGTTCCTTTTTCATAATTTTAGCCTCCCAAGTCCAAAAAATAGATAAACATATGCCTCAGAATACTCTTCTAGTGATCCAAGTGGATCATATCAAAACTGATAAAAGTTCAATTCTGAATTGAGACTAAAATTTGGAAGGTGATAGTCACATGGAATTCTAGGTTCTCCTTGATCCAGATCAAACATGATCAACCTAGAGTCAGAGGGATCCACGGAACCTAGTGCAGATAACAATGATTTCCGCTGTGTCGAGTAAGTTTTGAGCACTTCTAGAGTGGACATGGTTGTAGGTTATTGGGCCAAGCCATCAACGATGCCATAATTTAAGGTAGCTTGAGCAGTTGTGTTGTTGGCAATATGTCGTATAGGAAACCGTGGAACTCTGGCTTCCTGTTGTAATCTCACAGATCACCTAAGGTTACCAATAATACACACTAAAACATATATATATATAATAGAGACAAGAGATAAGAACAAATAGGTGAATTAACAGATTATATTATTCGAATGAGTCCATGCAACACAAAGAATTGAACTGAGTTCTCATCTAGCTCAATAGCCTAATATATATGATTACAGAACGGTTACAAAATAACTACCTGTCGGTTCGGTGAACTGACACGACCTTAGGTGGCCGACCTAATCTCTAGTTTAGTCGGTCGACCGACTTAGTCGGCTGATTGACTAAGTCAGCTATCATTTAAGTCGACTTATCGGCTTGCTCCTTCTACATCTCCCCAATGAACAAAACGTTTCTTCGTCCCGAAGAAACAAGGAGGTACAAAATTCTTCCTAGTCTTAATAGTTATTGCGATGGGCTGTGAAGTTTGATGGTCGGTATTTTCTATACGCAGACTTCTACAATGGCTGGGGTTGTTACTGTGAGGTGATGTTAGAAATCTGTCCAACTCTGCAAAATTTTCTAGATGTCGATGGTGAGTGTGGTCAAGCCTGATAAGATTGAAATCTTCTTAGAAATGGATACTTCAGCTATCCTCTCCATGTAGGAACCCATAAACTGCTCCTTCTCCTGTGTAGTCTCAATGAGTCGTTTCATCTGTGGGTAGATGATGTCGACTTTATCTAAGTTAGGGAGAGCTTGTTTCACCCATTGATGTGCTTCCCTTTCTAGTTTCTACAATTTGGCAGTTTCAAGCACTATCTGTTCTTCTATTGTCGTTCTGAATGCTTCCTTAGTGGTTTTTCTACTCTCTAATGCTTGAATCCCTTGTCGAGTTTGTCGGGTCTATTGATAAACTTGCCCATAGTGATTAGGCCAGTCTCTTAGTACTTCTTCGGTTACGATGGACTCCTCCATATGATCATGCAACACTTTATAGGCTTCAGAAAAGGAAGTGTGCTATGCTAGTAGGAGTCGGGTTATTTCCTCTTTTTGTTCCTCTTTTGTCTCCTGAATGTGAACTTGGAGGGCTGACACCATGCTCTCAAATAGCTGATACACCTTTTCAAGTGGCTTGTCTGTGTCATCCTCTATGGGGCCCAACATGACGGACTGGGCCAGATTCCTGCATTTGTGGAGGAACTCGACTTGTTCTGCATTCTTGTCATCAAGTTCTTTATTTCTTTGCTCACTCCTCATCTTTGCTTCACTTGCTAGGGTTTTGAGGAGTTGTCCCAGCTCTATGTCAGTCAGGGAGCTTGCATCCTTCAATCTGATTTGGACCTTTGAAGGCTATCCATGATGTTCCTTCTTCTGTTTCTACTTCCTCTTCTTTTGCTTTTCTTTTTCTACTTCCTATGTACCTGCAATAGTTGAGGCGGGGTATTTGGTTTGTGGGACAGAGGCCGATGGTTTCTCTGGTTGGGGAGGGGGGATGACTACTACCTCTGGTTGTTTGAAAGTAGCTGGTTTTGGTGGGTCTTTTTCTGAGTCGGGGGGTGGTGGTGGTGGTGGAGATGTTGGTGGTGGTGGTGATGGAGTGGACAAATGGTCGAGGGTGATTGGTTTTGGGGAAGTATGGGTGAGTGGTGGATTATCGGGGTGGGGAGGTGAGTCTAAGTCGGAGAACATTTGGTGGATTTCTTGGGATATGTACTCTTCATTTCCCTCTCCTTCAGTCGATGCAGCGGGTGGTAGGTTGGTTTGGGGTACGGGTATAGTCGGTGTGATAGTGGAGGACCGATGTGCAACCACTTCAGCTTCCTTGTCAGGATTTCTCTCGAAAGTCGACATAATGGTTGCAAAGATTCTAGACTGTGCATCCTGTCCTAGTCGGTAACCTCCAGTCATGAAGAGAGGTGCTTGTGTAGATATCTTCTAAGCCGATGTAAATAACTCAGGTCGTTTCTCGATAAAAGCCTGCAAATCCCTATCTTTGTCGAATTTTTCTTTAACCTCTTTCGACATCACACTTTTGCATAAGTTGAGGGGGTTGACTGACTGCGGTGTCAGTGCTTACTCCTCAGTTATTTTCGTCGGTGATGGGGGTGGACGCATCGAAACAAGCTTGATGACATTTTCAAGTGTCGTCGTAGTATTTGCTTTCTTCGGTCGACCTGCTTATGCTCCTGTGTCGACAAATCACTAGAACTAGGTTTTGACCAGTATTTTATTTGCTGCGGCATCCTCTATGATGTTGAGGGCTGTGGCTTCCCAGTTCCTCCTCATATTCTGATGAGTCGAAAAGGATAAGCTTGCGCTTACTTTTACCTTGTTGTTGTTGTTGTTTTTTAAGCTTCTTCCTGGCTTCCCAGTTCCTCCTCATATTCTGATGAGTCTAAAAGGATAAGCTTGCGCTTACTTTTACCTTGTTGTTGTTGTTGTGTTTTAAGCTTCTTCCTGGCCACTGCTATTTCTTTCGATAATTTTCAAATGATTCCTTTTGTGACAGCGTACTCAAGGTTTTTTTGCTCTATCTCCCCCCTGGCTCTTGAGTCAGGATGACACTTTCTACAGCCGGAGGAACTACTTGCTGCTGTGGCTGTGGCTTTGCCTGTGGCTTTGGCTTTGCGGTCTGGGTTTCTACCCTTTTTGCGGTCGGAGGTTTGATGGTTATTTGCAGTCGACTGGTGTGTTCGACCGGTGTCTCCTCACACACAAATGTGCTGATATAGAGGTTGAGCTCAAAATATTCCTCTTTTTCCTAGTTTGTGAGTGGATCCTTGATCGAGAAGTCGATCCGTTTTGCTGTTGGTGGTACTAGTATTTTTTTTTTGGCCTGTCGAGACAATTCCTGGAAGATCTGGTCGACAGATGGATAGTAGTTGAGGGCTTTGGCATTGGAATTATCACCCTGCATGTACCACACCGAGGTATGGTCGAGCCCCAGCTAGATGTGGGAGTTCGTCGGTAGATTTCTTCGAATGTTTTGAGGCACCCTCCATCTAGTCATGCGGACTTTGAGTTGTTGGAACCAATTCTCCAACAGTACTTTCCCGTGCTCAAGCTTGTGTAAGGTTCCTCTTTGGGAGAATGGTTTAAATCTCCACATGTCGAACTTCGACTGTTCCAAAAATATTGGACTCCCCTCTGGGCAGATGTGGTACATTACAATCCATAAGATGAGGGAGGGGAGCTTGATGATTCCCCGGGTTTCTTGACACCTTTCACAGATGGTCTTCACCATGTCGATGACATATTCTTCCCATATGTATATTCATCCATTGATGACAATAGTGTCGACAGCTTCTGGCATGTCTAACTTAAGGTTTCCGCCTTGACCTACCAGCGTGAGTGTTATTGCAATGATTTTGGCCACAATCTGTGACGTTCGGGTTGTGATTTGGCTAATCATCAACCCCTTGGAGTTCTTACCCAAAGATGACCCAGTGAGCTCTTCGACCAATCCTTCTTTGATTTCGACTGGTATGGGGTTTCCTTCATTAGAGAGACCGGTCAGCTTGGAGATAACTTCTCCAGAGATGTCGACCGGCTTGTTGAAGTAGAACCGGCCATTGTGATATCGACTGATGATGAATTTGACAGCAGTTTCCTTTGTGCCACCAAAGCTATCCATAAGTGGTGCGTTGGAATAGGTGAAGATAGTGCTACGTTTGATTTTCTCTGCTGCTTGAGTGGCCTTTTTGTCGACAAAGGCCCATTCTTGCATTTCAATCCATAGTTTTTGCTAGGAGCCTTCCTGTACTTTGGCATTTTTGATGTTTTTCAACCTATGGACTAAAGGTGTATTCGCAGCCTGTATTTCCTTGGCTTTAGTCGAGGCTCTAGTTTGTTTTGGTGCCATTGTGTTGATTTGGTGGTTGATTTCACTAAGGGTTTCTTGGCTTTTAGTCGACTGGATGCTATGAATGTCTCTCTGTATGGGTTGTGGTGAATGATCCTTCGGTGATCCAATATTTATAGGCGATGCTGTGGATGTATGCGTCGATGGTTGTATTAATGGTGGAGGTGATGTTCCAACTGGAATACTTGAGTGTATGTTAATGGTGAATTACTTTTAGTGCTCGATGTCATGAATGCGCGATGGGACTATTGAAGTTGTCGGTCGAAGTCGGAGACGAGAATGAACGATGGGAGTGGTCGTTTGATGAAAATGGTCGATGGTGTTAGGTCGATGGCCATGATGGTGGTTGTCAAGATGGTGATTTCCTGTCATGATTTTTCTGTAAGTGCGGTATTTTTTTGGTTTTTTGAATTTTTAAATTTTTATGGCTTTTGGTTGATGATTATGGTCATTATATGATTTTTTTTTTTGAATTAGTTTCTGTATCGTTTTAGTCAGGCTCCATTAATGAGCTTCTGAAATACTATGCCCTGTAATGTCCTTATTTGGACTGATCTATTGGGATGTATCTCTTCAACAATGTAAGGTCCCATCCATTCTGTGTGGAGCTTTTTAGGTTTACCTTTGACCCAACTATTGTATAGTAGAGCAAGGTCTCCAACCAACAAGTCTTTGTTTTTGATGTTGCGGTCGTGCCATGATTTCTATTATTGTTTCTGAATTTCTTGGTGTTGTATAGCCATGAGCCAATGCTCTTCCAGCTTGCTGAGTTGCAATAGTCGGTCCTTCCTCCCCTATTTGACATTGACATGTAGTATTTCTATGATAATAGGTTTCTATTGTCGAAAGTGTAGTGGAACTACTGCTTCTTGTCCATAGAATAGTCGAAAAGGAGTTTGGTCGATCGATTGTTTATAAGCTATTCTATATGCCCATAGTACGGCAGGTATTTTCTCATCCCATTCATCCTTATCAGCATTACATATTTTAGTTAATCCTCTTGTTAATGTTTTATTGAATGCTTCAATTACTCCATTCGATTGAGGATGGTATGTTGTACTTTGACGGTGGTTGATTTAGAACTGGTCGATTAGGGTTTTGATAGTATTGTTGATAAAGTGTGTCCCCTGGTCACTAATCAGGGTTAGTGGACATCCAAATCTAGTGATGATATTCTCATAAATAAACTTAGCAGCTATCTCACTAGAACATGTATCGACTGGTTTAGCTTCTACCCATTTAGTGACATATTCCACTGCAGTAATGATATGCCTTGCACCTAACCTTTTTGTTGGTATAGGAAATGGCCCTATGAAGTCTATGGCCCATATTTCAAATGTCAAACTTGGGTTTACTGATATCAAAGGCATTTATGTACTAGGCAGGGGTCGACCTAGCCATTGACATCTGTCACATGTGTAGAAATAATAGATCAATGCTATGTGCAATGATGCTAAGAAGGAAGCACAGGAAATAGATCTTGCTACTAAGAATTCTCACAAGCATATACAGGAAAAATAGAGAGAAGAAAAGAGACTAAATCACATGCATGAAGAGATGAATATTGGTGTGTATCCTTCCATTGAATAATTATGAATAATAGTGTACATAAATAGATCTTCCCTCATAGGAAAGTCGAATTGTATGGAAACAACTCATAAAGCTCAAAAAGGCTGACTTACCAAAATATAGCAAACCCCCATAGGTGGATAAAGCACTTGCTAAATCTATCAAGGACCTCACAAGTTGGAAAAAGCATGAGTGAGTTGTCAAGGAGATGGAAATAACATGCTAATCCTAGAAAATGGAGAAAAAATAATGGAGGATGGGTTGGAAACAAAAGCTCCTAGTTTTCTAGTTGACTAGATTTTATCTTATCCATAGAAAAGCAGGAAAAAGCAGAAAAAAGCAGAATCTACTATAAGGTCCTGTATACTAATTCTAGATGAACCCAGAATCAGAAATAAATCATTCCTAGGATATGGATGGCATGCATTGACTTTAAGGTGCAAGTGGATGCCAACTAATTAAGCTAGTGGGTGAATAATTAATCAAATAATGATTAATTATTTTATCCTAAGTTGTGAGTGGGTTTAATATATTCCAACAACATCGACTAACAAAATTTTTGCAATCTCTGTGGAGTGTCGGCCACCATAATCCTAACTATTGGATTTTCTTTGCAGTTGTGTCAGCTTGAAAATGTCCTCCTACACGTCCATAGTGTGCTTCGTGCATAATGTGGTCTCGTTCATGTTCTAGTACACATCTTCTAAGGATATCATCTAATCGCATTTTGTATAAAAATCCATTGATGATACTGTATGGTGCAGCCTTCATAGCTAAGATCTGCTTTTTCTTGGTGCTCATACCTTCTGTTGCATGTCCATCTTCTAAGAACTGAGCTATTTCCTCTAGTTCTACTGGTACTACTTATATCCGAAATAAATGCGCATCAGGTAAGTCATCGTAGAATCTTGTCAGTTCTTCTCATGTGTCGATTCGAGATAAATGGTCAGGACCGACATTTAACTTGCCTGGACGGACATCGGCTTCAAACTCAAATTCTTGGAAAAGAAGCAGCCATCGGCAAATCCTTCCATGGTGTAGTGGTTTATTGACAATATACTTTAGATCCTGATGGTCGGTATAGAATATAAATGGGTTAGCTAAGAGATAATGTCGATATTTTTGTAGGGAAAAGACCATACCTAGGGCTTCTCTTTCTGTTGTCGAATAGTTTCTCTCAGCCTTATTTAATTTTCTGCTATTGTAAACTATAGGATAATCCATTCCATAATCTCCTGGTTGATTTAGGATTGCTCCTATTGCTAGGCCTGATGCATCAATATGAACATGGAATTTGATCGACCAGTTCGGAAATTTTAGGATGGGGGCTTCGACTAGTTTTCATTTTAATTTTTCGAATGATATGTGGCATTCCTCTGTCCAGTTAAACTCTTGATCTTCCCTTAATAGTTATTCAAGAGGATAGGTCATATCTAAATAATATCTTATGAATTTTCTGTAATAGCCTGTGTGGCCAAGTAACACCCTGACTTGTTTTCAGGGATAATTTTAGGGGCGAATTTTAGCCCAGTGGGCTATTTTTCCATGTTTTTCTCCCAAAAAACAATCACCATTTTGCATTTTTTGAAGCCCTATTTCGCCCAATTTTGATGGGGTAAATTTTTTTCACCCTAAAAATCGCTAAATTATTATATAAACGATATAAAATGCTTGGAAAGTTAAATATATTATTAAAAATATCGCCAATCATTTTATAGTTTGCGTTTTAAGAATTGGTAATATTCGCCAACATTTATACACTTTTAAATAAGTATGGTTCCTTAAAATCATCCCTGCTTGTTTTGGGTTTACTGGTGGTTTTAGGTCGAGGATAATTTTGATCTTTGCAAAGTCAACCTTAATACCTTCCTTACAGACAATATGCCCTAATAATATCCCTATGGGGGTCACAAATATGCATTTCTTGATGTTTAGGGATAGTTGAATCTATCGACATCTCTCCAACATAAGTCTGAGCCATTTGCCATGATCTTTTAACATGGAGTATATTGTCCAATCATCGAAGTATACTACCATGGTTTTATAGATATATTCTTGAAATTTTTTGACAACAATTCGAGAGAACACTGCAGGTGCATTCTTTAATCCAAAAGGAATAACTTTATAAGCAAATGAACCAAATTCACACACAAAGTTTGTCTTCTTCTGGTCTTCTTTAGCTATTGGCACTTGGTTATAGCCTGAGAATCCATCTGTAAATGAGTAGCATTCATGTCCTACAACTTCATTCAAGATTTCATTTGCATAAGGGGTTGGAAATGGGTCTGTCAGTGTTACTTTGTTTAGTTCCCTGAAGTTGACACAAATTCTTAGTCTGGTCGGATCATGTTTCTTAGGTTGTACAACCATTGGACTCACCCATTCTGATTGGTCGATAGGGTAGATGATTGCTGCTACCAACATGTTATCAATTTCTTTTTTGACTATATCCTTGTATTTGTGAGCTAGTTTATAAGGCCTTTTCTTGACAGGTCGAACATCAGGTTTAGTATCAATTTTCATTTCTCCCATTTCGTGGACTAAGCCTTTTAGGTCTTTGTAATCTCTAGCAAATACATCTTGGAACTCCTTTAATAAGTTCACTATCTCTGTGGTCTGTTTTTCACTCCAGTGGTCACCAATCTTTGCCATTTTTGGTCGATCATCATTTGAGATGTCAAATTCTTTAGTTTTTACTTTAGCATATAGCCACTCTGGTGCTTTGGCTTCATTGATCGGTCGACTTCCTTCTTTGAACTGAGATAATGTGGCAGGGAAGTCAGCTACAATCATTCTGTCAGTATCTTGTTTGTCAGTTGTTTCGACTTTCAGGATTATACAAATAGGTTTGGTCATTTCAATATGGTTGGATTTCCATCTAAAACGTTTTCCTTCTGTGTTTTCGTTTTCTAATTGTAATCTTGTCGACTGTGGTTTTGACCTTGTTTGTATATTGTTACATTTCCTTGTTTGTCGGGTATCTTTTAAGGGTTTGTTTTTGGTCGGCTGGACAAATTCTTTAATTTGGTTTGCTGTTTCGACCAAGTTTTCATTTTGTGGTATAAAGTTGAAATCTTTAATAAAATTTCCCCTGAGTCCGTGCCATAAGAAGGTTTCACCTCTATCTTCTTCCATCTTATACCATTTGTTTGGTAAGTCGGCGAGGGTTGATGGGAACAAGTGTGGCCATTCTCATTCATCCTTGTATCCAAATCTTCTCCACTCTCTTTCACAGGTTCTAATATGATCTTCTGGGTTCTGTCCTTGAGTGAATATAGGTATCTGAGCTTGTTGGGTTAAATTCTTTCCTCCAAACCTTTTGACAAAATAAATCGAAGCAGTTGTCCAGGTCTGCAGCCTTGTCTGATGGGTATCCCACCATCTAGCAGCTTGTACTGTAAAAGTTTTGACTAGGCTTTGAATTCGACCATGTTCACCAATATTTTTGGACACTTGCTCGACATGCATGACTGGTGATTCCTTTTCCTTATATCTTGGTAGTGTAGTATTCAGGTTGGTAGGTTGTAAGGTAGGGTGTTCCCTAATTTTATTTTCAAATATTTTTGGGACAATGGACACTATGAAGCACTATTGGGTGGGATTTTTTTGCACTTTTTGTATAGTCCAGCACCCTCTTGCTTGTGTTTCGTAGTTCTCGATCTCCCAATCATATAATTCGGCATCTGAGTTATAACCAACTGAGTCTTGGTTGCCTAAGTGAAGTTCTCCATGGATATTTGGTTCTGTATAGTCTGCATTGTTTTGGATTTGGTAGAGTTGTCGGACATCGACTTCTTCATCAATAGGTTTAGTCCAAGGTTCCCCTTGAGATGGATGAATGGGTACAATGACCTTTTGTCCATTTCCTTTTAATTTGATTCGTTCCTTGTCTAGCGATATGGATGCTTTCATCTTTCTACCCCAAGGTCGAACAACTAATGATGGGAAGGAACTGGATCCTTCCTTTGGGTCAATGATTTCAAAATTGACCTTGGTCGAGATTCCTTTTATAGTCGTGTTGACATTTTTCCAAACTCCAATGGGTTCAATTAGGCCTTGGTCGGCTATTTTTAGGTATATGTCTGACTCATAGAGTTGAGGTCTACCCATTTTTTCCCAAGTGTCACGAGTCATGATGTTTACTTGTGAGCCGAAGTCGAGCACTACTTGTCGAACGTGGTATCCTTCGATTTCCAGGTCAACAAGTGGGTCGGCATCACCTTTGTCTTTTTTATTTAAGCTGCAGATATTCTTTGTTTGTTTTTCAGAGTTGGTACATTTTATTTCATACAGCAAATCGATGAACTGGGATACTGAGTTGTCTTTTTGAACGAGCTGGATTAATTCGTTTATTGTGTTATATCAACTGTTATGAACATTTTCTTGTCGTGCAATTTCTTTGAATACATTAGTTGCTTCTTTATATGTTTGTTTTTTCTTCATTGGGTTAGGATAGACATCTTTCTCTTTTATTTTACTGATTCTGGGGTTATCAGCTCCTTTTTTTGTTCCTTGTCGAGTTACAATATGTAAATTTTTGGTGTTTATTACATCATTTTTTTGCACACAAGACAAGACATTAACATTTTTCTTGGTATTAATTTTTTCTAACATGGTGGAGAAATCCTCTAGTGAGTGATCCCCTACCCCACAGTGAGTATAGAATTTGAGATCACTTCTATCCTTATATGGACAGTCTGCATACCAATGTCCCTCTTTATAACATGTGAAGCACTGAATGGGTTGACGCAGTCGGTTGTCGCGATTCCCAGGGAATCGACCTCTCCCTCCATAGCCTGCATGTCGATTGTCGTACCAGCGCTCATATCATCAACCATCGTATCTCTTACTATTCTGATCATTTGCTAGATTGTTTTGCTCATTATGCTATGCCACTGCATTAGTTTGGTAGACCACCTAATAGTTCTGCCAGCTCTTCAGGTTCAACTAACAGTCGGTCGTGTTATTATTTTTGGTCTCGCAGATGGCACACCAGGAAGCCTTGCCGTTCTTCATGTTGAATGGGTAGTCTTTCGTTGAGTGATCCCTGTGCTCCTGGAAAATGTCGCAAAATGATTTGGTCTATAGGAATCAAACGTCCTGACAGTTGTATTCCTGTCGACAGTTATCTTTGGAATGGCCGACCGTTGAGTATTTGGTGCACCAGATCTCCTGATTCTCGAGGCTTAACTCCTTTAGAGACTTCTATACATACTTGAGTTGTTCCTCCAATCTGTGGTCTGTGGGGTAAGCGGGTATGTTCTCGTCCATCTCCACTTGAAGAGCTTTTGTTAGCACATCTTCATAAGATTTGAACGTTTCCAGACTGATGTGTTGGCACACTTTCTGAGATAGCCCTACAAGAAACCACTGGATTAGTAACTAATCATCTACTATCACTATCACTTCCTCTACTTCTCTGCCAAGTTAGAGTTTGATGGCAGTTCATGAAGTGATGGACGAGGTTCGACAATATGTTCTACTCCCTTCTCGATCAGGAATTTGAACAGCAAGGTCAGTAAGGAACATAGAAATTGTTCGGCGAGATCTGTGTAAAATTTCTCCTTGACTATTTCCACTGAAGTTCTGTCTTCGACTGCTTGCTCCTCATAGAAGTCATCGGCGATTTTCTCAAACCACTTCAACAAGTTTGTTCTACCTCCTCAGATAATTTTTTCTAGCAACTGTTGTTCTTTAGTCGCTTCCAACTTTCTCATCCAAGAATTTCTTCAAGAGTTGGGGCACTGATTTGACAAACTTTTCATGCGTCTCTATGAAAAATATTTCTTTTGCTTGTGTGATTGTTAATATGTTCCTTCAAACGTAATTCTACAAATGGTTTGAAAATTTACGTTCCCACCATTCCTTAATCTCCTACTCTGGTATCATCCGTTTGCATACATTCCAGTCGTGTACTACCAGCAACGGAACTAGTGTTGTAATCTCACAGATCACCTAAGGTTACCAATAATACACACTAAAACATATATATATAACAGAGACAAGAGATAAGAACAAATAGGTGAATTAATAGATTATATTATTCAAATGAGTCCATACAACACAAAGAACTGAACTGAGTTCTCATTTGGCTCAACAGCCTAATATATATGATTACAGAACGGTTACAAAATAACTATGTGTCGGTTCGGTGAATCGACACGACCTTAGGTGGCCGAACTAATCTCTAGTTTAGTCATCTGACTGACTTAGTCAGCTGATCGACTAATTAGGCTATTGTTCAAGTCGACTTATCGGCTTGCTCCTTCTACACTGCCCCATTAGTGGGGGGTGTAGGTAAGTGGAGGGGCATGTTGGAAGTGTCGAAGGCATATGTCTTTGATGGGTTAGTAGTGGTTGTGGTGGAGCCATACTAGTTGCATCAATTCTAGAGGTTGACATCTTCAATTGACATTGTCATCAGGTGATGGACTCTGGTCTCTGTAGGTGGGGCCGTAGTGGGAGCTACGAGAGAAAGTGGGGCCAAGGGTGTGGTCGAAACCAATCCTTGGTGGGGGAGAGGCTTTTGGAGCACCATCAATGGAGGACCTGGTGGTGCTAGGTTGTGCTGAGCCTATGCCGCCGCATTGGTATCACGTTGAGCTTTCTCTTGAAAAAGTTGTCGGACATGGGCCATGTGAGGGCACAGGTGGGTGTAATGACCATACGTTTCACATAAAGTGCACAGATGATTAGTCTGTAACTAAGGGTTATTTCCTAGTCGGTCAGGTTGTTGAGGGTTTTCTACCAATGGGTTAGCATCATTGTTTTTGGGAGGGTTAGTTTGTTGGTCGCCTCCTTGTGGCTGGTTATTATCTCGGTTCCTTCACCAATTTTTCTTTCCCTGCCCTTGTTGGTTTTGGGGGGTGGGCTGGTTGGGAAGGTTATGCTAAGCGAACACCTGTCACATGGAAATTGGAGGGGATGGGGATGGAGTCAAGGTTTCTTGCACTAATGGTGTGAAGTATACTAGAGGAGCTAGAGGGGCTGTAAATATGGCCACTTGGCCTAAATAAGATGGTGTCATCCAAGTTGGCCCATGGGTGTGTTGATTTGGTGCAGGATGTGCATAAGAGGAGGAGGCTCTGGACTGAGCCATCATGCATGAGTAGTCGGGGATATGGTTTGGTTGTGCAACATTATGGGAATTTCCTAGGTGCGATGGCATCATAGTGGGTACCGCATAGTACTGAGAGTGTTGTGAGACAGAGCCAACGATACCATCCACAGCATGGGATGCCCCCAACATATTGCAATGGGAGGTGTCAGCATAGGAAGCATCTGGTATTATTGTATATAAATACCCAGACTAGGCGTAGATTAAATCGAACTGTTGGGCCTTTAAGATGGCCTCCTCCTTAGTTTTTGGTGGCTCAAAGGTGACGTCCTTGGCTATAGGTGGGAGAAAGGTTTTTAGAAACTAGTCAAGGAAGATCTTTTCATCTAGTTGGATCTTGCAAAGGCTACGTCATAGTTGCCACTCATGGATATGGTATGTGATGTGAGTAGTTGTATTCTAATGGTGGGATAGAAGGATCTCCACTCCCTCATCATATCAAACAGGTAGTTCAAAGTACTGGAGGAAGATGGAGGAAAGTGAGAAGAAATCAGGGTAAGAGGCAGATGGCAGCTCGATGTACCATTTTGCAGCAGCACCCATAAGTGTATGTTGTAATAGTCTTAGTCTAACGGAGTCATCCACAATGTTGTTCAATGAACACCATACATGGAACAACATGATATGGTTTTGTGGGTCCTCACCCGCCTTTCCCTCAAACTTTGGGATTTATGATGGGATTTTGATCAGCATGGGAGTCCAATGAGGTTGATGACTGATGGGGTCATTTGTTAAACTAGCCAAATTTGGCAAGTTAAGACGAGCCATAAATGGTAGGTTATACCCGAGGTTTCCTCGGTATGGGCTGAAAATGGCATCGTAGTTTGCAGGAGTATTATATCCATGCATCACTGGTGGTATATGGGGTTGAATTCCCATAGCAGGGACAATTGGAATGGTTGTGGAAGGGGCATTTCCCCCTAAGTATATAAGGTGGTATAGTAGGAATTGTGCTAGCTAGCGGGGGGGTGCTACTAGTGGGTATCATACCTACAGCAGCATGCACAATGGTGCTAGGACCACTGGTAGGGATACCAATAACAATGGGTGGAAAGGACGTGGGTCCTTTGTCAACTATACCTTCTTGGAAGGGATCAAGATGCACTCCATCCATGGGGCTAGATGGGGCAGTAAACAAATAGGGCTCAGATTGGTAGGAATCTGAGTCAAAATAAAAGGTAGTTGTCGTTCTAAAGGTGAGGAGGGTTTTTGAAGAGGGCTTCGATGATGAGGATCTAAAGAACAAAACTGAGGGGAGTTCCCCTAAGTTGAGAGGAATAACATGGTGAAGCAATGGTGGCTTATAGTAGTAACTGGTAATATTTTGGACCCCATTTTAAATCAGCTTCCTATTGGATCAAAAGGAGTCACTCGACCACCAAGACTATCTGAAGGCAATGCTTTCATTTTTTCCTCACAGGTGGGAATCTAGTCAATCTGGTGGGGTTCGTTTCCCATTTTGCTTGGCAGGTCCTCTCGTTAGCCAGCTACTTTGGGGTTCCTATGGTACTCCTCAAAATGAGTAGGGAAAATCCCAATTACTTCCCACAGTTGTTGCGGATGAGACTTATGTCCCAAACCGAAATGTTATTAAGTAAATTTGGTTACTTTTAAGGTTTCACTCATGGTCATGAACCGAGTTTGTTTGATTATTGGTTTTAGTATGTGTGCACTTGTGTATGAAACTTTTACTTTTAGATATGATATAAACAAATAACAATGTATTTCCTGCAATAAACAAGCAAAGGGCTATACCAAATCAATTTTGAAAGATAAAAGCAAATTTGAACAAGGTGTAAGACAGACAAGGGTTTGAAAATAGGTGACTGACTGTTATGTTTGCAAACCAGTAGTGTGACAAACCCAACTTTGTATCCTTCAAATCAAAGAGGGATTGATGGGCTCTCAACAAAGTGGAAATAAGTCCTCCCATAGATCCACATGTCAAACCCCAATTTCCTGGTGCTCAACAAGGAGGACACTAACGCCGTGAGACCCCCAATGGTATACCCTTCCCCGTAGCCTCCAAATTCACTTGTTTTTAATTGAAGAGAACAATAGTAAAGTTGATGCCTATTACTAAACTTACTCAACCCCCCGTCATATCTCAGAAGACCCCGGAGGGTGATCACTGAGTAGAGGAGGAGGGGCCAAATTAGTGGGTTAATTTCCAACTTTGCAATATAGAATGTAAATTATAGAAATCAACTCAGAAATAGATAGGTCGCATGTAACAGGTCGACAGCCACGACTGGGTCGCTCAAATAGGAAAAACAGAGGCAACTAGGTCGTTGAAAATACAAAAATAGGAGCAACTTTTCCCTAGGAGGCAAGTCATGCTTTACAGGGGTAAATCCGTGACCTGGGTCATGATTTTAGGCCTGAAAGGTGCAACTAGGTCACTAGTTTTGGCTCAAAAGACACGACTTGGGACAAAACTAAAAAAAAATTAAAAAAATAAAACAAGACTACAGGGGCCGAGGGGGGCAGCCACTTGTGTCGTACAGGTTCGGATCGTCCCTGTGAGCGTATGATAAATGAAAGCTTTGAGTGAGAACAAGATAAACACTTGCAAAATAAGGGATCCAAGAGGATCAACCCGGTATGGTCACCAAAATGGTAGCAGGGTTTTCACCCTTGCTACGTGCAAAAGCACCTCCCTTTTGTCAATGAGGCAGAAGGGTAGAGTTCGTGAAGGAAAGATACAACAAAAAAAAATATTAGTAAAATGAAATCGATGAGAAAAATACGGCTAAACTAAATAAACAGAAAACATGACAAGTATACCTTCGTTCTCCTTGAAAATGGGCCACCGTGCCCAAACTTGGAAATGGACTGCCTCTCCATAGGCTGGTTAGTATGGAGGATGCCTCATCATACTGGATGGGAGATGGTGGGGCTATGGAATGATTGGAAAATGGTGTGAATACTTTGATAATAATGGTTTCTCACCATACTCACGGAATAGAATAATGGAAGAAGGAATAAGTGAATGTTGTGATGGAGACGTCCACACTATTTTATAGGTTTTTTTTCCTTTTCTCTCTTTTAGGGTTTTGGAACCATATTTAGGGTTTCAATCCCTTTTGTGGTTTTTTAATCCCTTTTTTGTTTTTATCCATTTTTGGGTTTTTAGCCATTTTATGAGCTTTTTAGCTCTTTTGTGAGCATTTTGGCCTTTTGTGGATTTTTTGGCCTTTTTGAGAGATAATGAAGGTAAACCATAGTTGTGAAGGTCAAAGGTAAGGAAAAATGCTAGGGAAATGATGTATGTATGTGGTTTAGACCATATATATCTAGGTGAGAAATTTTTTGCGTTAACAAGATCAACCATAATTCCTTTGATGGACACAATAAGTCCTAATAGGCATCCTGATTCGACACAAAATACACATTTATTGGTATTTAAATGGATATTGTAGTGCTAATATCACTCAAATAATGGTCATAGATGAGCTAGATGATCCTTTGTCTTGTGACAATGTGCTAGGAGATCATCTAGGTAGGGTTCAACTATATGTTTAATGTTGTGGAAGAAAAAATCCATGGCTCGTTGAAAGGTAGCTCTGACATTATTCAAACCAAAGGGAATTTTCTTATATGTTAAGGTACCCTAAGGATAGATAAAAGTGGTATTGTGTTGGTGTTCGGGTTTTATTTGAATCTGATTATACCTCGAAAAACCATCCATAAAGGAAAATATTTCACTACCTACACATTCGGCGGTTATCTAATCAATGGACGATGTGGGTAGTTATCTTTAGGACATGCTTTGTTTAAATCCATGAAATCAGTATAAACATGGATATGCCCTTGTTTCTTATCGATCGAGATGAGAATTAATACCCATTCAATGAATGAAATAGGATATATGAACCCAACATTCAAAATCTTTTTGACTTCATCTTTAATAGTTGTTTCCTTCCGAGGATTGATGGGATGTAGTTTTTGTCAAACTGGTTTAATGTTAGGATAGGTTTTGATTTCTTGTGCAACAATGGAGGGGTCTATACCTGAAATCTCCTTGTATGACCAAGAAAACATGTCATGGGATTCCATATAAAGGTTGTGTAAATGGAAATCTCTTCAGGTGAATAGTTTGCTCCAATATGAACATTTTCCATGACACCATTTTTGGTGGAAATATTGATCAGTATTGTCTCGGAAATGTTCACCATATTCCCCTTAGCAAACACTCTTTCTTTTGGTAATGAATTTACAGACTGATCAATATCTTCACATAGCCTCACATGAAACTCTAAATTCTCTATCCTACTCAAAAGTGGAAGAAAATAAGACTTATGGTGCAAATCTTTACAAATCATTATCAGGTCCTATCATGGTTTCCAGTATGGCTTCATCTGACAGTAAAAACATATCTAAGTAGTCATAAGGGTAAGTAGATTTCACTACCCATGCAAGAAAATAACCTTCATCTAACTCCTCAAAGACATAAGGAGTCGCAGTGGAATCTACAGTAGCGTCATACTGAGCTTGATAAGATATTTTTGCTACAGATAAGGGAACTTTTGGTTCAGCATGTGTGGCTAAAATCCATGGGTTGGTACGATTTGAAACTAAATATACCTCCATGGATTTGAATACCTTGTTCTCCACACTATTTGTTCCAATATAGTTTATAAGAGCAGACATATCGAAAGTGCCCATAAGTGAAGCATACATCCTACTCCTAAACTCTCGTTTGTTGGGAAGGTCTGATCAACCAGTAGAATATTAGATTCTGATGTATCCATAATATTTTTTTAGATAAAATATAGTTGATCAATCACAACTATATTTCCTTCATGAGGGAACATAAGAACCCATTAAACGAATGATGGGATTGCACATATGGAATAGGTCCAACTTCTACCTAAAAGAAAATTATAATCTAAAGGAGTGTATACCACCTCAACTTCAACTGAAACCACCTTCCCTTTGAATTCAATATCAAAATAAGGAGGTATATCATGAGGATGGAATGACCTTCCATCAAAAATAGTAAGTAATATATCGTATGGAACCAATTCAGGAGAACCTATATCTTTCCAACAAGATATAGCCATCACACAAGTATATGCACCTTCATCTATAACTGTTCATCCAATGGTTTTAGTCCCAAGGACTACTTCAAACTGGAAATCGACGTGATAAGGTAAGCATGGTTTGACATCAGACATGTCAAACTTAGTAACTAAACTTGTAGAATTAAGACTACCGATAACAACAAGAAGCGCATTACATTGTGAAGGACAACTCTGTAGTACTTCCAAAGAGGACACGGCACAGGGAGTTTGGGATAAATCTTCCAAAATTGAATAGTTGGGAGTAGCTTGTGCATTATGGTTATGTGATTCACTCTTGAAGACATCTTTTAGTATCTTAGGCATAGGATCGTTTGGTTTCTCAATAGAAATATGGGTGGGTGTTTCGACAATATGTTTATATTTTTGTGATGACTCAGGCTCATATTTTTAGCTCTTGTTTTCTGTAAGGTATGGGATCGTACCATGTTAATGTAATATTGATCAGACAAGGAATAATTTTGGGTGACCCCAGTGGTATTAGAGTCACCTGAAGTTGTATTTTCTCCTTTTGGGAATGGATCTTTGAGGACAACAGGTTGTTGTTTTAACAACTTCTGAGATTGTTCCATAAGGGGGCATTGATAAGTTAGGTGAAATTCCTGGAAAAGATTGCAAGGTAAATTCACCTTCTTCTTCTCTTTTTTACCCCCCTCAGCATTGTTTGTGGGTTTGGGCTTATTTGGATTACCCTCTCCCTTCTTCCCCTTGTTCCTCTTCCCACTAGGTTGCTGAGTGCCTTTCTTATTATATTGCTGATTGCTTCATATATAACTCATGTATTTTTTTATCTAAAGATTATATAGTAGGTGTTTCTAATGAATCCACAATGTCATTAGCATGTGGTCTAGGTTTTGGTTTCATAAAGTCGGTATTTGACCTAGGTGCGTCCGTTATAATATTGTAAAGAATCCCAGACTAAGCGTAAATCAAGTCAATTTTTTGGGCTCTAAGTATGGTTTCTTCCTCTATGGTTACTCTTGAAGTAGAGATGTATTTTGAAATATAAGGTAGTAGGGACTTCAAAAACCATACTAGTAAAAAATCAGGAGGTATGTTGGCCTTGATCAACCTTTTCCACCTTTTCCACTCTTGAATGTGATAAAAAATATGGGTGGCTTTGTTTCACCTGAAATTGGACAAAAGTTCTATGTGAGCATCATACCAAACAAGAAGATGGAAGTGGTTAAGGAATATTGTTGCTAAATCATGAAATTTGTCATAAGTGGAAGATGGGACTTCAATATACCATTTAGCAACCACACTGGTTAGAGATATTTGGAACAATCTTATCCTAATAGAAGAATCATTCAATGGATTAGAGGAACACCATAGATGAAAGGTAATGACATGGTCACCAGGATCTTTTCCAATTTTTCCTTCAAAATTAGGAATGTTGGAAGGTAACTTGATTGGGACCAATGGCCAAGTCGCATCATGACGCACAAGATCATTCATTAATTTTGAGAGATCTAGAAAGTTTAAGGTTTCCAGAAAAGGAAGACGAGGTCTAGATGGAGTTTGAGTTTGAGGAATCTGGTGGGAAGGAGTTCCTAAACCAAAATTACTATGAGGTTGGTTGGGGTTTCCCACAACCATTGGTTGTGAAGTGATAATAGTTTGAAGTGGATTCCACCCAAACTCCAAAGGTTTGCTTCCTTTGGGTGCACTATATTGAGGTTGACTATTTCTTACTAAAATAGGCATTGTAAACAAAGGGGTAGTATTCCTTCCACCATATAATGAAAAATAATAACTCCCAACTGGTACAGTTGAAGTTTGGCCAACATTTTGAAAACTAAACCCTATAAAGGTATTTTTAGCTTCTAGAAGATACACTAGAGTTAGTAGGTAAAGAGCCTACAAACAATGAGGAATGAGGGATATGTCCTCCATGCCAAGGATAACCCTAAACGAAAGGAGCAGAACTACTAGGATTGTTTCATAAATTTTGAAACAGAGGGGAGGACGCAAAAGGTACACTAGGTATAACAATAACAACTACATTAGAATATCCATTAGTGGTATTCATAGATACAGAAATATTGATCACCAAAGTTTCAGTCAAAGATGCGATTAAGGTTATAAGAGAAATCACAAATGAGGAAATAGAAAAACTTGTTGATATTTATACCTAAAGAAAACACATACTGATAGATACTTGCATGCTAAATCTCATCTTCATCCATCACAAAAGATTGGCATCCTTAACACTCTTGCTATAAGAGTAGTAAGGATTTCTTACATGGAGCATCTTAAAGGGGAACTATCACATATCTCAAGGGTATTACAAGAGAATGGTTATGAATAAAAAGACATAAAGAGAGCTTTCTTAAAAGCACATAATCCAAGGGATAAGGACTGATTGGATCATGCAAGAAAGGAATTTCTCCCTTACATTCATGGGACAACTAACAAAATATCAAAAACCCTCAAACAAAATCAAAACTGCCTTCTCCCCTCTAAATTCCCTTAGAAATATGCTTGATAAAACAAAGGATGCCATCTATCCAACATTAAATAAGGGAATATACTCGATTCCCTTCTCATGTGGTGAAATATACATTGGGGAAACCAGGCGTGCAATAAAAATCAGAATTAAAGAGCATTATGCTGACATAAGGCATGAAAGAGTGAAGAAGTCAGCAATCGTCGAACATTCTTGGAAGACCAATCACCACATCTGCATAGAGGATGCAAAACCCATTGCAATTGAAGACAATTGAAACAAAATATGCATTCGAGAAGCAATAGAAATAGAGAAACATCATAAAAACTTCAATAGAGATGATGGGCTGATATTGAGCAAAACTTGGAAATCTGTGATACACAAACTAAGAAAAAATTCTAAGCCAACTTAATGAATATCAAATAAAATATTTATTTTCCTTAGTTCACTATTTATAAAAATAACATAGCATCACATCCCACTGAGATATCCTTTCTCCTGAAGATGGACTCAGCTACAGATTCTGAAATATACGTCGAGATTGACAATACAAACAACACAGGTTTCCTCATCAAAATGAAATAGAGGTCACTAAAGTGAAATGCAATGACACTACTAGTGCATAATTTGTGTTGGATACTCGTTCAATTACATGAGGAGGATACACTCCACTAGATAATATAGCTGATGTGGGAGTGTAAATGTCCTCGGATCCTTCCCATGTGTTTTCCATGACAAAAACTAAAGTAACACCAATGCTAGGTTGATTAAATGGAAGTATTTGCACAAGAACCAAATATTCTAAGTCAGTCAAAGGTGGGTTAAAATTTCTTGCAAACTCTTCAACTTGTATATCTTCAACCTCTACTAAAAGCGGATTCGGTGCAGTGTGTCTTATAATTTTGGGTTCCCTAGGACTTTCATGTATTCCTATTGATTTCAAAGAACCACTTGTGTTAACACGTCAGTGGGGGATCCACTATAAGTGGTGGAAGGTTATGCAATCTTATTAACCTACAAAAGGGATTAATCCTCCACAACTAATTAATTTAATCAAGCACACCTAAGTCCAATCTAAAATACAAGTAGTCCAAACAACACACCACTAAAAAAATTCCTATGTGTCTAGCCCAAACAAATAAATATATCTTCCAAAGGGAATTTTGGGATGATGAGGACCCAGAACTAACCAATGAAGGGTGAAGGATAGTTACTTGGGGTCGACAATACAATCACTTTGGGGAAATCATTTGAATCACCAACCTCTTTTTCAAATAGTTGCATGAGTTTTCCTCCCACATTTGTCATGGGTACAGTGGAAATAACATTCCACCGTCACCTTTGTAAGAGCCCTAAAGGTCAAGAGTTTCTGGTGGAACAGTTGCCAATCCATTTGATGTGCATGGGAAGGGTATCTAATCCCAAAAATCAAATAGCATCAGCACCACATGGGGTATTTAATGAATCCCCAAACACACAACAACTCTGGTGTATGTTCAACCAACTATTGGAGGGGTATCTCTATAACTCAATCTTGCACGACCTCATGCTTAACTCCTGTGTGAGAGGATATTTTTGGTTCACCTCTTTGTAAGGTTGGATGTCCTAAATTAATAGTCATTATGTTTGAGTTTAATATTTTTTGGTAGTTTAAGGATAAATCCTAACCCAACACATTAACCTATACTAGTATGTGTTGTCCCTAAAAAGAAAAATTACTAATGGGTTTTAATTATGAGCATTATTTTTAAAGGCTATTAATTACTCAGAAGGAAGTGGTCATGAAACTAGTGGAATATTTAGACTCAACAAGAAAGTGAAAGATGTAATATGTAACAAGCTTCAAAAATAATGTATTCACTTAGTCTTTCTTTTTCGAAATAAATGAAACTAACTATGTGACTTTGGAAATAAAAACTTTTTCCTTTTTCTTTTTAAATTTAAAAAACATGCAAATGCACCTAAATAATGCAACTAGCCTAGAATGTATACCACTTGCATTTGTTTTTATTTTTCTTCAAAATGGAGTAAGAACAATGGATTATGAACAAGATGTAAGTCAGATGTAAAGGCTTAAACAAATCAGACTCTAGACTAAAGTCATATAAGAAGATAACTCAAACAAGTCAAGAGGCTTGAGAATAACTAACTTGGAAAGTCAACGATGTTCTTAAGACAAAGTTGTTCAACTTTGGAAAGAAGGGTTGAGTCAATAAACCAACAACAAGACAGAGACTTGCATAGAGAATCAACATGATTTGATACACAGTGATCCAACACACATTCAATCCGAGTATAAACCAAGTAGAAATACTAAAACCAAGTCTTCTTCACAAACTTTCACACCAAAAAGACTCAAAATAACTTGCAATTCATCAAAGACATAGTCCAGAGTGTTGGAAACACACCAACATGACTCTTGAAAGAGTTTTGAACTCCCCAAAAATGAAGGACAAAGTGAAAAATTAAACCCTAACTCGCCAACAAAGGTTATAGGAAAACATGTGCATGTTCAGTGAGAAACGTGCATATGACACATGACTTTACAGGAGGAAAGTCGCGTTTTTTTCCAGAAAACACGCAGGTACAAAATTCAATTACAGTCCTCTACATGAAGCTTGCATATTTGAAGAAGGTATTGTATTTTCATCATTGCTCATTCATAAGGTGGAATAAAGGTCTCAAAAAAATTGAGGATGTAGATAACATGTTCCTATATCTCCTCATACAATTTCATAAGAAATGGATGAGTTTAAATTGGCTAAAAAATTCAACTGCAGTCATCTACAAGAAACTTGCATATTTGAAGGTAGTTTTGACATGGGTACAGTATTTTGATCATTAGTCCCTCTTAGTATGGAATTAATGTATGATTTTTTTTAGGGTATAGAGGGAACATTTACTTATATCCCTATATTATTTTGTAGAAAAATGATGATTTTAAGTGGGATAAATAATTTAATTACAGACCAACACAGAAAAACAATACTTTGTCTTTAGAAACGGAGCCATCAAGAAAAAAGAAAGATTCTATGATATTCCAAAGGAATGAATTAAGTTTTTAGAATCAGTTATGAATAAAAATTCATGGATCATTTAGGTTAGTAATAAATTTCAAGCAAGTGAATTCAAGCGAGCTAGCGAGTAAAAGCAAACGAGCTAGCAAGTGAAAGAAATCAAGCCAACAAATGAAATCAAAGCAAGCATTTCAAGCTCACCCTTTAATATGGAAGATTCATGCAAACATTCAAAGCTTAAGTAAATGTGTAACATACTAAATCTTGTCAATTTACTTATTTAACATTCATGCAATACTTATAGTGATATAATAAAGTTCAAAATTCAATGAGGATATTGAAACTCAAGTCTGGGGAGGCCATTTACAGAGAAAAAGAGGAAAGATATGGGTATATAAGTAATCAATCCATCATTTTGCAAGGTATTTTCATGTTTAAAATGATGAAAGCATTGTTATTAAAGAGCATTCATATGTTGGTTATACAAGATAGTTTTCCTTCTTGCCCATCTCTATGTTAAAATATTTTCTGTTGTTCTTTTCACTTTCAAAAGATCATCTACAATATACATCCAAGAAAAAGAAAAAAGGAGCACTACAGGAACCATGTTCTTCATCATTACTAGAAAAAAAAATGTATGAAAGTGAAGTTACAACACTAAGAAGAGAAACATTTCAAGGAGATAAAAGGAGCATTTGAACATCAAGTACCAAGTCTAGCATGTATCCAATACTTCCTTAAAAAGAAAGATCAAATATCAACCCTCTTTGGATGAAAAAAATGGAGTTGGCCACTACAAGAAACATCATGTTCATACTCAATGAAGATATCAACTTTTGGGGAAGTTGTTTTGTTGCATGAGGACATGAAAATACTTAAATTTAGGGGGTTTCTTTGATTCTATAGAAAATATTGAGCCATCTCTAATTGACTTCTAGAGAATGTTTTTTGAAATATTCTTATGTTTCCATATTTCTAGGTTTTCTAGAGCAATAAACCAAGGTAGATTTGCCAAATCCTATTGACAGGCCCCTAAAATGGCACATTATTTGTCCATATTGGTAATACCTAAGGAGATAAAAAGGATTAAATGTGTGTTATTGTAATGCCCCGGTTTTGACCCCATTACATTAAACGTACATGATGTGTATATTGTAATGATCATGGTGTGGAGCTAAAGGCCAAGGCCCCACCATTGATTGGTTATGCTATGTTTTGGGATTTAAATCATCACCGATTGAATATCAGGGCGTGCGGCACATATTAAGTTTCAGCATCATGTAAATATGCATCTATAATTAATTAAAATGAACACAACCAGCTACGGCCACGGCAACTAAATCGAATGGGGCATGATCTTCCAAGGGTAAGGATGTGGGGAAATTGTCCAGCTTTAGCCAATAAGGGAAAATACCCATGTGACTTCTTCTTGTTTTTACCCAACCACTTTCATTGAAGAAAGACTGCTGGTGGTTGAGGCAGTTATTGCATGGAAGGGGAAGAGTATGGGCAACCAAAATTCGAATTGGGCAGAGACCCATTTTTGAAAAAAACGTGTTCTGACTTCCTTGGCAAGAAAAATGCCCAAAACATATGCCATTCTGCTAGGCATGGACGTTTTTCATTTTTCCTCACGTTTTGGGAGCAGCTGGAGTTTCCTGTGTGTTTTTCCTTCCACGTTTTTGGCTGTGGCTTCATTTTTCCCTTGGATTGGAGGTCGTTTTTGTAATGCCAGGGCCTGGGTTGTCTTCCTCATGTTTTTGAAGCTGCTGGTGCATTTTTCCATTCACGTTTTTGAGATTCCATGTGTTTTTACCATGGCTATGAAGAGCCATTCACG
The DNA here is from genome assembly GCA_001517045.1 of Pseudotsuga menziesii. Lineage (NCBI taxonomy): Eukaryota > Viridiplantae > Streptophyta > Pinopsida > Pinales > Pinaceae > Pseudotsuga > Pseudotsuga menziesii. The sequence continues at coordinate 270,706 of LPNX010500728.1, read as the reverse complement.
CTTTTGACTGTCTCAACGACTATTGGCCTCACGCACAGGCTATTTGGGACGTTTTTCCCTGCTGAGAGTTGTGCTCACTGATAAGCTTCAGGACTGTGTGTTTTTCTCCATATTGTGATCCATTTTTGCTGTTACATTTGGGGCTGTGTAAATCGTTTTTCCCTGTTTAAGCTGTGAGAGTTGAATTAATTGCCGGAGTGCAATTGTTGGTTTTCAAACTGTGTGAGGAGTAAGGATTTTGGCTTGGTTGCTTGATAAACCTGGTGTTAGAAACCACACAGGCAGAACTAGACGGCTAGCCTTCTTCTCCATCACCCCTGAATAGCACTGGAAGGGAATGCAGGGCCTGAGGGACTGTGTAGCAGAGAAGGGACTGATTCCTTGTGTTGGGTGTGGATGGGTGTCTTAGAGGTCAGGCTAGTTTTGGTGTGGGTGTTCTTGGCTCTGTAATGAGCTCACCAGCTTAGCAATTGCCTTCTTCAGCTCCTTAATGGCCTGATAAACCCAACTTGGTTGGCTGGGCTATGTGTTTTGTGTATCCTGGCTATGTGTAAGCCTGCTAGTTCCCTTATTCCTTGGAGAATCATGCCCAGCTCGGGGGTGGCAGCATTGCTGAGAGATTGATGAGCACGCTAGCCTATGGTTGGGTGGAACGTTGCAGCAACGTAGCTGGTTGCGGAGCAAATCTTTCATAAGATAAGTAATCTTGTGCATTTTACCTCTGCAATTCCATATTTACTATTAATTAAATGAAATGAACATGTTGAAATAATGAATGTGTGAATGCATGTTGTTTTCCGCTGTGCAAGATGAATTAATTAGGCTGTGTATGATGAACAATTGAATTTGTGCATGATTATACTGTCATGCATTCGTCTCAGCATTCTGTTTTAGCATTTCAGCATTGTATTTTTATGCCTGGACATGTTCATGGGCTCTTAGGCCGGTCTGATAGAGCTAGTAGTCGCGTCCTCTACGCCGGTCGGAGGCATGGGGACGTGACAGTTATTAATGATGAACTTATGATTATCTTGCTAAGGTTGTGCATATTTGTTAAATGAATATATTGCCATTTGATTAGTAATGTTTACTTGATTTTCTTATTCATTTTATTTATTTGCTAAACATAATGGGTAATATTTTTCAAAGCATTTATCATTTGTGATGGAGCTATAGGTGGAGGATAACTAAAACTAAAGTGAAAGAGATCAAGTCAGAACAACCGGCCCAAACTTCTTCAATGAGTTAACTAAAGAAATTAAAAACAAGATTAAAAAATTTAAGGGATTGTGTCCCCAAATTATTCTCATGAGATGACACCATATGCAAGAGGACTAAATGATCATTCAAGGTAGAAATCATTGATGCAAGATCGAATTTACCAAGAGGGAATCGATCCCACAAAAGTAGCATGCATATTTCGAGTGCATTGTGAGACAACTTCCACAAATCAAGCAAATGATTACTTGTGACAGTTTACTCAAGTGAAAATATGTATCATCAACTATCGCCACTTAAAGAATGACTCAATGAGCATGACAAGTCAAAATTATGGATTCTAGGTCGAATTCATCAAAAGGTAATCAATCCCACGAATTTAGCATGTTGATTTCTAACTTTCACAAATCGAGTTGCTTACATGAGTAGTTTTGAGTTCAATCAAGTACAAATAGCACTGCAATCAAAGAATGTGAGTAGTTAGTCTATTATTTTTCTTCTCTTTATCATTTTCATTCCTCCCTTCCTGTTCAAGGAAAAATTGTATTAGCATGCAGCTTGTCGCCCTATTTTAATGGCAGAGTTTTAATAAAGAAGAACTAGTTTTGTTCCATCTTTAAGATACTTGCTTAGTCGAGGTTCCAGGAGCTTCCTTGGGTTGATACCACTCAAGGGAAGGACTAAGAAACCCTACATGTCTTACATTCCATTTATTTTAGTTTATTTCATTTGATCCCGTGTGTTTTTTCTTTCATGTAGTTTCCTGTAGCGTTTCTTTAGTTTTATGTAATGATTATGTCGTTTCCTGCATAATCATATTTGTTTCAAACAAATTAGTCATTTCATATTGTTGTGTATTTGATTCTTACAAAATTAAATTAGTTAGATGAATTTACATGCTCTCTTTAATTAGATTTACTTTATATGCTTTCATAGATTAAAATCATGCTTTTATTTAGTTAGATTCATGATTTCATATATTATATTCTTGCTTTCATCAAATATATTCACGCTTTCATAGATTAGATTTATTCTTTCGTAAATTAGATTTCCATCCTTTTGTAGGTTTATATTTCTCATCTTTCTTAATTAGCATTTCAATTTTTCCTAGATTAATTTGTTTCTTTACATTTACTGTCTTCCTTAGTTAGTATTTCAAGCTATTTCATTTGCAATTACAAATACAATGCACGATACCTCTAAGTTTGTATGAAGTCCCAGATTGATAATTGTTGATTGTACAACATCAAGAGTCATTCTCTAGACTTGTCATGTATCAATTTAGGACTTGTGTTGTATCAAGTCCTATCAATATCCTCATGTGTTGATATGGGATGCTAGTACGGTAGTCTTGTGTTGTATCAAGACTGGACTTGCGTTGTATCAAGTATGTCCTTGCATTGTATCAAGACTATAGACATGTGTTGTAAAATCAATGATTGTCATACACGGTACCCTATGAGATGGATCTCCAATTGTGGAGATGATCTTGTGTTGTATCAAGATTGAAGTCATGTGTTGTATCAAGAATGTGGACCTCCATTTGTTGAGGTAGTTATACTATGTGAGTATTACTATTCAGATCCATTGAGTGCTATAAGTATCCTTTACGGATTATCTACCCATAGAGTGAATTAATTTAGCATATGAATATATGACCCAGGGTAATATATATGTTCATCGGTATGTGTGACAATTCTTGTGAGTATGATATGATAAGATGGATAAATAATTAATACACATGTGGTCCATGCAATGAATGTTAAATGATAAATAGATACGCATAGAGAAAGAGAATGGATTCAAATTGCCTATGGATGTCTCCGAATGAACTCGAATTGTAAAAGCTTCAGTAAATCCCCAGTTATAATTAAGCATGCATTAGTTAACTAGAAAGATACATGAAAATTTTAACAATGGAAATTGTGCATGGACAGAACTAAGAGTGAAGCATTATAACTCTCAATCATTCTCATATATTTTTGACCATGCATTCAGTTGAAGATGGAATTTAGTTCAGATTCAGTTAACATTTAATTAAATATATTCTTAGAAGGTATGTCACATGAATTGTGCATGGAGAAGATCCTAAGGACAATGACTTGACACTAGTGCAGAAAGGGCGCTAATGTTTGCATGGGGAGGATCTCATGCACTAGTGTTAATGATTCTCCAATCAATTAGAATTTATGATGCTCTTGGATCATTCAATGATGAACCTATTAACTATTCTTTGCATGGGAGGTTGTTTTAAATTGTTATTAAAGTGATGGGCACTTGGAAAGGTCATTACAGTTGTATGAGCGGGCCTCTTCTCTATTTATTGGTTGTTCTCTCTTGTTAGCCAATATGTTTATGTGTTTTAAACCATTCTCTGCTAATATATCTATCATACTCAAAGAATTGTTGGGTTTTTCATCCTCTGTGCTTGGAGGGTTTTCCTAAGGTATATCTTGTCTCTTATGGATCAATGATTTATGTGGTTGATTTATTTATGAGATTCATATTTGTAGTGATTGATTCATAAAAGTTTTAAAGTTCAAGCATCTCCATATTTTCCCAAAATATTAACATGGTATCAAATATTAGGGCATGAAGGAGCTTAGTTTTGTGCAACAAACTAAATCCTACGTGATCTTGAGTTGAGCAAAAGCTTGGAGCCATGACATCAATCTCTGTTTGATTGGAAGACCATCTTGAAGGAACTTCCAACTTCAACACATGGAAGGAGAGAGTATTGAACGTTCTTGAGGAGCATGACATATGTTCCTGCATGACCAAGTGGTAGAGGAGACTTCATCCAATGCAAGGAAAATCCAAATAAAGTTAGTATGCACCATTCTCGTCACTATTTGAGGAGACGAATTTTGTGGAGCATTTCCAATCAAATCGTGAGGAATCAACCAAAACCGTTGAAAACCCACTTCCTAAATGGGATCATTTAGCTTTTTCAAAAATAGGATTTCGAAAAATGGTAATGGTTCTAGAGATAATATTAGACCTTTGAAGATGAATTTTCCAGAATTTTTATTGTGCTCGGTTTTCCAAACTAGACGAATTGTTTGAAAGACCCAAGGATTTGTGAATTGGATATAATCATTCTCCAATGGATTTTGTGTATAAGAATATCCTCATATGATTAAAAGTTAATCTAAGGAAGAATGTGATGACCTCCAAGAGGAGTATTATCTTTAATGCAAAAGAGCACTTTCTCCGGTTTGCTTGGGATCCAAATTCTCCATGAAGAGATTCTCTACCCATTACATGAGATCAAATTTTGGAAGAAAAAATTACAGTGAATAAAGAATATAAAGACCGAGGGAATACAATAATCTCCGCAAGGCACCTGTTGTAATCTCACAGATTAGGTAGGGTGCCAATAATACACATAGAAACATATAAACATACATATACAAGAGACAAGAATAGATAAGGAAGTAACAGATTATATTATATTACATGAGGGTCCATACATATACAAAAACTGAACCAAGTTATTATCTGGCTCAACAGCCTAATATATATGATTACAAATGGTGACAAATAACTACTTGTCGATTCAGTCAACCGAAATGATTTCATGCAGCCGACCTAATCTCTATTTAGTCAGTTATTCGACTAGTCGGCTCACTGACTAGCTCCTCCAGCATCTCCCCCAGGAACAAAATATTTCTTTGTCCCAAAGAAATAGGGGAGGTTCTCAATAGTGTACTGTCTAAGGTAGTTACTTCTACTATGGTTTGTCTTCATGGACTGTGTATTCGGATAGTTGATCGTTTCTGCACACATACTTTGACAATGGATTCTACTGTAATGGCCAGTTGGTGTTGAAACTCTGCCGGTTCTGTAGCACTTTTTGGATGTCGATAGTCAAGGTTACGATGCTTGATAGAGTCAACATCTTATCCTGGATGGACAGGTCTGTGATGCTTTCCATGTCAAGCCCCATAGATTGAGCCTTCTCTTCTCTTATATCCAATAGTCTCTTCATATGTGGGCAGATTGTGTCCAGCTTGTCGAGGCTTGGTAATGCTTGTTGCACCCACTGGTGTGCTTGTTTTTCCAGTTTCTGTAATTTTGATGTTTCTAATACAATCTGCTCTTATATTGTACTTCTCATTTTTTCTTCCTAGCCTCACATTTTTTATAGTTCTTGGATTTGCTCACAATTCTGGTGGGCCTGCTGAAATACCTGCCCGTAGTAGGTGGGCCAATTACGGAGAATTTCTTCTGTAATGATAGACTCTTCGAAGTGGTCCTGCAGTATGTTATGAGCTTCGAAGAATGTTGTGTACTGCTGCCTTAATAGTTTGGATGTTTCTTCTTTATTCTCTACTTTAGAATTTTGTAGATGTGTTTGTAGGGTCGACACCACACTTTCAAATAGTTGATATGCTTTCTCTAGTGGTTTGTCGGTGTCATCCTCTATTGGTCCTAATATTACTGTTTGGACTAGACTTTTGCATTTTGATAGGAATTTGGTTTGCTCTTCTTAGTGTTGTCAAGCTGCTCTCATCTAGTCTTGCTTCTTGTTGCTTCTTCTATGGCGAGAGTTTCTAAGACTTTACCCAACTCTCCATCTCTCAATTTCATTGTGTCGACTGTAGTAGTCGATCCTAGTTGGTTGAGGTGGATCATTGTCGGACTTTGTTCTTTTTGGTGTTCCTTTTTCTTTTTGTCTTTTATTTTTCTCTAGTGTCTATGCTGGTCTGCCTGTTGTTCTTCCTATGGTTGGTTTTCATATGGCTAATTTCCTAGCTGCTGACCTTCATTGGGATAAACTTCATCGGTTGGTGGAATTTCTGTCTGAACCTCTTGAGTGGGGCTTGTATCTTGATGTGTATCTGGGGGAGTTGAAACAGGTGGTTCAGGGTTTGGTAAAAGTTTTTGGATTGGGAGGTGGTGATGGAGATGGTGAATGGTCTAGTGTAATTGTTCTAATCGGGATGTTTTCAATCGATGGGGGATATTTGACTTTTAGTGGTGAGTTGGCTGGATCATTAGAGAATAGGTTGTCGATCACCTAGTTGATTGCTAAAGTATCCTCCTGTTTATTTTCTTCCGAGTCTCTTACTGGTTCATTGGCTGGTAACAAATGGGAGATATTTGATGGGGTAAAGGATGAAGTGCAGCTTGCGACAATTTGAGATGTCTTATCAGGGTTCCTTAAGAATATGGATTTGATAGTTTCCATAGTTCTTGGTTTCTGGGGTATTTGGCCGATTTGTTGTGAGAGGGTTTGGCATGCTAAACTAGACTCGATTAATGGACATTTGGTGGCAATTTTCTAAGCAGAGGTGAATAATTCAGGGAATTTTTCAATGAATGCTTGGAAGTCGCCACCATGGTCAAACCATTCTTTTAACATCTCCAGCATAGAATTCTTACATATGTCGACAGGGTTGATGGTGGGTAGTTGTGGGCTATCTTCTTATGTGATCTGGGTTGGGGATGGGGGTGGAGGGGTAGAGACTAAGTCAACAATATTCTCATCCACTGAAGGGTTTGTAGTTTTTACCTTTTTCAGTCTTCGTTGCTTCTCCTACGTCTACAAACTGCTTAAACTGTGTCTTGACTGACAATTCATTTATTGTAGAATCTTCTATGATGTCAACAGTAGTAGCCAACAGTTCTTCTTTATCTTCTGATTCGAAAAGGATAAGCTTACGCTTCCCCTTCCCTTTTTCCTGATTCTTCTTTTTCCTTTAGGCTGTCATTTCCTTTGCTATTTTCTTTAAGTTTTCTTTCATCATAGCATACTCTAGATTATCTTATTTGATGTCTTCTTTTATCCCTTCTCCTCCCTCCTATTGATGAGTCGGGATGATACTTTGTTTTGTCGGTACGGCCACCTGATGTTCAGTTGGCACACTTCCAATTTGGAGAGGTTGTGACACATTCATTAGTTGAGTTTTCTGGTATCCTCTGTTAGTGTATCCTCCGACATGAAGGTATTGATATATAAGCAGAGTTCATAGTCCTCCTCTTTTCTTATTCGGTCAAGGGTTCTTCAATTTTCTAATTCATTTCTTTATCCCTTGCTGGTATCAATAGCTTGGTATTGGATTATCGAGCTAGCTCTTGGAAAATCTCATCAACTATTGGGTAGTAGTTGAGAGGTTTTTCTTTTGCTTTCATCCCCTGCATGTACCAGACTGCAGTGTGGTCGACCTCTAGTTGAATATGTGTAGTTTTTGGCAAACTTCTTTGGACATTCTGAGGCACCCTCCATCTAGTTGCCTAGACTTTTAGATTCTGGAACCAATTTTCCAGCATTACTTTTCCATTTTCCACTTCTTTCAGAATTCCATTCTGTTAAAATGGTTTGAACTGCCACATGTGATATTTGCAAGGTTCTTAGAACTGCTTATCTCCGACTGGACACAAGTATTACATGGCTATCCATATTATCAGTGATGGGAATCTGATAATTCCAGCCAACTCCTGGCATTTCTCACATATGGTCTTGAGCATGTCAGCGACATACTAAGCTCAACGATAAATTTTCCTTGTGTCTACTATTGTGTTAACTGCTTCCAGCATATCTAGCTTCAGATCACTAACTCGACCTGTACGGGTGAGTCTTATCACTATGATCTTGGTAACTATTTATGGAGTGTGGGTCTGTATTTGACTGATCATTAGCCCTTTCTAGTTATTCCCTAATGGAGTTCTTGATAGTCGTTCTACTAATCCTTCTTTTATGTCGATAGGAACAGGTTCACCCTGGTTTGAAAGTTCGGTAAGCTTGTAGATGACCTCACTGGAAATTTCTACTGGTATGTCAGAGTAGAATTTGCCATTATGGTATCAGTTGATGATGAATTTTACAGTGGTTTCTTTTGTCCCGTTGAAGCTCGCCATGAAAGGTATATTCATGTAACTCATAATGGTGCCGTGGCTTATTTTCTCTGCTTCCTGTGTCACTTTCTTGTCCACATAGGCCGATTCTTTGATTTATGCCCAGGTTTTTTCCTAAGTAGTTTCTTGTACCTTTACATTTTTAATGTTTCTTAATCTCCTTGCAAGTGGGGTTTCAGCAAATCCAAGATCTTTTGTTTTTGCAGCTGCGGCTCTGGTTTACTTTGGGGCCATTTTGACGGTCTCTTGATCGAATTTCTTTACAGGGTTTCTGTTCTGAAATTTCTGAGTACTTGGTTGCTCTATTTCTTCAAAACGTAGTAATGAGTCTTTCTTTGTTGTAGTATTTATAGGTGGAGTGAATGGTGATTTTGTCGATGGGGGTATTAATGGCGGAAATGATAGTTTAGGACAGTCTATTGAGTTTATGTTAAATGTGTTCTAATTTTGGTGCTCCTTCTGACCATAGTCATGAAGACATGATTTGACCTTTGGAGTCATCGATCGATGTCGATCATGAGGGTGGTCAATAGTGATATGTCAATGAGGAGGTTGTCGGTTGTCGAAGTGCGGTCTACTATATCTTTCGAAATTTCATGTCATTTTGGCTTATGTGTGTTGGCGCTGTTTGTTGTTTTGGGGTTTTTTTTTTAGATTTTTATAGGTTTTGTTGGACAGCTATGGTCATTTTTTTTTTTTAAGTTTTGGTACCATTTTAGTCGGGCACCATTAACAAGTTTCTGATACTATGCCTTGTAATGCCCTTAGTCAGACTGATCCATTGGCATGAATTTTTTCGACAACGTAAGGTCCCATCCATTATGTGTGTAGCTTTTTGGGTTTTCCTTTCACTCGATTGTTATACAGTAGAGCAAGATCTCCTACCGATAAAAAAAAAATTATGTTTCGATCATGCTAAGCCTTCTGCTGCTGCTTTTGAATTTCTTGATGTTGTAAAGTGAGCAGTCGATGTTCTTCTAGTTTAGCTAGTTGTATTAGTTGGTCCCTCCTACCTTCTTCGACATCGAAGTGTAAGATATCTGCTATGACAGGTGTTTGTTGTTGAAAATGTAGCGGAACGACTGCTTCTTGGTTGTAGACTAGTTGAAATGGTGTTTGGTAGGTCGAACGTTTGTATGTTGTCCTGTAAGCCCATAATACTGCAGGGATTTTCTCGTCCCAATCATCCTTGTTGGTGTTGCAAATTTTTGTTAAACCCCTCGTTAATGTTTTGTTGAATGCCTCTATTGCTCCATTTGACTGAGGATGATAAGATGTACTGCGTTGGTGGTCGATTTTGAACTGGTATGTTAGTGATTTGATGGTTTTGTTAATGAAGTGTGACCCTTGGTCACTGATTAAGGTTAGTGGGCATCCAAATCTAGTAATTATGTTTTCATAGATGAACTTAGCAGCTACCTCACTGGAACAAGTTTCGACAGGTCCTGCCTATGCCCATTTGTTTACATATTCTACTGCAGTTATGATGTACCTTGTGCTTGTTCTTTTTGTTGGTATTGGAAACGGCCCTATGAAATCGATGGCCCAAATTTCAAATGTCAGACTCAGGTTCTCTGATATCAAGGGAATTTCTGTACTAGTCAGAGGTCACCGCAAACATTGGCATCGATCGCATTGGCTAACAAACTTTTTGCAGTCCTTGTACAGTGTCGGCCACCATAACCCGGACTATTGGATTTTCTTGGCAGTTGTATCTGCTTGGAAATGTCCTCCCATCGGTCCATCCTCCCATTTATGAGGCTGTATGATGCAACTTTCATGGCTAATATTTGTTTCTTTTTCATGCTCATGCCCTCTGGTGCTTGACCATTTACCAAGAATTGAGTTATTTCCTCCAATTTTGTTGAGACAGCTTCTATTCAAAATAAGTGTGCATCCGGCAAGTCATCTTCGACTCCTGTCGGCTCTTCTTCTGTATCGATTCTCGACAAGTGGTCGGGTCCAACATTTAGTTTTCCTGGTCTAACGACAACTTCGAATTCAAATTCATGGAATAGTAATAGCCATCGACAAATCCTCCCATGGTGCAAAGGTTTGTTGATGAGGTATTTCAATGCTTGGTGGTCAATATAGAAGATAAAAGGGTTGGCAAATAGGTAATGTCTATACTTTTGTAGCGAAAAGACCATTCCTAGTGCTTCCCTTTCTTTTGTCGAATAGTTTCTTTCTGTCTTGTTTAGTTTTTTGTTGCTATATACTATGGGATAACCCATTCCATCATCCCCTGGTTGTGTTAAGATGGCACCTATTGCTAGGCCTGATGCATTGATGTGCAGGTGAATTTTGATTGACCAATTCAGGAATTTGAGGATATGGTCCTCGACTAGTTTCCCTTTTAATGGATCAAATGATATATTACACTCCTCTATCCAGTCGAACTCCTAATCTTCTCTTAATAGTTCTTCCAATGGATAGGTCATATCTGAGTAGTATCAAATAAATTTTCTGTAGTATCTCGTGTGTTTGAGCAGTACCCTGACCTGTTTTGGATTCACTGGTGTTTTCAAGTCTAGGATAATATTTATCTTTGCAAAGTCGACCTTAATGAATTCTTTTCATACAATGTGCCCTAGTAGTATTCATATAGGAGTTAGGAATATGCATTTCCTTATGTTAAGATATAACTGGATTTGTCGGGATCATTCTAGCATGAGCCTTAGCAATTTGCAGTGATATTTCAACATGGGGTAGATCATCCAATCATTGAAATATACTGCCATTGTTTTGTAGATATATTCTTGAAATGTTTTGACAACAATTCTTGAAAATACTGTAGGTGCATTTTTTAGACCAAAAGGCATAACTTTATAGGTGAATGAACCGAATTCACATATGAATGTAGTCTTTTTCTAATCTTCTTTGGCTAATAGTACTTGGTTATATCCCAAGAATCCATCTGTAAATGAGTAGCATTCATGTCCTGCAACTTCGTTTAATATTTCATTTGTGTACGGCGTTGGGAATGGGTCTGTTAGAGCGACTTTGTTTAGTTCTCTAAAATCGAAACAGATCCTTAGTTTTGTCGGGTCATGTTTCTTTGGTTGAATGACCATCGAGCTTTCCCATTTCGACCGGTCGATAGGGTAGATAATTCCTGCTACGAGCATATTCTCGATCTCCTTCTTGACTATCTCTTTGTATTTATGAGCTAATTTGTATGGCCTTTTCTTTATAGATTAGGCATCGGGCTTGATGTTGATCTTCATTTCTCCCATTTCATGGACTATCCCTTTGAGATCTTTATAATCTCGAGCAAAGACATATTGGAATTCTTTTAGTAGATTTACTATTTCGGTCGTTTTCTCTTCGCTACAGTAATCGCCAATTTTTCCCATTTTTTGTCATTCATCATTTGACATGTCAAACTCTTTATTTTTGACTTTGGAATCCAACCATTCTGGTGCTTTGGCTTCATTGATCGGTTAACTCCTTTCTTTGAGCTGTGAGAATGTACCAGGGAAGTCTGATGCGGTCATTCGGTCGGTATCTTCTTTTTCGATTATGTCAATTTTAAGTATTGTTCGAATTGGTTTTGTTGTTTCTGAATGATAATATTTCCATTAAAAGCCTTTTCCTTCCATATTTTTGTTTTCCATTTGCAATCTTGTCGACTGTGGTATTATATTGGTTTTTATGTTATTGCACGGTATTATCGGTCGATCATAGTTTGGTATCAGACTATTGTTCCTAGTCGGTTCTATGAATTCTTTTATCTGCTTTGCAGTTTCGACTAACTTTTCATTTTGTGGTATAAAACTGAAGTCCTTAATGAAGTTCTCTCTAAGTTCGTTCCATTGAAATGTTTCACCTCGTCCCTCTTCCATTTTATATCATTTATTTGGTAATTTGGCTGGCGTCGAGGGAAATAGGTATGGCCATGTACGTTCATCTTTATAACCAAGTCTTCTCCATTCTCTTTCGCATGTTCTTATGTGCTCATCTAGGTCTTGCCCTTGGATGAAGACAGGTATTTGCGCCTATTTGGTTACCTTCCTTTCTCTAAATCTTTCTACAAAGTATGTTGAAGCTATTGTCCAAGTCTACAGTCTTGACTGATGCGTGTCCCACCATCGAGCAGCTTGTCCTGTAAAGGTTTCTACCAGGCTTTGTAGTCGGCTATGTTCACCTAGGTTTTTAGAGACTTGTTCTATATGCAGGACTAAGGAATATCTTTCTTTATACCTCAGGTTTTTTCTGATACTTATATTTGTTGGGGTTAAGCTAGGGTATTCCCTAGTTTTATTTTTGAATATTTTTGGGATGATGGAGACTGAGAAGCATTGATGGGTTTGTTTTTTCTCTATAGCCTGAATGGTCCAATAGCCTCTTGCTTGGGTCTCATAGTTTTTGACTTCCCAATCATTTAACTCTGCATCTAAATTATATCCTACTGAGTCTTGGTTTCCTAAGTGAAGCTCACCATAGATATTGGGTTCAGTGTAGTCTTTGTTATTTTGGATTTGGTATAGTTGTCGAATGTCAACTTATTCATCAATGGGTTATGTCCAGGGTTCTCCTTGGGAGGGATGAATAGGGAATATTACTTTATATCCATTCCCTTTCAATTTTATCCTTTCTTTGTCTAGAGATATTGATGCTTTCATTTTTCTTCCCCATGGTCGACCTACCAAGGCTGGGAAGGAGCTACATCATTCTTTAGGTTTGATAATTTCAAAGTCAGCTTTAGTTGATATTCCTTTTATTGTCGTATCGACATTTCTCTAGACCCCAATGGGTTCGATCAGTCCTTGGTCAGCTAACTTGACGTATATTCCTGACTCATATAGTCAAGGTCTACCCAGCTATTCCCAAGTATCATGAGTCATAATATTTACCTATGAACCGAAGTTGAGTACAACTTGTCGAACATGGTATCCTTTGATTTCTAGATCGAGAAGTGGGTCAACATCGCTCTTGTCTTTTTGGTTCAGACTGCATATATTTTTGGTTTGTTTTTCTATATTATTATTGCGCTTCATATTATACAATAAGTCAATGAATTAATATATCGATTTATCATCTTGTACTAAATGTATTAGTTCTTTAACTGTGTTTTGTCGACTGTCATCGATTTCTTCCTGCTTAGCAAATTCTTTAAACATATTTGACGAGTTGTTATATAATTTTTTTTTAGTCGGGTTAGGATAATCATTCTTTTCTTTGATTTTGCTTATACGTGGATTATCATTTCCAATTTGTGTCCCTTGTCAGGTTACTATGTGTAGGTTCTTTGTATTGATTACATCATGCTTTTGAACACACGACAAGACATTAACGTTTTTCTTTTTATTGATTTTGTCAAGCATGGTGGGGCAATCCTCTAATGAATGATCACCCACGCCATAGCTAGTACAAAACTTTAGATCAGTTCTATCCTTGTATGGAAAATCTACATAGTGATGGCCTTCTTTGTAGCATGTAAAGCACTGGATGGGTCGGCATGGTCAATTGTCGTAATTTCCAGAAAATCGCCCTCGACCTCCATATCCTCGACGATGGTTGTCGAACCGATGCTCATATTGATGGCCCTCATATATTTGATTATTTGATTCATTTCGATCATTGCTTCTTTACGTGTTATCATTATTTTGTGCGATTGCATTCATTTGGTAGACTGCTTGGTAATTTTGTCGATTCTTTAGATTTAGGTTGCAATCAGCCGTTGCATGCCTTTTTACCTCACAAATTGTGCACCAAGATGCTTTGCCATTTTTCATGTTATACGAGCAATCTTTCTTTGTATGGTCTCCATGTTCTTGGAAAATGTCACAGAAGCATTTCGTTTGGAAGAAACGAACGTCCTATCGACTTGTTTCTTCTCGATAGTTATCTTTAGTGTGTCCGTCCATTGAGCATTTTCTGCACCAGACATCCTAATTTTTAAGGTTTAGCTCTTTCAAAGATTTCTGCAAGATTTCTAGATGCTCTTATAGTCTAGTATCAACAGGGTAAGCTGGGAAATCTTCATCCATCTCTACTTGCAAAGCTTTGGTAAGTGCGTCTTCGTATGTTTTAAATGTCTCCAAGCTGATGTGCCACCTTATTTTTTGTGATAGACCTGCAAGAAACCACTGAATTAATAATTGTTTGTCAGTTACATAGTCTAATTAGCTGAGGAGGTCTTTCCATCACTTATCATATTCTCTGATAGACTCTGCTAGTTTCTGAGATGTTGTTTTCATATTTTTGGCTGCTAGATGTTTTGCATCTGGAGTTTTAAAGAAAGACAAGAATGGTGCTTTAATATCTTCTTTGGATGCTTGGGGAGTTCTCTCGATATAGGTCATATACTAAGTTAGTGCTATTTTCTGTAAAGTTCCGGTGAACTATGCCATTTTTCGTTCTTCAACCGTAACTTGACTTTCCTCCCATATTGACTCATAGATGAACCAATGTCGTCTAGGGTCTTCGTCACCCTCGTGGAGAAGGATATGTACTGATCTGTGACCCATGTCGGTATCATTGTCGTTGTCTCCTTCAGGAGGTGGCGGTGGTGGGGGTGGTGGTGGGGGTAGTGGCATGTTTTGTTTGTCTCGCTTTTCACAACTGTCATCGACAGAACTTTCATTCCTATCAATCGTTTTGTTTTTTGTTTCTTCTCTGACAAGCAGTCGATTCAGGTCGACTTCCTTTATCGATTTCCAACTGCATTGGTTTTCTTGCAGGTCCAACTGTTCTGAATTTTTCAAAGCTGTGTTTGGTAGGGGGGTGCTCCTTCTTGTGTTGGGTATAGCAAGTGGATACTTTGGTTGGAAGGGTACACCTGAAGTGTTACCCAATTTCCTTCCTCTGGTCGATGGATTACTAGATGATTATCATCATTTACCTCATCGTCTAGTCGGATCCATATACCAAACTCACCAACTCTTAGTCCCAGGTCTTCTTCGACAATGGCCTGAATTCAGGTACTCAGATCCATTGGAGACAGAGGTCTTACCTCCTGGGGAATTTCTAGTTGGAGAGCTTCTCGCTGCTATATCCACAACTCTTCTTCCATGGGAAATTCCTCTTCATCTACGTCTTCCTCATGTCGGTCATGAACTGACTCTGGTAGATTTCTTTCTTGGTCTATCACCCTAGTAGTCATCCCTCTTTGCAGCACTGTAGCCTGCTCTCTTATTTTTTCCCTTCTTTTCAACCTCATCTCTCTTTCTATTCTCGGCAAATCTGATGTACCTTTATGTGTCATTGTCCATTTGATTTCCTTCTTAGGTCGACTTTTCATTGCTACTGATGGTATTTTCTTCAGTCAAATAGAATCATTTTTACTTTACCCTGACACATGACTAGATACCCCTCCCATAGCCTACCCGATGCTTTAGAAAGCTCAGATAGTTCTGTTTATTTGCTTAGGAAGTACTCCCACTCCCTTTCAGCAATGAATTTTTCCCACTTCTTATGTTTCTCCACCTAGTTAGAATTTGGTGGTGGTTCGTGTAGTGATGGATGAAGCTCTACGATATGGCCCACTCCCTTCTCTATTATGAATTTGAACAAAAGGGTCGATAAGGAGAAAAGAAACTGCTTAGTGAGGTCTGTATAAAACCTTTTCTCAATGCTTTCAATCGAAACTCTTTCCTCCATGAATTGTTCTTCACAGAATTCGTCTAATCTTTTCAAACCACTCTGAAAACTTTGTTTGTCCACCTCGAATCAGTTTCTCCAGTAGCTCTTGGTCCTTAGTTGCTTCTAGATTTTTCATCCAGAATTTTTTTCAAAATCTGAGGTACTGACTCTACAAACTTCTCATGTGTTTCAATGAAGAATTTCTCCTTCGCCTGAGCAATGGTCAATCTGTTTCTCCTTGCATAGTTCTACAAATAATTTGCTATCTTATGCTCCCACCAGTTCTTAATCTCTTGTTCTGATATCATCTGCTTATGTTCATTACATCCGTATATGTACTACCGGCAATGGAACCAATGTCGTAATCTCACAGATCACGTAGGGTTACCAATAATACACATAGAAACATATAAACATACAAATACAAGAGACAAGAATAGATAAGGAAGTAACATATTATGTTATATTACATGAGGGTCCATACATATACAAAAACTAAACCAAGTTCTTATCTGTCTCAACAACCTAATATATATGATTACAAACAGTTACAAATAACTACCTATCGGTTCGGTCAACTAACACGACTTCATGCAGCCAACCTAATCTCTAATTAGTCAGTTATTCGACTAGTCGTCTCATCAACTAGCTCCTCCAACGGAATTGGAGATCAAGAGCGATCTAGAAAAACAATAAAAGTTAAGTACTTGTATTTTGTTTATTCATATGCCCTGAATAAATTAGATCTAAATATAGGGATTTGTATTCTTGGGATTAGGAATTGTGTTATGATGTAACATATTGAGCATATATGTTGATTGTCTTTCTTTTATTGGCAAATAATAAAACTCATGAAGTATACATGCATGACTGTTCATGAGATATGAATATAGGGATGCATGATTATTCATGAGATATGAATATACGGTTGCATGATTTTTCATGAGATATGAATATAGAGTTGTATAATTATTCATGAGATATGAATATGAGGATACATAATTTATTACAAATATTAAAATGGTGTTATGATAAAACATTGGTTAAATTTATGTACATGACCGTGTGAACCATTGCAAATACATTGAGGCATTCATATGATTAAAATTCATGGCATCTGGCTAAAGTGAAACTATGTTTAAAGTATTTGCATGTCAGTATGTGTTATTTATCATTATATTGAAATGACTAAATTATGCAAGGTTGTTAATAACTTGAATGAATTTGGCTTGTAGGAAAAGACCATATGTTATGGCCTACAAGAATCAACTGAAAAATATTGCATGAGGAGTGATTTCAATGGATGATCCTAAAAGAGACCAAGATGTTATGAAGTGGGAAGCTTCTGTGAGCATATCGGGAGGTTCCTATGTTTCTTAGGAAGAAGTCATAATAGAATCCCTAATTTTAAGAGATGTGAAGACTCTTGAATATATTTACATTCATGTGTTAAGAAGAGATTCAGACATAGATGAGCATGAGTCTCCATGGTGTAGGATCCATATTATGATTCTTGCATCTTGATGGTGAGAGGGAGAAGCTAGATTCATTAGCTCTTGAAGAACATGTGAAACTAGTTGATGTACCTCCTATTAAGAGGAGACATGCATGATGTTCCTATTTAGAAGGAATATGAGAGAAATATCCAAGAATATTGTTATGATTCTTGGGATTATAGGTTTCAAAGTCACAAGATATTATTTTTCCTCAATTAAGGAAAATATGCAGTGAGAAGTGAACTTGAAGAATTTCAGGATGATGGACTATAACTCCATGGCCACACATATGAAGATGAATTTGATTCTTATTTCAAATTTGGAGGATCTCAAAGTTAGTTGAGATTTATTTGGTTGGAACCATAATCGATTATATTCTCTGTGGTCAATACATAGACATGTACAACAAAGCATGTGTTGTGGTACCTACATGGTACTAGTGTATGTGGGATCAGATATGTCTTAGACATTAAAATAAAAGGATATATGGAGTCTAACTCGTATAGTGATTGAGAAATATCACATGAGATATGTTGCTCCAGAAATATAATATTGTAAAGAAGTAAATATTTAAGAGGTTCCTAATCCGTTATATCCAATACATGATACAAATCCATAGATGAGAAGAATTGTCGACATATTTACTAAGTCTTCGTTCAGGACAAGCTTGGTATAGTACAGAAAGAATCCTATATTTGAAGAGGTAGCATTGATGTGTCCTCATGAACAGCAACAGATAAATTCCCCAAACTACTTTGTCATGGTACATGACTCAGGAATCCAGGCACTATTATATCTTGTGGGGAAAACCAACATGAGCAGAGACATGGTCTAAGTCTAGGATACTATTGGATACTTGAATAAGAGTTATAGTCAGGACTATCATAGAATAGTTAAACATATTGGATAGGTAGTTGTGGTGTTAAAATATTCAAGAAAATAATATGAAATCATTATGAAAGTGATAAGGCCTTGAAAAACATCACAAACAATGGCAAGCTCACAAAGAACTTATCTAGGTAGTAGAAGATTCTTGAAGTCAACAAGTTTTGAAGATTGAAAAGAAAGGTGAAACTTTCTTTCTACAAGATGTTACACATTTAATATGTTGTATATGATATATTTGAAATCCATGTTTTCTAGTTTAAGATAAACTGCATTCTAGATCAGATTCAGATGATGCTACTATCTATAAGTAGTTGGTTGGTCTCTTAATATACCTAGTAGACCTGTTGTATTTTATGCTTATTACCAAGCATATGTTTGAGTACCCTTGAGGTACATTAGAATATGTTCTTTATTGTAATTGATGCATGGTATACCTATTGTGCTATCCAACTATTTTTTTTGTCCTGAGATAAGTGATGTAAATTGCAACCAGTACTACAAAAGCTAAGTATGTTGAGGCTAGTACTACAAAAGAAAGATCTATGTTAGAGAGTAATACAAAATCAAATGTGTTTTGTAGATAGTACTACTAGTTGGGAATTAAAGTAGCTTGAAAAAGTTACTTGTGATGGCTGGAGAGAGTGACTATACTTGTGATGACTGAAGAACATGATCATATTTTGTATGTGTATCCAGTCGAGTGTGCATATCCAATCGATTTGTGTATCTAGTTGGAGATTTGTTATAATAAAACACATTGAGATTAATTTTTACTTCATCAAAGACATGGTCATGTAAAGTGAAATTTCAGTACATATATACTAATGATTAGATTGCAAATATCCTAACAAGCCACTGTCAGTGACGAAGTTGAGATACTTCTGAGATAAGCTTGGTATGGCAGAAAAATTCTGGTAAAACAGAGAATATCTACATCACTGAGAGGGAGTGTTGATTGTACAACATCAAGCATCATTTTCCATACTTTTTTTGTATCAATTCCTATCTATATCCTCATGTGTTGAGGTGGGATTCTAGTACTGTAGTCTTGTGTTATATCAAGACTAATCTTGTTGTAATGTCCCCAAAAATTGAAAAAAAAAATTATAGGCTAGTAAAAAAATACCCAGAGGGGATCATTATTACTCATGTGGAATTACATGTGCTATTTAACTTTTGACCTCTTCAGAAAATGCTCATACTGTCTTGTTAATCTCTTATTCATTCAATGATTATTAATTAGTTTACTTCTTATGTCTTAATTCTGTTATTTAAACTATTTGTACATCTTAGTTATTACAGTTGGTGAGTTAGTCAATTGTATAGTTCATTAATTTACTTCTGCACATGTGTTCTTCGTTTATTAAGTATAAACTAACTTAACTTTGTTGACGGGAATAATGTGGTGGAGCGGTAGGAATAGTTCTCCCATGACGATCTGAGAGGTAAGGTATTACTTGGTTACACAGGCTTACTTAGTTCAATCGAACTAAGGCACCTTTCTCTTTTGTTTACACAGTTCATTACTTGCGATGGGATTAGATGTATAGTATGTTGACAGCCTTGTTCGTCGATAACCTGTTGCTAGTTATTACGTTGCCTATCGACTTGGCTTTTCAAACTTGGTAAGTGTCATTATCGTCAACTTAGCCATTACGGCTAAATTTCCTGTACAATGATTATTCTTCATTATGGTCTTAAATTCGTCATTTTTAGATTTCATTAATATATTTTCATGCTATGTATATTTTCACTATATATTCCTTTTAATTTTTCTATGCTCTTTTATTGGCAGGTTATTAATGGTTTGAGAGCAGAGCTTTGGATTTGATAATCCGAGAGATTTACATGGCATACTTTGTATGCCATGGTGCTTAAGTCTAAACACCTTAACACTATGATATTAAAACATTGGTATTAAACCCTAAGCTCTAAACCTATGGACTAAACCTTATCTACATTCCTAGGCAAGGGTGTTAAACTTTGAACTAGCGCAACCTATGACTAAGTATTATAGTAATCATCTATCATAGTGCAAACTTTGTAATGTGATAATGTTGATGTTTAATGTTTGGGGTGACATAGTTTATGGTATAAACCATATGTTCCAAGGTTTAAGCGATGGTATGAAGGGTGGTGATAATCGATACTTGGTAACAAGTCATGACTATGGGATTGGGTTTGTCGAAACATTAATGGACTCCAGCCTGGTGCATTTAATGCTTGTGTGAAAGAATGACAGCCTTTCCCTTAGGCTTGGATCATGATGAATGTGTATTTCATTTGACATTTGGGGTTTCATTGTTTGGCTCTACGCAGAGGTATGGCCATGGAGGCGACCTCCAGCTTGTGAAGGTAAGACGGCATGAACTTATAAGCCTACATGTTATTTGGTTTACAATTTGAAAGAAATAGCATACTCCTCATCCCCATTTGGATGCTTCTTGTAGTTGCCGAAAGGGATGGAGGGAAGCATGGCTACAACACATTTGGCTCCCAACATTGCGTTCGTGGCCATGGTAATCCTGCTCATCAAGCTTATGCTTGTCACCCTTCAATCCTATGGTAGGGTTATGTTTTGACTACTTATTTGGTTGGCGTTTGATGCTGTAGAAAAACCGATTTCTCCTTCGGGCTTTGAATATAGACTTGGTTATTTTTAATGTTGAGGCGTTATGTCGTGACTTGATGATTAGGCCATTCAGCTCTGTGTAATGTTTATTTTTGGTTATGTAAAACGTTAATGTTATGATTTTGGACTTTTATAGCCATGGGCTACACCATTGCAAGCAATGGTGCCATAGCCCATTGGCACGCCTGTGTAAAACCTTGCTCTTGGGCTTTAATGGTGACTGTGCACATAAATTTGGGAAACTCTGTGTAAATAGATGTAAGCATTGGTTTTTATATCAATTGTAAAGGTTTATGGTGTATGCAATTTCCTCCAGCATTTTTATCTAGCTCTGTAATTAAATAAGTTGAAATTTTTAATGGGCAGAGATATACACCTTATCGGATGCTCTGTGTGTAATTGTTGTTGATTAGTTTGATAAATGTAGATTTCGACAGCGTGGGTGAAGGCCATGCCATCAATGGCATGAGCCTTCCCACAGTACTGGGATTGCTTCTATTTTCATTGTTTACGGCATCTGGTTCTTATGTGATAATTGGACTGTGTTTTAAAATGTTATTTGACTTTAGCTGTGACTTAGGTGAGTACTGTGTGTTAAAATGTTAGTGGGTTTCGTGGAGGCCAGGGTATGCAGACCCTGGATGACACTCATTGTTTTTAAATAACTTGGATGTTGTATTAAAATGTTTAGCGACCGAGGCCATGTAGTAGCTAGAGTCTTACGACCTCTCTGCTAGCGTAGGCATTTTAATTATATGGAAATGGTGTGAGTCGTGGCCTGTGTGATTAAGCATACGACCTTCATCATTTTGCGCCAAGGCGATTTCAAGTCGTGAAATATTTTATAAGAAAATAATAGAAATGGTAATAGGAATTTACTTTATGGATTTGGTTATGCTTTTTGATTATGGTGATTATTTATGTTACGGTTCTTATTGTGGATTTTAATTTTGTTTATGAAATGAAGTTGTAACCAGTGAGGGTCGATACCACGACCTCTGTTTATTAATACAGATTTATATGAATGTTACTAGATGAAACTTTTAGATGGATGTTTAAGATGGATCATGTATGGGACTATTAAAAATTTAATGCATGTGAATTATGGTGTTTTAATATAGATGTCAAGACTGTAGGTTTTATAGCAGAGTCTTGATAAGGACCACATGAATGGTCACGATATCCCTATGATTATTATTAATGTTGTTTTATTTATGTGGAATATTTTTAATGTAATTTGTAATATGGTTACAGAGCTTTAAAGGTCTTGGATGGGCAATTTAATTTTTAGAAATAAATGCATAGATAGTTTTTATAGAGATTTATACCTGATAGTCTTACTTATATGTATATATAATTATTTTATAAAATAGTTCTGGTGATCAGTAATACCCTACGGTATCTATATAGTATATTCACTTCTTTAAACTTACTCCTATGGTTAAATCTACTATAATCAGAAACACATGTCTCTACTGACAAATGTAATATGTCAGAAGAGATATAAGTAATAGGTGAACATTTAAATAGCAGGTCTAGTACAGATACAAATCCAATACTTGATACAAATCCATAGATGGGAAGAATTGTCAACATATTTACTAAGTCTCCGTTCAGGACAAGCTTGGTATAGTACAGAAAGAATCCTATATTTGAAGAGGTAGCATTGATGTGTCCTCGTGAACAGCAGCAGATAAATTCCCCAAACTACTTAGTCATGATACATGACTCAAGAATCCAGGCACTATTATATCTTGTGGGGAAAACCCACATGAGCAGAGACATGGTCTAAGTCTAGGAGACTATTGGATACTTGAATAAGAGTTATAGTCAAGACTATCATAGAATAGTTAAACATATTGGAGAGGTAGTTGTGGTGTTGAAATATTCAAGAAAATAATATGAAATCATTATGAAAGTGATAAGGCCTTGAAAAACATCACAAACAATGGCAAACTCACAAAGAACTTATCCAGGTAGTAGAAGATTCTTGAAGTCAACAAGTTTTGAAGATTGAAAAGAAAGGTGAAACTTTCTTTCTACAAGATGTTACACATTTAATATGGTGTATATGATATATTTTAAATCCATGTTTTCTAGTTTAAGATAAACTGCAGTCTAGATCAGATTCAGATGATGCTACTATGTATAAGTAGTTGGTTGGTCTCTTAATATACCTAGTAGACCTGTTGTATTTTATGCTTATTACCAAGCATATGTTTGAGTACCCTTGAGGTACATTAGAATATGTTCTTTATTGTAATTGATGCATGGTATACCTATTGTGCTATCCAACTATTTTTTTTGTCCTGAGATAAGTGATGTAAATTGCAACCAGTACTACAAAAGCTCAGTATATTGAGGCTAGTACTACAAAAGAAAGATCTATGTTAGAGAGTAATACAAAATCAAATGTGTTTTGCAGATAGTACTACTAGTTGGGAATTAAAGTATCTTGAAAAGGTTACTTGTGATGGCTGGAGAGAGCGACTATACTTGTGATGACTGAAGAACATGATCATATTTTGTATGTGTATCCAGTCGACTATGCATATCCAATCAATTTGTGTATCTAGTTGGAGATGTGTTATGATAAAACACATTAAGATTAATTTTTACTTCATCAAAGACATGGTCATGTAAAGTGAAATTTCAGTACATATATACTAATGACTAGATTGCAAATATCCTGACAAGCCACTGTCAGTGACGAAGTTGAGATACTTCTGAGATAAGCTTGGTATGGCAGAGAAATTCTGGTAAAGCAGAGAATATCTACATCACTGAGAGGGAGTGTTGATTGTACAACATCAAGCGTCATTTTCCATACTTGTTTTGTATAAATTCCTATCTATATCCTCATGTGTTGAGGTGGGCTTCTAGTACTGTAGTCTTGTGTTATATCAAGACTAATCTTGTTGTAATGTCCCCAAAAATTGAAAAAAAAAATTATAGGCTAGTAAAAAACTACCCAGAGGGGATCATTATTACTCATGCAGAATTACATGTGCTATTTAACTTTTGATCTCTTCAGAAACTGCTCATACTGTCTTGTTAATCTCTTATTCATTCAGTGATTATTAATTAGTTTACTTCTTATGTCTTAATTATGTTATTTAAACTATTTGTACATCTTAGTTATTACAGTTGGTGAGTTAGTCAATTGCATAGTTCAGTAATTTACTTCTACACATGTGTTCTTTGTTTATTAAGTATAAACTAACTTAACTTTGTTGACGGGAATAACGTGGTGGAGCGGCAGGAATAGTTCTCCCATGAGGATTTGAGAGGTAAGGTATTACTTGGTTACACAGGCTTACTTAGTTCAATCGAACTAAGGCACCTTTCTCTTTTGTTTACACAGTTCATTACTTGCGATGGGATTAGATGTATAGTATGTTGATAGCCTTGGTCGTTGATAACTTGTTGCTAGTTATTACGTTGCCTATCGACTTGGTTTTTCAAACTTGGTCAGTGTCATTATCGTCAACTTAGCCATTACGGCTAAATTTCCTGTACATTGGTTATTATTCATTATGGTCTTAAATTTGTCATTTTTAGATGTCATTAATATCTTTTCGTGCTATGTATATTTTCACTATATATTCCTTTTAATTTTTCTATGTTGTTTTATTGGCAGGTTATTAATGGTTTGAGAGAAGAGATTTGGATTTGATAATCTGAGAGATTTACATGGCATACTTTGTATGCCATGGTGCTTAAGTCTAAACACCTTAACACTATGATGTTAAAACCTTGGTATTAAACCCTAAGCTCTAAACCTATGGACTAAACCTTATCTACATTCCTAGGCAAGGGTGTTAAACTTTGAACTAGTGCAACCTATGACTAAGTATTATAGTAATCATCTATCATAGTGCAAACTTTGTAATGTGATAATGTTGATGTTTAATGTTAGGGGTGACATATTTTATGGTATAAACCATATGTTTTAGGGTTTAAGCGATGGTATGAAGGGTGGTGATAATCGATACTTGGTAACAAGTCATGACTATGGGAGTGGGTTTGTCGAAACGTTAATGAACTCCAGCCTGGTGCATTTAATGCTTGTGTGAAAGAATGACAGCCTTTCCCTTAGGCTTGGATCATGATGAATGTGTATTTCATTTGACATTTGGGGTTTCATTGTTTGGCTCTACGCAGAGGTATGGCCATGGAGGCAACCTCCAGCTTGTGAAGGTAAGACCGCGTGAACTTATAAGCCTACATGTTATTTGGTTTACAGCTTGAAAGAAATAGCATACTCCTCATCCCCATTTGGTTGCTTCTTGCAGGTGCCGAAATGGATGGAGGGCAGCATGGCTACAACACATTTGGCTCCCAACATTGCGTTCGTGGCCATGGTAAGCCTGCTCATCAAGCTTATGCTTGTCACCCTTCAATCCTATGGTAGGGTTATGTTTCGACTACTTATTTGGTTGGCGTTTGATGCTGTAGAAAAACTGATTTCGCCTTCGAGCTTTGAATACAGACTTGGTTATTTTTAATGTTGAGGCGTTATGTCGTGACTTGATGATTAGGCCATTCGGCTCTGTGTAATGTTTATTTTTGGTTATGTAAAACGTTAATGTTATGATTTTGGGCTTTTATAGCCATGGCCCTACACCATTGCAAGCAATGGTGCCATAGCCCATTGGCACGCCTGTGTAAAACCTTGCTCTAGGCCTTTAATGGCGACTGTGCACAGACATTTGGGAAACTTTGTGTAAATAGATGTAAGCATTGGTTTTTATATCAATTGTAAAGGTTTATGGTGTATGCGATTTCCTCTTGCATTTTTATCTAGCTATGTAATTAAATAAGTTGAAATTTTTAATGGGCAGAGACATACGCCTTATCGGATGCTCTATGTGTAATTGTTGTTGATTAGTTTGATAAATGTAGATTTCGATAGCGTGGGTGAAGGCCATGCCGTCAATGGCATGAGCCTTCCCACAGTGTTGGGATTGCTTCTATTTTCATTGTTTACGGCATCTGGTTCTTATGTGATAATTGGACTATGTTTTAAATCATTATTTGAATTTGGCTGTGACTTAGGTGAGTACTGTGTATTAAAATGTTAGTGGGTTTCGTGGAGGCCAGGGTATGCAGACCCTGGATGACACTCATTGTTTTTAAATAACTTGGATGTTGTATTAAAATGTTTAGCGACCGAGGTCGTGCAATAGCTAGAGTCTTACGACGTCTCTGCTAGCGTAGGCATTTTAATTATATGGCAATGGTGTGAGTCGTGGCCTGTGTGATTAAGCGTACGACCTTCATCGTTTTGCGCCAGGGCGATTTCAAGTCGTGAAATATTTTATAAGAAAATAATAGAAATGGTAATAGGAATTTACTTTATGGATTTGGTTATGCTTTTTGATTATGGTGATGATTTATGTTACGGTTCTTATTGTGGATTTTAATTTTGTTTATGAAATGAAGTTGTAACCAGTGAGGGTCGATACTACGACCTCTATTTATTAATACAGATTTATATGAATGTTACTAGATGAAACTTTTAGATGGATGTTTAAGATGGATCATGTATGGGACTATTAAAAATTTAATGCATGTGAATTATGGTGTTTTAATATAGATGTCAAGACTGTAGGTTTTATAGCAGAGTCTTGATAAGGACCACATGGATGGTCACGATATCCCTATGATTATGATTAATGTTGTTTTATTTATGTGGAATATTTTTAATGTAATTTGTAATATGGTTACAGAGCTTGAAAGGTCTTGGATGGGCAATTTAATTTTTAGAAATAAATGCATAGATAGTTTTTATAGAGATTTATACCTGATAGTCTTACTTATATGTATATATAATTATTTTATAAAATAGTTTTGGTGATCAGTAATACCCTACGGTATCTATATAGTATATTCACTTCTTTAAACTTACTCCTATGGTTAAATCTACTATAATCAGAAACACATGTCTCTACTGACAAATGTAATATGTCAGAAGAGATATAAGTAATAGGTAAACATTTAAATAGCAGGTCTAGATTTACCTACTCTGCAGTATTAATTTCTGAATATGAAAAGGAATACATAACACAAATTTTAAAGATGGGAACCTAGATATATACAGCCTATGATAATATTTCCCATCCTAGGAATATTAAAGAGAAATAAAGACCCTAGCAAAATATAGGCAGAACATCAATTACCTAGGGTCAGTAAAATATATAGAAGATTTTACATAAAGCAGCCAACATTTTACCCTAGAAATGAACTTTCACATACTAAGAATTCATACCTATGATTTATCTTCCTGAAGCTCCTTTAATGGCTGAACCTGCACACTTTTCAAATAACCAGCATTATCAATTTAAGACAGATCTGACATCTAATTTTGATGACCAAACCACTTGGGAACTACCACATTCCTCCCAACCATGACCCAGAATCGTTCCTGGTTCTAATCCGGATCCCCCCGAGCTGGACTCCAACATGCAAGTAGCTTAGAGATCCTAGGGTAGGGTTTCCTAACTAGTATTCAGTTCTCAATCAGTCCTCTTTTCCTTGTAGGACAAAATTCTCCAAGAAAACACTTGAGAGAAAAAATAGGTAGAATAATAATTCTCCAAGAGAAAAATCAGAACCCCAAGCCTTTTCTTGGCTTGAGTCTTTATAGGCAGAATTTTCAATCAAAGGTGCAGTTAAATCAAGAAATCCTTGATTTCTTGATTTAACCCTTTTTAATTTACTGGGGTAATTTTCAATTCTTAACCTAGGAACTTTTAACTAGTTCCTAGTTAGTCTTTCATAGTTATTTCACTATTTATTACTCCTTTAATAATAAATAATAATTAGTGGAGCTTCTCTTCTTTCTTTATTCAATTATATAATTAATCATAATTAATTCTTTATACATACTATGTATAAAATACGTAGTATTAAAATACTATGTTAACATTTGTCTTCGGGCATCATGTATCATGATCCCTAGACTTAACGACACTTCCTTATGAAGGTCAAGTAGATAGATGGCTCAGGTTTACTAGGCTGGGCAACTCTAAACATCCTTGCATGTTGGATTTCCCTCATATAACGTGGTAGCTCTTCAGTACTTTGATGACAATACAAAAATTCAAAATTTCATTTAATCACTTATAAATAAGTATGATGATGATCAATATTTTTCTCGAGCTTTTTTTGCTCAGAAGTTATTAAATACTTTTCAGTAACCCCTAGCAGTTACCAGATCCCATACTCAATGCCTATAGCAGAGAGTTACAAACATAGTGCAATTCCAGAGCTTTTGCTCAACACTAAATGCTAGGATGTACTTGTACGATACACCTAGTGATACAATGGCCAAAGATCTGATGCTCCAGAGCTTATGCTCAACATCAACATGGAATGCTCCAAAGCTTATGCCTAGCATTTCCAATTATATTTTCATGTGTTCCAAAGGTTCATGCTCAACACAAAATGTAAGTACTCATGTGCTCCAAAGCATCTTGCTCAACACAAAACATCTCATCGATCATGTGCTTCAGGGTCCATTCCCAACACAAACATTTCATCAATCATGTGCTTCAGGGTCCACGCCCAACACAAAACATATATATACATATATATCATCAACAATTGGCTTACATCCAATATACAAAAAAATCATCATGTTTATATGCAGTGGGGTCTTTGACCCAATATAAAATAAAACATCAATATAATCATCATGATCAATAGGCTTATGCCTATAAATGGTAGGTCCAAAATTTGGGACATTACATCCCTCCCTGCTTAGTACAACACCATCCTTGGTGTTCTAGGGACTCTAAATGATATCATGAAACAAGGTGGGGTAAGCCTTTCTCATGGTGGCCTCATTCTTCCAGGTAGCTTCATCTACCTCAACATGCTTCCACTGCACTTTCAATTGGACTATAGTGCACTTCCGAAGTGTTACGGAGAGAAATTCCTCTAGCTTGGGGTACCACAACAGACAGCTTGACTCCAGAAATCAATCCTTTCCTATATGCAAGAAAAACCAAATATCTAACACTAAAGGATCTCGATTTGTACCTTAATATGAATGGTTGTTGTAGATCCCCGTTGAGATTTCCAACTCCAGCTTGAATTGATAAATTGTTTCCTCAACATTCAATAAACAAGACAAGCATGCTATATATAATCGTGTTAGATCTACTCTAGCATATATAATCAATAACATATAAGCATTTGAAATCATCCATGGATCAAATATTCATTCAAATACACATTATTGGACAGGAAAAGATATTTCTATTAATATAAAATCAGAGATTACAATGAATACAACCTTTGTCAGCACGTCTGCGAATTGGACAAACTAAGTCCCCCACTTGGGCCTCCACCACTTCAATCCTCCATCTCTCAATAGCAATATCACAAGCAAAGTGCAAGCTTGGGAAGAACACAAAAGTGCTCCAAGGGACAAAGGGATGCCGACTCAAGCACAAGTTCTGGCAACAATGGACTATAGTTCTCTTGTTCTCAATTCCTCATGCCTTCAATGTATCCAAAGGGTTCCTTATATAGCTCTTCAATGGGGTAATGAAAGGTCAAATCTGAGCGATCTCAAGGCATATGGAAGGCTAGGAGACAAGTGAGTTGGATCGACATCAAGGAAAAATACAAAAGAATTTCGCCTTTTGCACACATCCCGATGTACATGGTTTTAGGGGTCAAACCTACGTATATACGCGAGAAAGGGTTTAAAAGTCATGTATAGCAAATTTTGCATGTTTTTAGGGATGATCTTGGAAACATCAAAGGAAAAAAAATGGTCCATGGGGTCTAAGGAGTCTACAGAGGGACTGAGAAGGCCATAAAAATGTGATTCACCATGTAGGGTAAAATCAGCTATAACAGATGCCCCCTAATGTGTGAGGTCAGAGGGGTCATACAATGGCTGAAATAAATTATAATTCCATCCCAGAAGTGAAGTGATGAAGAACCCAGTGGAAGAACCAGCCATCCAATCAACACCATACAATGATACAACTCTGCACATAACTGCAAATACTTATAGCAGTCCCGAATACATAAGAGTACAACGGCCATGAATAGGCATGATACAATATAACATATGTGGTCATCACCATGTACAATATAAATAGATCAGAATCTCCATGATGAAGATATACAAAGGAACATGATCTCCATGAAGACTAAAGATATATAATGGATCAAGATCTCCATAATGGTTGGAAATGTCTGACATATACTGGAATCAAGTCACGAGAGCTTAAATCTCATGAACACTAGCACGATCAAGGAGGTAGCATATAATAGATGCCACCAATCTGGAAGGTATTGTACACAAACCGCTACAAGTACATGTCTGACTATGTGAATAGAGGTGTCGAGGTCAAACATAGTAGTCCATCGTCCGATTACTGGTCATTGATGTATACCGTTAACAAACACGAGATCACCCACCGATAACAAAAATTGGGAATCAAGGTACTAGAGTGCAAACTAACAAGTGTGAATAAATGTGTTGAGGTCGAATGCTTGAGAGAATCCATCGATTAGGGGACATTGATGTATTCCCAAAAAACTATCGATGGCGAGAGAACCTGCCACTGATGACTGCAAGTCTCAAGGTACTCAAAAATGACTCTAGATTCCTATCCTAGAATAAATGATCTGAAGTCGATGGGATGAAATCCACTGGAAGGAGGGCATTAAGGCATCCCCCATCATCTAATATGAGGTACTCAGCAAAGTTGTATAATGTGGAAGGACTCAATCATAAGGTGCATGACCCACTAACTGTACCAAGAATGATCGACATGCAAAGTCAAGATAACTGCGGAATGGCCGACTCATGTTTCAACTTCCTTCAAACAAGAGCATAAATGAAAATGGTGACTGAATGTAGGCAGCATAGACTTGATATGCAAAACTAGGACATCTCTGTGACATAGGAGGCATCGACAGAGGCTCCATAGGGAGTGGAAGCTTAACCAGTCGGTGGAGATAAACTCAGATAAATGAGTACAGCTCCTAAAGTCAAACTATTAACCCAACCAACAGATGTGATATACAGTACTCTGTTTGAAGGAGACATGACTTGACTGCTGCCAAAGATAACATCTTTCCTTGTCTAGATTTTTGGTTTTTAAAAAAAAAATTTGGACTTTTTCAAATATTTGAAAATCTTGAAAAAGAATAAAATTGCTTTAAAGTTACAGACTAGGAGGAGAAGAGTGTCAAATGGGAAAACAAACTAGTTCCAAGCAGTGGAACGTACCTATGCTCTATGCAAGGACACATGTGTAGGATAGCGACACTTGGGGGAAAGTCCCCTCCTGGTAAAAATAGGGAATCAAGCTGCAAAGGATATAAAAAATGGCTCTACATGGTTAGACATGAGACAAGCTCAGGCTATATGGTCGATACTCAAAGTTAGGGAAGCCGGCGTAAGGCTCAAATGAGGCAAGCAAAGCTCATGATAATGCAATTACAACTTGACATAAGGGAGTCTGGGGGAAATAGGCCCGTAAAATATCAAGAGGAGTATGAGGCTCTTGCAAAATGTCATGGCAATACTATACAATAGACTCCCACACCCTAAAGGACAAAACTGTCGGCATGGGAACCAAATGCAAATAAGTTGCTAACTAGGGTACCCATGTAAGGTCAAGCTCTACCATTCAAATCATGCCACTTCTAAAACAGCAAGAAGGTTATGTGACAAGATAGAATGGGTTCGTACCTACAGTTATGGTGAAATGGTCATAAGGTCATGCAAAATGCAAATGGTGGTGAAACCTAACCTATATGCCAGTTTAGACATGATACCTAAAATAGGCATGAACGGGTCGAAAAAATGGTCGAAACGGCGCTCAAAACGGTCTCCTACATCATATATTAGTAAAAAACGGTCCAAAAGGATTAGAAATGGTCCAAAACTATAGAAAAGGGGGTAAAAAATTTTATAAATAGTAAAAAATTCAAAACATTATATAACATTTGAAATTTTTACCCAATTGAGCTTAGAACTTCAAATGCGAATTCTGGGAGATCCAGCAGACGGAATTGGACACCGTTTTTTCCAGGTAATTTTCCATGCCCTGCTCTTTCATTTTCATGTAAAATTTTCAATTTTCCATGGTCAATTTTGATTTCTAGGCCATCCTAAATTGTGCACCTCGGCCCACGTGGAAATCGAGGATTTTGTCACGTATAGGGCTGGATATACGCGGAAAAATCCCTCAAAGTCACGTCCATACGTGGTTGTTTAGAAAACAGTTGTGTATGTGACCACGGTCAAGTTTTTTAAAGACTTATAATGGACCAAACTTGATTTAAATGTGCAGGATGGTTCTAGAATGGAGAGAACATGAGCACAGGGATGTAGAAGAAGCAGTACGTGGTGATCTAATGGCACAACAGGCTCTTTGTGCATGCGGGCTCTACAAGTTTTGGTGTCTTGGTGGCTTAAGAGCCAAACCAAGACTGCTGCAGATGCTAGTAGACTACTGGGATCCTGACTCGGAGTCTTTCCAGATCGATGGAATGTCCCTCACCATAGAAGTAGAGGACATATAATTTATTACTGGACTTTCCCGACAGGGGGAAGTGGTGAACCTATGATCTCACGAGCCCAGAGGTGGCCTTGCCATAGACAAGTATATAGCCATGTATTGTTATCCGGACACAAAGCAGGTCAGGAGTCAGATCCCAACTAACTCCATACAGGTGCTAGGCCTAAAGGCCATACTACTGACACTGGGCAGGATAGCAGGGCTAGCCTCACGGCCTCTGATGTTCTATGCAGTGGAGTGCATGAGACCCACATTGTACGATTGGAGCACTGCACTACTGGGCAACATGAAACACCAGCTCAGTGAGTGCAATATGGGCAGAGTACGAAACTTCGGTTTCAGTAGCATACTGAGCATCTTTTTCTTTGAGTGTGTTCTGGGATTGAGCCCTAGAGTTAACATTCCTCTTCACAAGGTTTGAGATCTGGCCCAACAATGTTGGGCAAATGCAATGCGCAGAATGGGTGGAGGTAGGGTGTCCAACCCCTATCCAGCTGATTTCTTTCCATGGTGGCGACGATAGTTAGTTTCCATCGATGATTACCCCTATGTGGGGATAGATTTTTAGGGAGACCCCGACATGCCATTACCACTAGGATCGGCATACAGTGACATTGGTAAGAAATCCCAACCCCCTTTTTAATATTTTTGAGTTATTTAAATTTTTTTTGTGCATTTTTTGATATATGGAATCAAAAAGACATGTTTTTGTGTGACATCCTATCATATGTATGCAAATGTAGTACCAAGGCGGACTAAAGGCTTCCCTCGTCATAGACGGAGGGGAAGAGGAGATGATATTACAGGTTTGGATGTGGAGCGGACGCTCCAAATCATTCAAATCAACTTCGTGCAGCTGACACACAGGGTACCCATGGCGCAAGTCGAGGACCTGCCTGAGGCCATGCAACGTCAAGTAGTGGGTGTGCCAAGATCATGGGTGCGGTTGTTTAGATGACTAGCTAGAGCCATGGTGACATTCCATGATCAAAACCCCCCTCCTCCTCCCCAGGCTTAGATACCTGGGAGTGATACATTTTGTCCTATCGTGTATTTATATTTTGGTGGCTCGAAAGCCCCATTTTTGTATTATGACACTATGTATTATCACATTTTGGATGTTTAATGAAAAACTTTTATGATGATCATTTTATTTATTTACATGTGTAAAAATGTATGTTTGTGATGAGCTTACTGCCTATGAAACAAATGCCAATCCAACACGTAGTTAACATATGAGTCAACAACTTGATTATAAATTCTTGGAACATGTATGTATGTTATGTTGTAAAATTGTCGTTCTAACAATCTCACACATAAGAATCTCCATAATAATGTTGGATCTCTAACATGATACAAGCCATTAAGCTGTGACACTACTAACTCTGAATCAAGACATACCTCAAGAGATAGAACACCATGTTAAATGGCATCTCCTAGAAGTTCAATAACGACACTATATTCAGCAAAAATGTTTGAAGAAGGCCGTAAACATATGCCTCTTGAAGACAATACTTAACCCATGGGAGTATAAATCACCCAAGAAGCAGAGACTGAGTGTTGAGTGTGATGGATGCACCATCCGTGAATACTATATAGATGTGTTAGAATTTCATCATTAAGCTAGCATTACATTAGGATCTTTACTGAGAGAATAACAAGTACAGCAAACAAACACAAGAGACAATGAACACAGTGTTTATCCTCAGGGAAACCATAAATGGAGAAAACCCCGCAACTTCCTCAGAGATAGAATCAACACCAAAATAGTAAAAGCCCCAAAACAGTAAGTGATCTCCCGACAGCATTAATCTTCTTCTTATCTAGCCCTAGTGTCTTCTCCTTCCTCAACTATGCGCTACACTTGAGTGTGGATGATTTGTGTGATAAATAGAGACTCCAGTTCTCTATTTATACTAATCCCGACATGACTAAATCCCTACCAGGGCCGACCTCTACTAGGAGAGTCTAATAACTCTAGTGCCCTGGAACTGCTGGGACTTTAACCCTTAGACAATCAAAGGGTTACTCACTATGACTTGACATGACTTGTTTACATTATTGATTCTCCCAATTGGAACATTGGGGCATGACAACATGACCCAATTACATTATAGATACATCCCCAAATAAACATCGGGTTACAATACATAAATGAATACATTCCGAAGTTACAAATACATCAACACTCCCTCTTAACAAGGAAGGTATTCTTTCGACACAATTTTCAGCACTGATCTTCTTCTCTATATCAACTGGATCACTGCATCTCAGGTGTTCTTGAGTATTCAAGTCATCTTCGTCTTCAATTCATCTTCATTTTCAAGTCATCTTCATCTTCAAGTCATCTTCATCTTCAAGTCATCGGATCTGGATCATCTCTCGATCTGGATCATCATGGGACATCATCACTGGATCTGGATCATCATGAGGCATCATCACTGGATCTGTATCATCATCATCACTCAATTTGGATCATCACTGGCTATCATCACTGGATCTAGATCATCACTCAATCTAGATCATCACTGCTGGATCATCATCACTGGATCTGGATCATCATCATCACTCGATCTGGATCATCACTGGGCATCATCACAGGTGATATCTCTTGATTCTTCTCATCATAGGAACCTCTACAAAGGCAGTCCTTTTTCATATTGGATGTATCATCTCAGAGCTGGTCCTTTTTCATACTAGATGAGGTACCTACTCAGAGCTAGTCCTTTTTCATACTAGATGAGCCTTCCCAGAGCTAGTCATTTTTCATACTAGGTAGGGCATCACAGATCTGGTCCTTTTTCATACTAGGTGAGGCATGCAAAGCTAGTCCTTTTTCATACCAGATGTGGCAGCTACTTAGAGCTAGTCCTTTTTCATACTAGATGAGCCTTCCCAGAGCTATTCCTTTTTCATGCTAGGTAGGGCATCACAGAGATGGTCCTTTTTCATACCAGATGAGGCATCACAAAGCTGGTCCTTTTTCATACCAGATGTGGCAGCTACTCAGAGCTAGTCCTTTTTCATACTAGATGATCCTTCCCAGAGCTAGTCCTTTTTCATACTAGGTAGGGAACCACAGAGCTGGTCCTTTTTCATACTAGATGAGGCATCACAGAGCTAGTCCTTTTTCATACCATATGTTGCAGCTACTCAGATCTAGTCCTTTTTCATACTAGATGAGCCTTCCCAGAGCTAGTCCTTTTTCATACTAGGTAGGGCATCACAGAGCTGGTCCTTTTTCATGTCAGATGAGGCATCACAGAGCTGGTCCTTTTTCATACCAGATGTGGCAGCTACTCAGAGCTAGTCCTTTTTCATACTAGATAAGCCTCCATAGAGCCAACCCTTTTTCATGCTGGATGTGTCATCTACATAGAGCTAGTCCTTTTTTCATACTAGATGTGTCTTCACAGAGCCAGCCCTTTTTCATGCTGGATGTGGCATTCACATATACTTGACAATGAAAGGAACCAATCCTCTCACCATGTCACAGCTCTTACATCCAACCATGGAAGGAACCGATCCTCTCACCATGTCGGAATGGCACAACACTTATATTTGACCATGGAAGGAACCAATCCTCTCACCATGTCAGAATGGCACAGCATGGACACATCACTTCCTCTTGGGAGGAACCTCGATCTAGAGAATAGCAAGCTTCTCCATGAAGTATTTAAAATTCACCTTAGCCAATGGCTTAGTCAACACATCAGCTATCTGTTCGTTCGTCGCAACATACTAGAGCTTCACTGCTCCTCTCTGCACCATATCCCTGATATAGTGATACTTGATCTCAATATGCTTCGACTTGTCATGGAATACTGGATTCTCTGACAACTTTACATAGCTCTATTTGTCACAGTATATACAAGTAGCATCTAACTAGAGATCAAACAAATAAAATAGTAGCTTCCTCAGCCATACTGCCTCACAACTAGCTGAACAGGTTGCAACATACTCTGCTCCAGCTGTACTCAGTGCCACACAGGATTGCTTCCTACTAAACCATGAGATCACACCTGATCCCATACTGAAGCAACACCCTAAAGTGCTCTTCCTATCGATGGCACTGCCTACCCAATATGAATCAACATAACCCTCCAGGTTAATCCTTTGATCAGCCTTATACTTGAGCCCATAATCAACCGTACCCTTCAGATACCTCAGAATATGCTTTGCAATAGTCAAGTGAACATGTCTTGGATCTGTCAAGTATTGGCTCAAGGTGTTCACAACAAAGCAAATATTTGGTCTCGTGTTCGTCGGGTACATCAAGGACCCAATCATCTGACAATACATTGTGACATCAACTGTCTCTAATGAAGCATCACTTAATAGCTTCAGGTTTGATGCCATAGGTGTGGTCAATGCCTTGCAGTCCATCATCCCAAATCTCTTCAGGATCTCTATTGCATACTTTCCTTGTCCAAGAAAGATTCCATCTGTAGTCTGCCACACCTCCATACCTAGGAAATAATGCATCATTCCCAAGTCCTTCATATCAAACTCAGCAGCAAGTTTTCTCTTCGTATCAGTAATCAACTCATTCATACCTGTCACAAACAGATCATCTACATATAGTAGAAGTATCATCGGGTTTTTGTTTGAACATGCACCCTAACGGTCCTTAGGATGGGTAACTCCGTGGGTATTGACTCAAAACAGTCTTAGGGGTGTCGGAGTTGAGTTAAAGTATTCTGTTGTAATAAACCCATGGTTTAAGTCCAGGGTTTAGGGTTTGGGGTGCCCATGGTTTAAGCCCATGGTTTTGTAATTAGTGCGCTATATAAATAAGCGCTTGTGTAAAGATGAAAGGTTAGGTTTTTATGATGTAAGAAGAATTAAGGCGAAGCTAAGGATAATTTTGTAAGGAAAGGTTAAGTCCCAGCTGTGTGCGTGGATGACCTCTGCAGCTGTGTGTGCAGAGGGTTTTGTAAGAAGGTTAAGGAAAATCTGCAGCTGTGTGCACAGAGGCCTACTGTTGTGTGTGTGGCTTTTAAGGATTGAAGGGATCTGCAGCTGAGTGCGCAGATCAGAACTGTGGTTTTGTAGCAAGTTGAATAAAACACAGTTTTGTGGACGTAGCCCCTACACTGGGGGTGAACCACGTTATATCTGGTGTTGTGGTTCTTGTGTTGTTTCTATTTCTATTGTCCTTTATGCATTAATAACTGTATACATTTGATAAATAAGATCACTGCTAATAACAAGCTTCGCTATGAATTCCCCGTAATGGGTTAAGCAAGTCACGGTTGTTTATCCATCTGCGAAGTTGTATATGTGTGAATGGTAAAGCTTTGTAATTATTGATTATAAGTTTATTAAAGGCTAAGGTACAGTAATACCCCTCTCTACTTGTAGAAACCTGATTCTGTGGCACCCCATAGCTGTTTCGAGTGAGACTGCAACCTACGCATAGGTTGTTGCCGAAAGGGCCAACACTGTGGGTCTTTTGTTGGTGCGAAGCAAAAGGATTAAAACCCGGGTCTTCCCTATTTCCCAACAAATTGGTTCCGTTTCCGGTTGAACTCAGTTCTATGCAATAGGTGTTTACGTCCTACCTCGAGGGCTATGTTCTGGAGGCCGTCTGTGAAGGACATTGGTGATTGGCTTCAGGAAACCTATCTGAAATTTGCTGAACAAGAAAACACAAATCCGCATCGTAGCGCAAGCGACTTTTTACAAAGGTATGTTTTTTTTTATGTTTATGAAATTTTATTTGCTAGTATCCACATAGAATTGCACCAGTGGTTATCCAGGTTAACAGAGCGAAGGACGAACTTCCAAGCTCACCAGTTTTCTGCGTGGACTCCCGCAAGGGTCAATCTTGTGAAACACGTGAACAACAAGATTTCCCGTGCTGTTTATTTCTGGACAACGCGAACGTTGGAAGCTTTTGTGACCGAGTTTTCCATTGAAACAAGTACCTCCTTCAGCGAAGCTGAACGGCAGTTCTTCAAAGGACCCTGGGGTAAGTTTTTGAATTCATTCAGCTTGAAAATTAAAATGCTATTAGCTGAAAAAGGAATCTTGTTATTTGAATCAGACTGTTAGATTTTGTACTACTAACATATGTTCGCAAGTGACAACACCCTCGCTGAGCAAAGTGGGTTGCTGCGAAGTGGAAAGAGATACAAGAGAGATTTTGGAACCTATTCCTTCGATCAGGATACTGCATCTTCCCCTGTAAATCCTGAAGAGTCAGACCCTGAAGCAAAGCATTTGGTTGGAAACCCTCCGGTCACCCCGCAGCGCAACCCTGTTACCCCTGAAATTCTGTCACAATCTGACAGTCAACCAAGCCCGAGTATTCCTGTCACAGGCCATTATACCCCCATAAATCCCCCCTCATAAATGTCCTGTCCACCTCCCAACCCTCCCAGATCCACCATGGCCCACCTGGCTGATGATATCAAGCTCCCCATCTTCAAAGGAACGGGATCAGAAGACCCAGAACAGTTCTGGTTTTTATGCGAAGCAGTGTGGAATGCCAAGAATGTTACAGACCCTGATGTGAGAACTGCGCAGCTCATTAATTCCTTCAGGGACTGGGCTTTGACCTGGTTCATGAAATTATCCAGTACGCAGAGCCCCACTTTAGATGAGATTAAGACAGCAATAACCAAAGAATTTAAGAAGCCCAAATTAGAATCCCAAAGTATCACTGAACTGAAAGAGATTCAGTAGCGGCACGGTGAATCAGTGTGGGACTTTGACCAAAGATTCAAAGTTCTACTAGACCAAGTCAGCTTCACCATTAGCCCTGCGTAGCACAAGGAATGGTTTATTGCAGCAT
Source organism: Pseudotsuga menziesii (assembly GCA_001517045.1). Classification (NCBI taxonomy): domain Eukaryota; kingdom Viridiplantae; phylum Streptophyta; class Pinopsida; order Pinales; family Pinaceae; genus Pseudotsuga; species Pseudotsuga menziesii. Next base: position 231,667 of record LPNX010500728.1, on the reverse strand, counting down.
TAGTACCTCATATCAGAACTCTGCTCATGCAATAAAAGGTTACTAACCAGCAAGAGGCCCTAGAAATCGCAATGAAGCTTGAAACCGCCCCTGTTGATGATAACTCTGGTATCGCACAGATCCAAGCGTAGTTAGAAGCGATGGCCTTGGAGCTCCGCGATATGAAGAAGGCAAGAGATGGTCGGGAAGAGGTTTGGTGTACACAATGTCGGACCGAAGGTCACCCCAAGGAACGATGCCCTCTGGTAAGCAAGTACCTGAATACTGGTACCCCAAACCCATTCCCACCGCAAGTCCTATACTGTGAGCTCTGCAGAACAACAGGTCAGCATCGACCTAAGAATTGTTACCTGCTACAATGGTATGGAAAAGGCCCTAATAACCCCTACTATAACTTCTGTAAGTCGGTAGGACATAATGAAGATGAGTTTCGCACCTATGACGCCTATTGGGTGCGCAATGAGGGACCGAGTAATGCTAGCTACGGCTACTAGGGAGGTGCCTCTGGTAGTGGTGCTTCTGGAAGCCATGGGGGTATGGTCAGAAGAGGCAAAGGCCAGTTGGTATGTTACAAATGTAACCAAGTCGGGCACCTTGCTAGGGACTGTTGGAACCCCACTACGACATGTCGGTATTGCCGCACAATAGATCATGTGATTGAGCAGTGCCCCTAGCTAATAGCTAAGATTCGGGCATGACAGAGTACCCCTACTCAGAACATCTAGATGATTTCTGCTGAGCCCCGACCAGTTGCAGCCATCAATGTCGTTACAAGAAGTGGAGCTACGACACACATACAGAATACGACAAAACGACCTGCCGAAGCTTTGGTTCGTAAGGCTCCTGAGAAAATCCCCTCATTTGATATCGTAAGAGAAAAAGAGACATTCATGGAAGTCAAGAAAGATTTTGCTGGCCCTAGCACATCCGTCGCACCTGCGCAGCCACATCAACTATCGTCGCCGCCCCGAGAAGCTTCACTGGATAAAGTAAGTACATTGTCCTCCTTTTTACAAAGTTGCCTCAAACTTTTAAGAAATCAGGATGCTCTGAACGAGCTACAGAAAGTCATTTCTTCCTACGGATCTCAGCAAATCTATGGTCAAGACAAAACTGTTCATAGAGTCAGCAGAACTGGCAGGGAAATGAGATTGAATGATCAGATAGGAGCATACAATATGACCGATGTTATTTTGGACTTAGGGTCCGACGTAAATGTTTTAACCAAACAAACCTAGGAACAAATGGGAAAACCTACCCTTGCCTGGTCCCCTATACAATTGAGGTTATCCAACCAGCAAAAGATTGTACCTCTAGGGAGATTCCTGAGTCTCCAAATAGATATTGATGGAGTCAGCACCTTCACGGACTTTGAAGTGATTGAGATCATTGATGATAGCAATCCTTACCCAGCCTTGTTAGGAATTGAATGGGCGATGAAAAATGCTGCAGTCATTAACCTAAAGAAGAGACAGATGACCTTCGAAGGGAGATACTTGAGAGTCATCCTACCCCTGGACCCCTCACAAGGAGAACGGTATACCAAACCCCTATGAGACGAAGATCAGGATGATCTGGAGCCCATCTACAATATCACAGTGCAGGAAGACCATTATGAGGATCCTCCTGCCACAGGTTGGGAGTCTGGTAGCTCCTGCATGACGGACTCTGAAGATGAACTAGAAAGTTGGTAGAACCAGTTATATGAGCACCATGGGCACAGAAGTGGCCGAACTACCAAGTCCCTCAGATGGCTCAACTCACAACCAAGAACTATACCTGTGTTTGATGGTTCAACAGACCCTGAACCATTTATTGTACAATTCTAAGATCAGATACCTGAACCACAGAAAATGGAGGCTCTAGAGTCAGCATTTAGAGCCATAGTAGTCAGATGGTGGAAGGGCCATAAGAAGCAGATCCCTAGCTGGGAAGTCTGTCAGAATCTCCTTCGCCTGAGATTTAAGGACCAGTCAGAGAAGGCGCGAAGCAAGTTTGATGGAAAAACTTGCCCCCAGGAACACTTTGCCAAATGCTACGAGGCATGGAATTATGTACCTCAAGATGAGTGGGTACATAGATTTGTGCACACACTGGGACCACTAGCGAAGAACTGGTGCGTGGAGGATGAACTTCGCCAAGATACTGTAAGTTGGGACTGTCTTGTTCATAGTTTTATTCATACCTTCTCTACTAATGATGTCTGTCCAGCTCTAGATGAAGCTATCAGGATAATCCATACTAAGGTATTTAATGACCAAGAAGTAGCAGAACACCGACCTGATTGGACCGCACAAGAAGCCCTCGCAATCGAATGTTATAACTTCGCAATTGATGAGGATGAGGACCCGCGCAATATTGATATCCCTGAATCAGAAGGATGCTGCGATGTGCATGGACCAGCAGTCGAATTCCTCAAAGTGACTCAGCCCTTGAAGACGTGCACAATTAACATTGGATCCGATGAACAGCCTAAGTTTGCTACCATTGGCGACTATTGGGATGATGAGATGGTAAGCAAGGTAACCCAAATTCTCCACGAATACCAGGATCTCTTTCCGATAAAGTTCTCTGAAATGAAAGGTATCTTGGGTGATATCGGTGTAATGAAGATCCCTTTGAAACCTGATGCGAAGCCTATGAAACAGCGTCCCTATAGATTGAATCCAAAGTACAAGGAAAAGGTTAAGGTGGAGTTGGATAAGATGCTTCCTGTAGGAATAATCAAACATGTTGAGGAATCTGAGTGGGTCAATCCTATGGTAGTACAGGAGAAGAAGACTAAGGGTGAAATCCGAATCTGTGTCGATCCAAGGAAACTAAATGATGCCTGCCTACATGACCCTTTTCCCACCCCCTTTACAGATGAAGTGCTCAACAATGTTGGGGGTCAAGAAGTACACTCTTTTACCGATGGTTTCTCTAGCTACCATCAGATCTGAATTACTCCAGAGGATCGACATAAGACAACCTTTGCCACTGAAATGGGATCCTTTCAGTATACTATTATGCCCTTTGGATTGAAGAATGCACCCGCTATATTTTCTAGAGTAGTCATCTCCGCGTTTAAGGAATATATACATAAATTCCTAGAAGTTTATTTTGATGACTGGACTATTTTTGGGCTAGTAAAAGACCATATAACTAGTTTGCGACTTATGTTGAACAAGTGTCGACAACACTAGATTTCCTTGAATCTAAAAAAATGTATTTTTTGTGCACCTTTTGGAATTTTGCTTGGTCACCTTGTATGTAAGCAGGGATTGATGATGGACCCTATGAAGATAGCTATTATTGTGAACCTACCACCTCCAAAGTCCGTCAAACAACTTCGCACGACGCTTCGTCACACTGATTACTACAGGAAATTCATCCAAGGATATGCTCAGATTACTGCTCCGATGGAAAGGTAGCCGAAGAAAGATATTAAGTTCGAATGGACACCAGAATGCCAAGCAAGCTTAGACATTCTGAAGGAAAAAATGGTCACTGCCCCTATCCTAGTATTCCCCGATTGGAACAAGGAGTTTCATGTACATGTTGATGCATCCTCCATTTCTCTAGGTACTGTGCTAGCTCAGTCAGGTGCAGGTAATATCGATCACCCTATTTATTTTGCAAGCAGAAAGTTGTCTACAGCAGAGAAAAATTATACTACAACAGAACGCGAAGGTCTCGCTATGGTATATGCACTTCAGAAGTTTCGACATTATCTGCTAGGATCTCATTTTAAGATGTTTACTGACCATTCTGCTTTGAAGTATTTGGTTAACAAGCCTATGCTAGGTGGAAGAATATGCAGGTGGTTGATTCTGTTCCAGGAATATGATTTTGAGATCATTGTCAAGCCTAGAAGACTTAACCTATGACCTGACCACTTGTCAAGGCTCGAGTCAGGCGAAGAACCTACCAGCTTGGAAGAAGGTCTTCCTGATGCCTAGTTATTTGCTGTCCAGATAGTTGATGAATATTTTTAGGATATTGTTCAGTACCTATCTACAGGTTTTCCACCCCCCGAGATGACTACACAGCAGAAGAAGCAGTTGGTGATTCAAGCAGCGGACTTCACCTTAATAGCGGGACAGCTGTATAAAATGGGACCAGATGAAATACTACGCAGATGTGTCATGGAGCATGAAAAGCCACTAATTTTGGCTGAGGCACAATCTGGCACAGTAGGAGGTCATTATGCAGGCAAAGCTACCACACAGAAGATCTTGACAGCCGGCTTATGGTGGCCCATAGTTCACAAAGATGCAAGGGAATATTGCCACAGCTGCGACGTCTGTCAAAGGACAAGTAAACCATCCAGGAGGGATGAAATGCCCCTAGTCCCATAGGTAACTTTACAAGCCTTCGACAAATGGGCTATTGACTTTGTTGGCCCCATCAACCCCCCTGCGAAGAAGTCCGGAGCGAGATACATTATTACAGCAACTGACTATCTTACCCGTTGGGCTGAATCTCAACGAGTCAAGAACTATAGCGCTGCTACAGCTGCGAAGTTTATCTTCGACCACATCCTGTCTAGGTTTGGGTGTCCTCGCATTCTTATGAGCGATCAAGGATCACACTTCCTAAATAAAACTATTGAAGTACTAACTGAAGAATTTCAAGTGTATCACCAGAAAAGTACAGCCTATCATCCACAAGCAAATGGGACTGTCAAAGCTTTTAATAAGATCCTTGAGCATGCTTTTTCAAAGGTTTGCAATGCTAACAGAAATGATTGGGATCTTCGAATTCCAGTAGTACTATGGGCTTATAGAAATACTTGCAAGAAGTTGACAGGCCATACACCTTTTCGGTTGGTCTATGGGCAAGAGGCCATTATTCCCATGGAGTACATTGTTCCTAGCCTCAGAATATCTGCTTTCACCGAGATGGATGACCCAACCGTAATGACAGAAAGACTGACAAAGATATTAGAACTGGAAGAGGATAGATTTATTGCAGGGTTCCAGCAACAGGTGCAGAAAGCTCAAGAAAAAGCGTGGCATGACAGACACATCAAGAAGAAACAATTCCAGCAGGGTGATCTTGTGCTCTTATATGACAGTAAATTTATGAAGTTCCCAGGGAAATTCAAGACACATTGGAAGGGACCATATATAGTGCGGAAAGTGACTGATGGGGGCGCAGTCTAACTAGCTAAGTTAAATGGAGAAATTTTTCCTTCCATGATAAATGGGAGTCGTCTAAAAAAGTACAGGGACAGACCAGGCACTTAGAACCGCAGGTAGCAAAGTCTATGTACCAAGAACAGCTGAAATTGGGTACTAGACCATAAGAAAAGTTGTTCTTCGCATTATGGAATGTAGCAGTCTATTTCATCTGCAGGATAAAATATGGGAAGCCGAAGGTTGGTCGAGGGTCATAGATTCATGCGGTGTCGAAGTAGAAGGTCGTTGTTATGTCATAGGTCCAGGATGTGTCACAGCTTAGAATGTGACGGATGGGACAAAATGGATTTGGTGGCACCAGCACGTGAGCTACTCCTAATACCCGTAATTATGAGATTTTGGGAAAATATGAGGCTGTGTGTGACAAGATTTCCAGCATTCAAGCAGATTTGGCATCATTAATACACTATGATGACCGATTCCGTAACAGAATTCTATAAGAAAGCTGCATTGGCCCGTGAAATTTTCCACAAAGCAATGTTGGAGTTTGGTCAGGTGGAGCCATGTCAAACAATTGTGAAGTCCAGGAGCTGGTACAAGAGTTCAGAGAGAGATTTCTACAGAACCTTCTGAGTAATCCTCCAGTATAGTCGTATTCGACTGAGGTACAAAGGTAGGCACAATTTTGCCCTAAATCAAGCGAAGGTAGGCACAAATTTGCCCTAACGTGGAGCAACAAAATCCATAAGGCCTCGCAAGAAGACTCTGGGGAACCCCGCCATGAAACCTTCTAGCATAACAGAACCGTGGTAGCTATGTGTCTAATGCAGCGTGACACGCAATTCCAGGGGACCCCAAGTTGTGGATGGTCAAGCGTCGGCAACCTGAGCAAAGTGGATCCAAACGACCTCATCAGCATCAATCTTACAAAAGAAGGAAGCAAGCAGCCGATAGCACTACGTAGAGCCTCAGCAAGCAACCCACTCGGATGGTGCACCAACAGGATTCTACTGTCTGAATAGCAAAGGAGTGTCCCGGGACGGGCCACTGGTGAGTCTTAGGGGCCTGTTGGAACGCGCACCCTAACGGTCCTTAGGATGGGTAACTCCGTGGGTATTGACTCAAAATAGTCTTAGGGGTGTTGGAGTTGAGTTAAAGTCTTCTGTTGTAATAAACCCATGGTTTAAGTCCAGGGTTTAGGGTTCGGGGTGCCCATGGTTTAAGCCCATGGTTTTGTAATTAGTGCGCTATATAAATAAGCACTTGTGTAAAGATGAAAGGTTAGGTTTTTATGATGTAAGAAGAATTAAGGCGAAGCTAAGGCTAATTTTGTAAGGAAAGGTTAAGTCCCAGCTGTGTGCGTGGATGACCTCTGCAGCTGTGTGCGCAGAGGGTTTTGTAAGAAGGTCAAGGAAAATCTGCAGTTGTGTGCACAGAGGCCTGCTGCTGTGTGCGTGGCTTTTAAGGATTGAAGGGATCTGCAGCTGAGTGCGCAGATCAGAACTATGGTTTTGTAGCAAGTTGAATAAAACACAGTTTTGTGGATGTAGCCCCTACACTGGGGGTGAACCACGTTATATCTGGTGTTGTGGTTCTTGTGCTATTTCTATTTCTGTTGTCCTTTATGCATTAATAACTGTATACATTTGATAAATAAGATCACTGCTAATAACAAGCTTCGCTGTGAATTCCCCGTAGTGGGTTAAGCAAGTCACGGTTGTTTATCTATCTGCGAAGTTGTATATGTGTGAATGGTAAAGCTTTGTAATTATTGATTATAAGTTTATTAAAGGCTAAGGCACAGTAATACCCCTCTCTGCTTGCAGAAACCTGATTCTGCAGCACCCCATAGCTGTTTCAGGTGAGACTGCAACCTGCGCCCAAGTTGTTGCCGAAAGGTCCAACACTGTGGGTCTTTTGTTGGTGCGAAGCAAAAGGATTAAAACCCAGGTCTGCCCTATTTCCCAACAGTTTTCACCTTCCACCTTGTAGTAAAGGTTGGAATCTACTTTACTCTTGGTAAAGCGCAAACTGGATAGAAAGCTGTCAATTCTGCCGTACCATGTCCTGGGTGCCTGTTTCAAATCGTACAGGGCTTTCTTCAGTTTACACACATGAGACTCCCTTTCATGTGTCTCAAAACTGAGTGGTTGTTCCACATACACTTCTTCTTCTACTACACCATTCAAGAAGGCAGTCTTGACATCCATTTAGTGTATCTTCCATTTCATCATTGCAGCCAAAGCAAGTACCAATCTAATAGAAGTGTATCTGGCTACAGGTGCAAAGGTTTCTTCATAGTCTATTCCTTCTTTCTGGGAGAAACCCCGAGCCACAAATCTTGCCTTATGCTTTTCAATGCTACCGTCTGCAGCATGCTTGATCTTGTAGATCCATTTTGAAGTTACTATTGACTTCCCTTCTGGTCTTGGGACAACATCCCAAACATCATTCTTCGTGATCGATTGATACTCTTTGATCATCGCATCCTTCCATTCTTTCCGTTCTGTCGCTTCTTCATACTCGGAAGGTTCTTTATCAATGAATTCACATAGCAAAGCTACATAACTAGAATAGGATCTGGTCCTCTTTCTTTCTTTGAGATTCTCCTCTGGAACCCCATATCTTTTCGCACCTTGGATAATCTCTCATACCCAAGCAGGGTTCCTCTTGTGAGGATTCTTCTCCTGTGGTGGATCTACAGGTCTTTGTGGTTCTTCAAATTCTCAATCTTCTTCTTGAGTTTCTTCGTTCATGATTGTATCATGAATTTTGGGAGCTTCTACTTCTTCAGGTTCTTTAGCAGGTTTCTTTCTGGATTTGATGTAGGTTGAATCTTCGTCAAATGTTACATCCCTGCTGATGTCAATATTTTTGAATCCTAGGAAGTATATTCTATAAGCCTTCGAGCTTTCAGAGTATCCCACAAATATACCCTTCTTTCCTGAAGGATCTAATTTTGTTCTCTTCTCTTTTGGAATGTGTATGTACATAGGACAGCCGAATATTCTGAGATGGATGACTTCTGGTTTCTTGCCGGAGAAGACTTCTTCAGGAGTCTTGTTCTTGAGTAATCTGTGTGGAGTATAGTTCTGTACATACACTGCTGTTCTAGTTGCTTCTGTCGAAAGGTGCATAGGAAGATCTTGATCATGAAGCATAGCTCTTGCAGCTTCCATGATGGTTCTATTCTTCCTCTCTGCAACCCCATTTTGTTCTGGATTGTAAGGAGTGGACAACTCCCTCGTAATCCCTGAGTCCTTACATAGATCCTTGAACTCATTTGAAGTGAATTCTCTGCCATTGTCTGATCAAAAAGTGTTGATCTTCTTTTCAGTCTGGTTCTCGATCAAGGCTTTGAATTCCTTGAACTTGCTAAACACTTCACCTTTATTCTTCATGAAGTAAATCCATGTCTTCCTAGAAAGTCATCAATAAAAGAAACATAGTACACATACCCGCTTAGTGAGCTTGATGACATTGGTCCGCATACATCAGAGTGGATGATTTCCAAGATTCCTTTTACTTTACTTTCACTACTTGGAAATGTCTTCTTTGTATTCTTTCCTTTCGCACATCCTTTGTAGACCCCTTCATGTTTTGCTTGTATTTCTGGAAGACCTTCAACAGATTTGCTTGCAAGTGGTAGTGCTCTGTAATGCACATGTGCAAGCCTTCTATGCCATAGTTCAGTTGGTTCTACTATGTCATGAACCAAAGCTTGATCTGGTTGGCCCTTCAACTTGTATAGTCCTCCTTCTTGTTCTCTGATCACAATTGCATCATCAAAAGTCTTTCCTTTTGGCCACATAAGAACTTGGACATCTACAAAAGCAACCCTCATTCCTTTTGCATCCAATGTAGATATGGAGAGGAGGTTCTTCTTTAGTCCTGGAACAAATAATACATTCTTCATCTTCGAAGACTTTCCAGAGTCTAGTTTTTATAAGGATTCGCCACTACCTTTTATTGGATACTGGTAGTCATACCCAAGTTTCACCTTGTGAGGTGACTCATGTTTATATAGCTTTACAAATGATTCTTTGAATCCTGTCATGTGCTTGGAAGCACCACTGTCTATAAGCCAATCATTGCTTCCATGTGAAACATTTCCTGTCATTAGAGGAAATTTGCGGTCTAAAATGGGCCTTATAAGAAAACGTGCCAAAATAAGTTTTTGTGAGTTGGAATTCAAGAACCAATAGAATTTCAATAAAATAAGTCAACCATAATGGTTGAATTGACATATTTGTCATTAAAAAAAACTAATTTTTTTGTTCATATTTTCGACATATCTCATTGTGTTTTTACTCAAATTTTGATTGGGAGAGCTCGTTGGATGCGGAATTTGATTCCGCATCCAACGAGTACCCACACTGCATACTTTTGATGGACCCCACTACCCCAAAAACAAGAAATACCTGAAAAAATGTGATGATGACATCATCATCACATTTTTTCATGTTTTTCTTATTTTTGGGGTAGCAGAGTCTATCAAAAGTATGCAGTGTAGGTACTTGTTGGATGCGAAATCAAATTCCACATCCAACAAGCTCTCCTAATTGAAATTTGAGTAAAAACACAGGGAGATATGTTGAAAATACGAACAAAAAAATTAGTTTTTTTCTTTCTTCCTCCAAAATTAATCAATATTATTTTATTATTTTAACTATTATTTTATTATTTCAACTATTATTTTATTATTTTAACTATTATTTTATTATTTCAACTATTATTTTATTATTTTCCTTAGGAGGCCCATTTTAGACCCCAAAATTCCTCTAATGGAGAGCGGAGATTAGAACATATTCATCCTCACTTGAAGAGTCATCACTCTCTTGTCTGATTCTTTTTGTGTAAGGTTCATCATCCTCTACAGCATGGGCATGATGTCTTCTCTTGTTTCCCTTCTTTCTTAGATTTCTTTTGTTAGGGAAGAATTTGGATATGTGACCTTTCTCATCACATGTGTAACATCTAATGGTATTTGGATCTTTTCTAGAGTGTGAGGTCTTACCTTTGGAGTGATAATTGCTCCTCCTGTTTTTCTTGGAGTGAGCTGTGAGGGATTGATATTCACTACCCATCTTCTCTTCTTGAGCTACTATCCTAGCTTCTTCTTGATAGCATTCTTCCCATAGCCTACTGAACTTGACTAACTTCTTTTTGGCATAGATTCCTTGAATGAAAGAGTCCCATGATCTAGGGAGACCATTCAAGGTGGTCATCACAATCTTTGCATTTTCCACTTCTTCATCTACTGCTTCTAGCTGCTCTTTATTTAGAGAAACCCTTGTAAAGTAAGATTGAATAGTCTCGGCATTCTGGATCTTCACATTCTTCAATTGGTTTCTCAAGGTCATCTTCCTGTTAATGTTCTTCCCTTCAAACAATTTGGTTAGGGAATCAAACATAGCTTCAAGTGTCTTAAGGGAGGACACCTGTGGTATGAGATGATCCTTGATAGAATAAACAATGATTCTCTTTGCCATAACCAACTTCTTCTTATGCAACGCCTTAGCCTCATCTCCCTCTGGAACTGGAACCTCCTCATTGATATAGGAGTCTAATTCATTCTCTTCCAGGAGTAGGGAGATCTTATATTTCCAAGCTCGGAAGTTATCAGCTCCCTCAAGCTTTTCATCAAGCTTGGTATGATGAGACATTTTAAACTAAGAACCTCAAATGGAAATACTAAAGATTTAGATCTTACCAGGTTCAAGATGTCGGATCTAAAACTTGAGCTGAAATCCTGTAGTGCTGGTTCAGTAGCAAATTAGGTTTTTGCTTTTCCAAAGATCTGTTCACCCAAATGACTTGAAATTTATCCCTAACTTTGATTTTGGGGAGGAGATCAGTCCAGGCATAGGATCACTGAAAAATTCTTCTTCTGTGAAAATCCCTAATTTTCGGCAGTAGTGTTGGGTCCAAAACTGAAAAACCTCAGAATTGGATTCTACTTCGACAGAAAGATGCGCCCTAGGGAGGAGATTTATTCCCCATTACTTTTGCTGAAAATATGTTGAGGAAGATCCAAAAACTAGGAATCCCTAGTTCCCGCAGGTGCATAGTGTCTTCTTCTCAGGTTAGCTCTGATACCATGTTAGAATTTCATCATTAAGCTAGCATTACATTAGGATCTTTACTGAGAGAATAACAAGTACAGCAATCAAACACAAGAGACAATGAACACAGTTTTTATCCTCGGGGAAACCATAAATGGAGAAAACCCCGCAACTTCCTCAGAGATAGAATCAACACCAAAACAGTAAAAGCCCCAAAACAGTAAGTGATCTCCCAACAGCAGTAATCTTCTTCTTATCTAGCCCTAGTGTCTTCTCCTTCCTCAACTATGTGCTACACTTGAGTGTGGATGAGTTGTGTGATAAATAGAAAGTCCAGATCTCTATTTATACTAATCTTGACATGACTAAATCCCTACCAGGGACAACCTATACTAGGAGATTCTAATAACCCTAGTGCCCCGAAACTGCGGGGACTTTAACCCTTAGACAATCGGAGGGTTACTCACTATGACTTGACATGACTTGTTTACATTATTGATTCTCCTGATTGGAACATCGAGGCATGACAACATGACTCAATTACATTATAGATACATCCTGAAATAAACATCAGGTTACAATGCATAAGATACATAGATGAATACATTCCGAAGTTACAAATACATCAACAAGATGGAAGACTCCATTAATATCTGCCATAAGAAACAGAAGCTAATAAACAAACCCGATCACCATAATAAAAACCTAACTATGCAAAATGATGTACAATAATATACAATAGTCAGCCCTGGCTGAAAATTATGCATAGTAGTTTTTAAGATAGAGCCCATTTCTAGGCTTCGCCAAGGCCATCCCTTCGTAATCTACTAGCTCATAAGCGCCCTTCTCTAACACACGTTTAACCACGTAAGGACCATGCCACATGGGGTTGAATTTTCCTGCCCCCAAGGGTTCTTTAGCTTAATCCCACAAAAGGACCAAATCTCCCTCACTAAACTTCCTTTGATGGACAGATTTATCATATTGGACCTTAACGCGACACTTATTCACTTCTAGAGCCACTAAAGCATCTCGGCGCTGCTCATCAAGCTATTCTAAATGGACCAAACGTTCCTCCAATGGGGAAGTGTCTGGTAAGAGTTCTATGGCTAGCTTCAAAGAAGGGATTTTGCACTCAACCGGCAATACAGAGTCCACTCCATGGACAAGCTGATATGGAGAAAAACTGGTGGCATTCTTAACGCGGTCCTATAAGCCCACAAAGCAGGATATAACATGATATGTCAATTAGTCTTGCTTTGTACGATGGTTCGTTGGAGAATGGACTTGAGTGATTTGTTCACTGCTTCAACCTGTCCATTCATTTGAGGGTAATAAGAAGAAGAATTCTCCTGCTTATACCCTAACTTCGAGGCCAACTCTTCCATCATCCGATTCTGAAAGTGCCTACCATGGTCAATGACAAGCTCTTTCGGAATACCAAACCAAGTAATAATCTGGTTGAATACGAAGTGTGCGGCTGTCTCACCATCGGATTTAATTGTGGGCATAGCCTCAGCCCATTTTGTGAAGTAATCAATAGCCATGATAATAGGATGATGCCCCCTAGTTGAAGCTGGGTTGCAATCCATGAAATCAAGCCCCCACTTAGTGAAGGGACCGGGAGTGATAATTGGATGTAACAGGGCAAGATGTGAGTGCATATTATCTGCAAACACCTGGAAAGGGGGGCACTTCTTGACCGCATTGACAGAATATTTAAAGATTGACGGCCAGAAATAACCCGCTCTCAATATTTTTTGGGCTGTAGAAAGTCCAAATAAATGACCACCATGCACCCCTCTGTGGCAATCATTCAACACAAGCTCAGCCTCCTCGTGAATTAAACAACGACGTAAAATGGAATCTACCCCATATTGGTACAATGTGTTATCCACAATGAGGTAACTCTTGGATATGTGACGTAATCGTCATTTTTCATCCCGTGAAAGGTGAGTAGGGACCTTCAATGTTTGTAAATATATGATAATATCTCCATACCATGGATCCAAAGTTGAAATTAAGATTATGTGCTCATTGAAAAATGTATCTTCACAAGCTTCCTCCTCCTTGCTCAGGAAATCAGATATAAGCTCCACAAAAATCAATGATTTCTTTGATTTTGCCGAAACAAACTCGAGATCGAATTCTTGCAAGATGACAATCCACTTATTATACTTTACCCCTATCATCCTTCTAGTGAGGACGAACTGAAATGGATTGACATGGGAAACCACCAAGGTCTGGAAAAGGAGAATATAGTGTCTCAATCTTTGAACTGCATGAACGATAGCTAAGGCAAGCTTCTCCACATGGGAATAACGGATCTCCACATCTATAAGGTTTCGACTCAGATAATATATGACATGCTCTTGGAGCTCCTCATCCTCTTGAACCAAAACCATAACAATCGTCTCCATGGACGCGGCCACATAAAGTAGAAAGTCATGGCTATAGTTGAGTGGACTAATCACTGGGGCCAATGCTAAGGGCTTAAGCACATTAAAGGACTTCTAGGCTCACTCAACCCAGCAAAAGGAAGTGTCCTTCTTCAAAAGATGCATAAAGCCTCTAGTCAAATTGGCAAAATTCACAACGAATCTCCGTAAGAAGTTTTCCATGCCTTGCAAACATTGAATATGTCTAATGTTTCTCGGGGGAGACAATTGAAGTATTGCCTCAACCTTCAAAGGGTCGACTCTTATACCCTCTTTGGAGACAATGAACCCTAATAAGCAACTAGACTTCACACAAAAGATGCAATTGTGAGTATTTAACCCGACCAAATAATGGCAGCACCTTTCAAACACTAATCTAAAATGGTAGGAATGATGCATCCTCTAATGAGAATGAGTAGCAAGGTCATCCAAAAAGACTTCAATAATCTATTTGAGATCATGGAAGATCAAGGTCATAGCCCACTGAAAAGTGGCTCCTGCGTTTTTAAGGCCGAAGGGCATCTTCCCATATGCAAAGGTACCCCAAGGAAAAATAAAGGCAGTCTTATGTTGGTCCTCAGGTTTGATCTGTATCTAATTGTATCCGGAAAATCCATCCATAAAGGAAAATACCTCACTTCCCACACACTCATCCAAAATCTGATCGATAAATGGTGTGGGAAAATTATCTTTAGGACAGGCATGATTCAAGTCATGAAAATCAGTGCATATGTGGATCATTCCTTGCTTCTTATCAACCATAACGGGGTTTGAAACCCACTCCATCAAGGGAATGGGATAGATAAAACCAACATTCAACAATTTTTCTATCTCAGCCTTAATCGTGGGTGCTTTTCTAGGATCCACCGCACGCAAGCATTGTCGAACAGGCTTAGCATTGGGATAAGTTTTAATAACATGCTCAACAATGCGAGGGTCAATACCTGGCATTTCTTCGTATGACCAAGAAAATACATCACGAAATTCTTTGAACAGCTAAGTATACTCTTGAATCTCAGCATGGGAACATTCTACACCAATATAGACATTCTCAATCTTGCCAGGATCATGAGAGATATTTATAGGGATGGTAGGAGATATATTCGCTATGTTTCCATCAGCCATCAGACCAAGAGAGCTTAACGAAACCATGGAACTACCAATTCTCTCTCTAAGAATCTCCCTAAAGTCTTCACACTCCAAATGGTCAAGCTCGGGAAGAAAATAATATCTATGATGCAACTCTTCCCAAGGTGGCTCAACCCCAGACATAGCCTCAATAATAGCCTCATCTAAAGGAAAAACACTATCAAGGCAGTCATGTGTGTGAGAAGACTGAACTGCCCATGCAGGCAGTACATATGGGTCCTCCTCCTCCATCCATAAAGAGGAAGGACTAGACTCTACAACACATCCGAGATTATCTTGATATGCTATCATAGTTGTAGGCAACGGCACATCCATTCCAATGGGCTCACGTGAAGCACTCGGTGTAGGAAGAATCTAAGGATCTTCCATATGAGTGGTGCAAAAAGACACCGAACACAATGACGACAAAGCCTCACTGGAAGTAGACCCGATCAGAAGAACAGGTGTAGGACAACTAAATGATCCCATAAGGGATGGGTACATGCCCACACCCACACTCCTAGTTGTCGGCTGATAGTACATGATAATCGGTACAGAAGCTCCCGAAGATGCAATAACACACAAATTCTTGAATGACATTTGATCAATCGTAACTATCTTGCCATTAAATGGAAAGCATACAACTCAGAATAGAGAAGAAGCTACGGCTTGCATACTGTACATCCAATTCCTACCCAGTAACATATTGTAGTCAAGGGGCGCATCAACCACCTCGACCTCGATCGCGACAGTATTCCCTCCCAAACAGACCTTAAGAGAAGGAAGAATGTCGTGTGGCCGAAATGATCTACCATCAAACACAGTCAGCATGGTAGCAAATTTAGACAACTCAGGGGAACCCAAACCCTTCCAACATGCCAAAGACATCACGGAAGCAGCAGCGCCTTCATCAATCACAGTGCATTTGACGGTCTTGTTAGGACATTATACATGAATCAAGAGAGACACATAGTAAGGCAAGCGAGGCTGTAGTCCCGCTGTCACGTCCCCATCCCTTCGACCGGTGAAGAGGATGTGACGAACACCAATCATACGGGAAAACAGCCCATGAACATAAACAAAAGTTATCAATGCTGAAATTAAATTACTTAACAGAATGCATACGAAGATGCATAAACATACAAGCATACACAGATGCATAATTCTTCAATCATACAGCAGAAGCAAACATATACATTCCAACATTCACATGTTAATCATGATTCATGAAACAGTAGATTAATTACAGAGATGAAATGATCAACAGCACTTATCTTTAATGAAGAATTCACCCCGCAACCAGCTATGTCACTACAACGTTCCACCCAACCATAGGCCAGCGTGCTCATCAATCTCTCAGCAACACTGCACCCCCGAGTTGGGCATGATTCCTCAAGGACTAAGGGAACAAGCAAGCTTACACATAGCCAAGGGACACAATCAACCACCAACATAGCTGGGTTTATCAGGCCATCCACAAACTGGCCAAGCCAGCACAGTTCGAAGACCAACCACTACGTACACGCAGCAAAACAATCCCTTCGCAGCTCTGTGAAGAAGGCAAAGACAACCGGGGATAATCCCAAACAAACGAGGAGCATAGCTCAAGTCAAACCACACTGCTAAGTTGTTCTTGGCCCTAGCATGGCCAAAACAACTCAACAACAACACCCAAAACTAGGGTACTTCAGCAACCCAAACTCACAATGCAACGATGGCAACAAATCTACATCCCATAGTGGATAAGAAACAGAACTCCCAGCATAGCCATGGGAACTCAGCTGACGGATGTGACAATCACAGTCACAAACTCACAATGAAGACGATGGAAGCTATACACAGTCCCAAAATAGGGAAGAAAACTCGGCCAACATACGTGGAAATTAACAGCCCCAAAAATGTATCAACATAGATTACCAACAACATGGGGAAACAGCAGCTGGTTCTGGACAACGAAGTAAGTAGAAAAACATACATAGACCATGCTAAGGGAGAGATTACCATCTCTCAGCCTGTGCATGAGCAACAGCAACACAGAACCCACAAATCAGCCGGTGGGGAAAAATACATAGTCACGCCATATGCAAATCCGCAGAGGAAGAACTACATGGGTAAAACCCAGAAGGTTCTGTACGTGAGGGAGAACAAGAATTCCACTCCTGCATGAGGATGAACAGACCAGATCTGAAGCGCATGGATCAACAGACCATCCCCTCCGTGTGAGGAAGATGAACAGACAACGGCTCTACCTGAGGAGGAACCGACCATGGAGAGAACGAACATACCATCGAGAGAAGGAACGAGCAAACCTCCATCGTGAAGGTTGGAAAACATGGGAGAGAAGAGGAGAGGGAATGACTCGCTGGTCTCTGCGCGAATGGAAAGAACACCATAACAGGCCGACGAACAGCGTGAGAGTGAACAGCCAAGAAAGAGTGTGTCGTGGAGAGGATGAACCGACCAAAGAGAGAAGGCGCGGTGGGTGAACAGCAGAATTTAAGGAACGAAAAAACCCTGATACATGCATGCGGATGAATAGACGGAATGGAGCAATGGGGAGAGCGCCGTCGTGGGAGAGTGGAGTCAATGCCTCCTTTGCCCATGTGACTTGAAGAGGAAGGATCTGCTGGTGGAGTGGGCACATGGGCAAGGATGGACAGTCCTACCACACCCACCATCACTCAGCCATCACTGCCCCAACTAACCAAACAAAGCATTGAAGAGGTTGAATAAGACAAGGGAAGATGGCAAAACAAAACAAGGTGGCAACACATGGGTTTTTCCCCCATAGACTAAGGTTTGACATCCCCCACCCCTTATCCTTTGGAATCATGCCCTTTTCATTCAATGTTGCACTGTCGTAGCTGGTTGTGGTTTATTTTATTTGATGTGTGTGTTTACATGATGCCATACTTATAATGTGCCAAATAGCACGACATACCATCGGCAACTATCCCCATTGCCGAAACATACACAACCAAATCGATGGTGGGGCTTTTGCCTTTAGCTCCTCACCATGATTAATTACATTATATACATCATGCAAATGGGGTCAAAACCTGGACGTTACATTCCCCTCCCCCTTGGAATAACACCGTCCTCGGTGTTCCATTACATATATACAATACATATACAATTGCACATCAAAATTTCAAATTTTTTGCAGATCTATCCCACGTTCAATCATCTACTTTGAACGTTCGCGACCAAGCCCTTTGGCTTCCACGGACTTGTCCTATTGGTTCTCAGCTTCCAGCTTATCCTGAAGTCTAGGAACTTTGCGGCTATTTCCCTCATCATGTTCCCTCATTGGGCAATCCCGACGTAAATGATGTCCTCCGCATTTCCAGCATTTCACTAGCTGCTTCATCTTTACCTGCTCAATTTCCTTTGAGTCTTCATGCCTGGACCGTTTCTTATCGGGTTGCTTGGACGATTGTCCCATTGTTGATCCACCTTCCTTTCCTTTGCCAATTGCTCCCAGAAGGCTTTTCACCTCCCTTTGCAAACCAATAGAGTTTTGCAAAATCTGGTGGTTCATTTCACTGTGCCTTCTCTGTATCTTGAGCATCTCCCCAATATTCTCTTGGTTCTTGGCAATCATTTGAAGGAGACTTCCAGCCAAGTTCAACAACTTTTGATCTGCTGCCATGATCAATGTGCACCACCAGGTATCACTTTTCTCACCTGTGAAATGCACCATTGAAATTCTATCAGACCAAGCATAATATAGACATTAAAATCAGTCTGTTAACTACCCAATTGGCATGACAGTTCAAGTCTTATCAAGGATACTTTCATATTTTTCATGCCTTCCCCCAACAGGAACATGAGCTCATTCATGTCCATTCTTGGGCAAGGAATTAACTATTCTAGCATTCATAATTTACTTTAAGCAAATACACACATTCCATTTCAATCACACATGCATTCAACAATCTTTTGTTTTCACCATGCATAAATATATATATATATAATTAAAAAGGCAAGAGAGAACAGCAAGAGTTTTTTTTTCCCCTCTTTGTTTTGTTCCATCCTAGAACCCACACCATCGTTGTGGCTTTTCCATGCTCTCAGCCTCTTTCACTTTACCGTGAATGCTAGACCAATCCTTCTTGGTCATGACACTTAGTGTCTTCGGTCCATTTTAGACCTCTAAACCATGGAGTCTCTCCACATGGTTTGTCTCAACTGCTGGGAACCTCACGGTCTCACTAGCACCTTTTTCATTGCCACTCATTCCGAGCTTTCCAGGACAGTCACATGTCCACATGCACCCCTAGGATGCTCTCATAGTCCTTGCTTCCAGCGATACCTATATTCAAACATTGAATAGATTCATATGTTTAGTTTATTCTCATCAGTTTTATCTCTAGAACAAGAGCTTAAAACATCATAAGAAAATCATATACACATGTATATTCATAAGCAAAATAATCCAATACTTATCAGTATTGTGTGTTTCCTTGTTCGTCCATAGGATCCTGCTTCGCTTTGCAAGCCTTGGGATTGCCTATGGACTTAGATGTTAGGCCAGCACACAGGCTACCCCACAACATCAAATAATCAATGTTCAGCCAGTACATTCTCATGTCAACTGGGCTTGGAACTTTACCATGACCATTTCCAGGTCTACGATCTACTATGGATCCTCAGGCATATCACAGCCCAACATACACTTACACCAACAATAACCCTTACTCCACAACCCCTCACAACAACCATTTACCTTTTACCTTTAGGGTGCAACACCCAACTGCATCTATTTAGCCTGTCAACACAAGCAATACAAGCAATACAAGTAGAATTCATCAGCGTTATTACTCTAAAACTGTAATCACATTTCATATCATTTACCATCAAGTATTGAGACACCAGGAGTGCGTCCACTCCCTAGAGTGTAATCAAAATTGAAAACCCTCTCATGATCCAACATCGGAAAAGTGTGCACTCTCTTCTGGTGTGTGCCATGTAGGCCCTATTCATACTCAAGCAATCGGTCATCATGGAATAAATCAAAACATGTTCTGTATATAGAATTTAATAATTAAACATGCATATTCCTAGCAAGGGTCACAGAACACTTATCCATTTGCCGTCGCAGTATTCCTTTTACGTGTATCAGGCACAGTCAAGCCATCAAGGAGTTGGGAAAGGCCAAATGCTAAGCTAGTGAGCTTGTTGCAGAGCTAGGAACACCTACACCAGAACTATCCTGACTTCTAAGACACCCACACACACGCAACACAAGGAATCAGTCCCTTCTCTGCTACACAGTCCCTTGGGCCCTGCATTCCCTTCCAGTGCTATCCTGGGGTTGTGGAGAAGAAAGCCATCCCTCTAGCTTTGTCTGTGTGGTTTCCAATCACCAGGTTTAAGCAAACCAAGCCCCCATCCCTGCTTCCTTTTTACATTTCATATCTGCACATGTCTTACCGACATAATTTATACCATCTCACTCATGTTACTACCAAACATGCAATGCAGATGAGACATTTCCAAAATGTCCAATGGCGTTTCACCCGAAACCCATTTCCAAGGGAAAACCTTCCCATGAAGTTTGGCTCTTGCAAGCCATCACACATGATCTTCCTGTAGTGTGTATTCCTGACACATTCATCAAATAGCCAAACAGTCAATCATTACCTGATAATACAATCCAAATTGATTGTTCCATAACCAAGCAATGACATTAGTAATCAATTTCATTAGGAATTTGTAGTTCTATCTACTACAGAAATTGACTTGCTCAATTGTGGGTCTCTTGTAAGCAGCACTACTATGGCCATTACAATTTTATGCTTACTAACAAAACATGAATACCCACTTACCATGCATCCTCCTAACACAATCTTACACAAGCCAACAGTGATTAGTAGTCGTCAACAATTTCTTAAATTCGAAATTCACAATTCAAATTTAACAACCCATTATGCATATCAACTATTTTCATAGCCACGAGACTCTTCTCATAAGGTTTGGCTCTCTTACATGGTAGATTCTGGCATTGGTCAGGGTCTTACCTCTCACTGCCATGCTCAAAATAATCTACCGGAAACCTGAGTTTCAATCAACCAAACACAATCTTGTGCAAGCCAATAGTGACTAGTAGTTGTCAGCAATTTCTTAAATTCGAAATTCACAATTCAAATTTTAACAACCTATTATGCATACCATATGGTAGATTCTAGCATTGGTCAGGGTCTTACCTCTCACTGCCATGCTCGAAATAATCTACATGAAACATGAGCTTCAATCAACCAAACACTTGGTAAGTATGGATGCATATAACTTTTTCATTGCTACAACCATCATTGAAGCATTTTCAGAATTTATAAAATTCAAATACTTCCAACTGTTAGTCACATCAATATTAACAAAACTCATTTAATTCATGCAATCATTATCATACTAACATGGCAAGTTATAGTCATATCATTCATGCAATTAAAGGAAATGTTTAGATACTCCTTACTTCACAAGCGTATCATTCATACCACCTTGCTCTTCCATAGAGCATTTCTGGCAGCCAATTGATCATGACTATCTTGCATTCATAACAACCTCTGAAATGGTTCCTGAATTGTCATCAATTCATCATTTCAGTCATTAGTCATTCATAATATCACATGCACTCATCTCAATGCATTCAACATACCATGCATGGCCTAACCATGTCCACTTCATATAAGATGCATTATTATAGTCAATATCATCAACATATATAGGCATGACACCTTTCCATATTCCAACATCCACATGGTATGAGGTCTCTTACCTTTACCATTCCATGGAATTTGTCATAAGCAAACTCTTACCTGCATGGGTCTTACTTACACCCTTGGCATGACCAATTTGGTTGGTCCTTTGTAGGATATTGTAGAATTTTCTCACCAAATTTTGTTATGGACTTGTTGCCTCATCCCTTTCTCCATAGGTTTGCTAGTCACATTCATCAGCATCAGCAACATATTCATCCGAATCCATGTCATCGTTGGTTTTCCTACTAATGCCAACATCAAAGCAATGATTATCATTAGTGGTTCATACAAAACATATCCTCATACATTTCAAGCATAAAACTTAGGAAATGTAGTTATAATCAGCAAGATAGAGTTTTAAGGAAACTTCCCTTTTCAAGTCTTTCATCCTTGCATGGAACTACTCTTCCACACAGCAACTGATTGACTTCATAGTCCTTACTACCCCTGGGCATGCAACTATCCAGATTTGTCCATTTGATAGCAGCGGCCATCATTATCACTTTGCTACTTCATGCTCGGATTCTGGTGACTTACCCTTGTTCCCTACTGGATAAGCTTTCCAACGTCTATCCACATGCTTCATTCTGACCTTGGGTGTGAAAACCGCACCATTTCTAAAAATGAAGACTTCCACCAAATCTTTGCATTTTTACACACCACTGCATTTTGCACTGGGTGCCAACTTCAGCCAACTTCAGCCACCTATAAAACCCACTGAAAAACTGCTGAAAAATCCAGTCGAAATCTACTGAGAAATCCCACTTGGAAATCTCAAAATTTCCTTTGCAGACTCGGCTCTCACTTCATCTATCCATCCGATGTTTCAGCTGTCGGATCCACTAACTTCTCCATTGTACATCGGAAGTCGGATCCGCTAGGCACTAACGTTAGCAATCAGATCTTCTAGCCCTTCAGAGGGTTAGTCCTTTCAGCTTCCGACACTTCGGCAGTCTGATCTTCTAAATTTTTTCGACATTTCTTTACTTAGAAAAATTTTCAATTTTTCTTCTTCTTGCCGTCGCCACATCGGATGTCCAAAAAACTATCCTCTTCCAACATTTCAGCGATCTTTGGAAGATCCCTACCGAAACTGTGGCTCCGACTT
Source organism: Pseudotsuga menziesii (assembly GCA_001517045.1). NCBI lineage: Eukaryota > Viridiplantae > Streptophyta > Pinopsida > Pinales > Pinaceae > Pseudotsuga > Pseudotsuga menziesii. Next base: position 209,044 of record LPNX010500728.1, on the reverse strand, counting down.
CCACTATTTTCCTCTGAAACTTCTCTTCTTTTCTTTCGCTGCATCGGCATCGAAAGTCCAAACCACTAACTGAGCCAATGTATCGGCTGTTCAAACAGCTAAACTTGCCGACGATTTCCATACTTATTCGAATTTTTCAAACTTCATCGGCTCATCTTTCTTCTTTTCATCGACGAGGAAGTTCCTTCTGCAGCCGCAATGACGGAACACGATCTTCAATCTTCTTCTGATCGGCGGCCCGACATCCTCTATCTCCTTTCGATCGGTGGCCAAATCAACTATGGCATGACCTGATCGGCATCGGCGAACTTTTCACATCGGAAGTCTAGTGACTTTGGCTTCCGCAACGGCGGGCGTTCAAACCGCTATTTTCTTTTGATAGCCGATGAATTATTTACTTAGAAGAATTTTGACAATTCTTTCATGGCATCGGTGGTCTTTTCACATCAGAAGACTAATTCCTTTGTCTTCCGCAACGGCGGATTCTCAAAGAACTTTCTTCTTCCAATGGCCGACCATCTTCCATACTTAGAAAAATTTTCAAACTTAACTTTCTTCATGGCATCGGCGGTAGGAGAACTTACCCGTTGGACGTCTAGTCGTTTCTCCACCCGCAACGGTGGGTGCCTGAACATCTAAATTCTTTCGACGAACTTCAAACACTTAGGTGATTTTCCTTCCAACTGCTCCCGTCGACACGCCTTCGCCTAAATCTTCCGCTACAGTGGAAGTCCATTCCACTAACCCTTCCACTACATCGGAATTCAATTCCGCTAAGTGTTCCGATGGCTCAAGCACTTAGACGAAATTTTTCAAAAATTCCTTTCCACTGCTGCACCTCATCAGATGGCCTTCCGACTACATCTTCTGACATATCGGAGGAGCTTCTCACTAGCTCTTTCTATTGTTCAACACTTAAGCAAAATTTTGAAAGTTTTGTTGTCATCAAATTCTGATCCCTGCTGGGAAAAAGGAAATGCTGCTTCTATCACTGCACCTTGGTGGTCCATTCAGGCCCATGCTGCAACATGAGCTCTGATACCATTCTGTCACGTCCCCGTCCCTCCGACCAGTGAAGAGGACACAATGAACACCAATCATATGGGCAAACAGCCCATGAACATAAACAAAAGTTGTCAATGCTGAAATTAAATTACTTAACAGAATGCATACGAAGATGCATAAACATACAAGCATACACAGATGCATAATTCTTCAATCATACAGCGGAAGCAAACATATACATTCTAGCATTCACATGTTAATCATGATTCATGAAATAGTAGATTAATTGCAGAGATGAAATGATCAGCAGCACTTATCTTTGATGAAGAATTCACCCCGCAAGCAGCTACGTCGCTGCAACGTTCCACCCAACCATAGGCTAGCGTGCTCATCAATATCTCAGCAACGCTGCCACCCCCGAGATGGGCATGATTCCTCAAGGACTAAGGGAACAAGCAGGCTTACACATAGCCAAGGGACAGAATCAGCCACCAACATAGGTGGGTTTATCAGGCCATCCACAAACCGGCCAAGCCAACACAGTCCGAAGACCAACCACTGTGTACACGCAGCAAAACAATCCCTTCGTAGCTCTGTGAAGAAGGCAAAGACAATCGAGGATAATCCCAAACAAACGAGGAGCACAGCTCAATTCCAACCACACTGTTGAGTTGTTCTTGGCCCTAGCATGGCCAAAACAACTCAACAACAACACCCAAAACTAGGGTACTTCAGCAACCCAAACTCACAATGCAACGATGGCAACAAATCCACAGCCCACAATGGATAAGAAACAGAACTCCCAGCATAGCCATGGGAACTCAGCCGATGGATGTGACAATCACAGTCACAAACTCATAATGAAGATGATGGCAGCTATACACAATCCCAAAACAGGGAAGAAAACTCAGCCAACATACATGGAAATTAACAGCCCCAAAACCGTATCAACATACATTACCAATAGTGTGGGGAAACAATAGCCAGTTCTGGACAACGAAGTAAGCGGAAAAACATACATAGACCACGCTGAGGAAGAGATTACCATCTCTCATCCTATGCATGAGAAACAGCAACGCAGAACCCACAACTCAGCCGGTGGGGAGAAATACATAGTCACGCCATCCGCAAATCAATAGAGGAAGAACTACATGAGGGAGAACAAGAATTCCGCTCCTGCGTGAGGATGAACAAACCATATCTGAAGTGCGCAGATCAACAGACCATCCCCTCCACATGAGGAAGATGAACAAACAATGGATCTCCTTGAGGAGTAACTGACCATGGAGAGAATGAACAGACCATCGAGAGAAGGAACGAGCAGACCACCATCGTGAAGGTTGGAAAACATGGGAGAGAAGAGGAGAGGGAATGACTCACTGATCTCTACGCGAATGGAAAGAAAACCACAACAGGCCGACGAACAGCATGAGAGTGAACAGCCAGGAAAGAGTGCATCATGGAGAGGATGAGCCGACCAAAGAGAGAATGCATGGTGGGTGAACAGCAGAACGTGAGGAACGAACAGACCCTGCTATGCACACGCGGATGAACAGACGGAATGGAGGAATGGGGAGAGTGTCATCGTGGGAGATTGGAGTCAATGCCTCCTCTGCCCATGCGACATGAAGAGGAAGGATCTGCTGGTGGAGTGGGCAGGTGGGCAAGGATGGACAGTCCTACCACACCCACCACCACTCAGCCATAACTGCCCCAACTAACCAAACAAAGCATTGAAGAGGTTGACTAAGACAGGGGAAGATGGAAAAACAAAACAAGGTGGCAACACATGGGTTTTTCCCCCATAGACTAAGGTTTGACATCCCCCACCCCTTATCCTTTGGAATCATGCCCTTTTCATTCAACATTGCACTGTAGCTGGTTGTGGTTTATTTTATTTGATGTGCGTGTTTACATGATGCCATACTTATAATGTGCCAAATAGCATGACATACCATCGGTAACTATCCCCATTGCCGAAACATACACAACCAAATCGATGGTGGGGCTTTTGCCTTTAGCTCCTCACCATGATTAATTACATTATATACATCATGCAAATGGGGTCAAAACCGGGATTTTACACCCGCGGTTTCAAATTTGATGACAGAGGAAGAATTATCATCATTAACACCAAGAGTAGAAAGCAAAGCTTTCCTTTGCGAAGGACAACTCTGAAGTACTTCGAGTGCAGACATCGCACAAGGAGTGTGGCCCAAATCCTCGACAACAGAATAGTTCTGGGTGGCTCGGGCATTAGGATTGTGCCCTGAACGCTTAAGGAATCCCTTAGGAATGCGAGGAGTAACTTTAAGTTTCTCCACAGGTTTTTCAATAAGCAAAGGACTCTCGGGTGGAGAAGGTTCCTTTCCAAGCTCTGGTTGTGACGAACCATAGTCCTTCGCATGAGTCACAACCTTAGCAACACACACCATGTTGATGCAACCATGACCACTACAAGATTCCAACGGATCTTGATCCCCACCAGACTGATCATGGGTCCTCGAGTTCATATTTTGATTATGAGGTAAAGGGTTAGTCAGCACAGTTGGGCCCTGCGCTATGAAACTCGAGGCTGCTTCTATTCGAGGGCACAAGTGAGTGAGGTGGTCCTCCTTACATAACTTGCAAGTAAACTTAACCTTACATTTAGGCTGCTTGTCCCCCCCAGCATTTCGAGAATTCTTGTCATTAGAATTTGCATTTCCATTCTTATTCCCACCCTTACGATTGTTTTTACCCTTCTTCTTATTCCCTCCGGGTTGCTGGTTACCCTTTTGGTCTGATAATTGCACCGAAAGCACACTTGCCATTTGGGTGAGTTGAGACGAATCCATGGCTTGTCCTGAAGTAGATTGGTTGATAGATAATTGACTGACCTATTTCACAACTGAATCCACAGGTTTGGTACTCATACAACCAACAATGCCATCGACATGTGGTCCAGGTTTGACCTTAGGGTCGAAACTAGAATGTGGAGCATTAGAAATGATCTCATATAACAAATCGGATTGAGCATAAATCAAGTCCAATTCATGTGCCCTAAAAATGGCTTGTTCCTCATTCTAAACTCCATATGTAGAAACATCTTTTGCTATATAAGGTAGTAATGACTTAAGGAACCACTCTAGGAGAAACTCCGACGGTATGAAGGCTTTAATCAATCTCTTCCGTATACGCCACTCTTGGATATGGTCCAATATATGCATGGATTTATCTTGTTGAAATGTTGACAAGAGTTTCGTACCAACGTCGTAACACACTGGTATCTGGAATTGGTTGAGAAAATTCATAGCTAGGTCATCGAACACAGTGAATGCCCCCCTAGGTAGCTCTATGTACCATTTCATGGCAGGCCCGGTGAGGGTGCATTGAAATAGCCTTAAATGGATCGAATGTTCATGTAAGGAGTTAGAAGAGCACCATAGCTGAAATGTAGTAACATGTTCACTCGGATCTTCTCCTAGTTTTCCCTCGAACTTGGGAATGTCCACGGGAAGCTTTGTAGGGACAGCCGGCTAAGCTAGGTCATAAGATACCAAATCATTCGTTAGTCTCGAAAAGTTAGGCATATTTAACGTTGCGAGGAAAGAGAACCTAGGTTGAGCAGGTCTATGAGGCGCTCCTTGATAATTTTGGTTCACATAGGACTGATTACCGTAACCACCATGGCCATGGCCATAGTATCCTCCTCCCATTTGACCCATGTACGGTGGCATGGAAGCACCATAATGTGGTGTACCTTGACTATTTGGGGCTACAAAGCCATAATTCGGGGAGTAAGCAGATTGTTGATACCCGTACCCATAAGGTGAATAACTTTGTGCATACTACGGTCCATAATATGGTCCATAAGAAGTCCCATGAGAAACTCCATAAGTAGGAATAGACATTCCAAAAGTAAGAATATGACCTCCAGAAGTAGGAATAGGACCTCCCGACACAACAGGAGGTACTTGACTTTGAGACACAACTACGTGACTAACAGCAGTATGCACATGACTCGTAGCAACATTTCGACCCGAAAGACCACGTGAATGTGGGGGAGGATTAGCATTCGAATAACTAGGAATAGAGGATGAAGGGATATGTGAAATCTCGTAAGTGGTATTCCCTAAAGTCGCTTGTCTTGGCTCTGGTATCCAAATAGGACTACTAGCACTAGGTTTAGGATGAACATGTGATGTAGCCTCCACCGCTGGGATGGAGGGTGCAATGTGACTCATGCTCCCAAATCTCTCCGCATGGAAAGGAATGGGAATGCCCCCAAGCATAGTGCTAGGATCAAATTTCGAATCGGCATGGAATGCCGGGTCATGTGCAAGGATGTCAGGCATACCAAAACTAACATAACTAGTGCTCACAGGTTCATGATGAGTCGCGTCGCCCGGCATCCAATACTGACGACCTATGGATGAGGGATCATAGCCAGAGTGTGTAGGTATATCATGTGAAGGAGTGAACCTAGAGTGTGTAGGTATATTAGGTGAAGGATCATACACATGGGTAGGATCATCTTCTCCAACCTCCTGAGGTGGAGAAGACAACTCAGGAATTTCATCTTCATGATCTCCCATCGTGTGTGAATCAATGTGAGGATTAGTCCTCCTAGACCGTCTGTTTCTCTCTACCAAAGGAGGAGGAGATGTATAAGGAGGAAGTCCTGCTAAACGATGAGAATGGTGGGGTTCTACACTTGAATCCACAATGACTCAAAAAATGAAAAATACTCTCTAATTACGCAAACCCTAAGAAAGCTAACGTGCACAGAGCATACACCAATATAATCTAAATCCAATCACAAGCAAACAAGGGTAGGATATGTGATCTCCTGAATGAAGCACGTATGTCTCGCCTAGGAGAGGCTTGAGACTTCCATACACAACAAGAAGAGGTTCATAACCAATTATTGTGGCCCTCATCTTCAACGCATATAGTGACTGTGTTGTCTGACCCCAACCTAGCCAAGACACCCACAAAATAACCTCTGCAAAGTACCCCTTGATAACCTAGGTAAGGCAACTAAGGTCACCTCAATATAATCAATGCTGAGGCGGACAGTTGCAGGTGGGATTGACCATTTGGGCAGGGTAGCAAAGCCTGAAACTCTCGAAAGAGCCCCCAGATACGAATACAATCCTGGAAATATCTTCGGTACTACTCAGTTATGACTAGGGGTCATCCCACTCAATAACCACTCACACTGCCTCGTGCTTAACTCCCTTGTAAAAGGAGGATCCTGAGAAACACTAATTATACCAAAGAATTTCTCACACTCTCACCTGGACAGACACATACATGTTGATGTTTAGTGGTCTTGGAGAATTTACTCACAATGAACTATTCCAAGACACTAAAACCTAATCTTGTTGGTTTACCCTATCAAAGAAATAGTGTAATCCATTTTAATTAAGTTTGATTTTATTTGGCTTTATTACTCAAAAAAGGTAGATGACCATGCAACCAATGGTGTTATGATGCAACTCGAAGTAAAATGCACACCTAACAATCAATGCAAATGCATTTTGTCGAATGAAAAATAGGGCATGCTACTACGTGAAATGCAAAATTTTCTTCAAATGACAAATGCAGTCATTCCTATATGAAATCCTAACTAATACTTCTCTAAGAAAACCTAGTGCAAGTACCATGCAAAGTGCAAAGTGCAATGCATAATGATGCAAAGAAGTAAATAATTTTGGATTTTTTGAATAAAAATGAGATACTGAAGCAAAAGAATGATTCTACCACCCCCAGACACTACAAGCACAATCAAACAGCACTCATGCAAAGCACTAAGGTAAAATAAATCTAATGCACTAATCCCAAAAAAAAAATCGAAAATGCAATGACAAGAACATTCTTAAAAAAGAAATTTACCCTAAAAAAAATGTCTCTAGTCAGAAACAGAGGTGTATACAGACTCTAGCAGTATCAAAGGAGACTCAGCAGTCATCAAAATTCACCCAGCAACAATCCATCTTCCTCTAAAAGGAAAAAATCAGGGCATACGCGACTGTTCACAATGGACTCGTGTATGTACGCAGATATAGCAGTCAAAGTCGCGTGTATACGTGACTCTGAGTTAAAAACTCATGTACAAGAAGAAAAATGTATAAAAAGAAAGGCAAACAGATAAATTGAGACAAAATTCACACCAATCAGACACTACCAGGAAAACATACCCCCATACCCGACTCAGAAATAGAGAAATAAGAGCAATTCAAGAACATTGAATGCCGATAAAAACCCCCAAAGGACAACTATTAGGAACTGCCCAGTGGAGTCACCAATTCTGTTACAGAGAGAAATTCCTATGGCTTAAGGTACCAAAATAGACAACTTGACTCAGGAAATCAATCCTTTCCTATATGCAAGAAAAACCAAATATCTAACACTAAGGGATCTCGATTCGTACCTTATTCTAGACGGTTGATGTAGATCCCCGTTGAGCTTTCCAACTCCAGCTTGAATTGATAAATTGCTTCCTCAACATTCAATAAACAAGACAAGCATGCTATATTTAATCATGTTAGATCTACTCTAGCATATATAATCAATAACATATAAGCATTTGAAATCATCCATGGATCAAATATTCATTCAAATACACATTATTGGACAGGAAAAGATATTTCTATTAATATAAAATTAGAGATTACAATGAATACAACCTTTGTCGACACGTCTGCAAATAGAAAAAACTGAGTCCCCCACTTGGGCCTCCACCACTTCAATCCTCCATCTCTCGATAGCAAGCTCACGAGCAAAGGGCAAGCTTGGGAAGAACACAAAAGTGCTCCAAGGGACAAAGGGATGCAGACTCAAGCACAAGGTCCGCAACAATGGACTATAGTTCTCTTGCTCTCAATTCCTCATGTCTTCAATGTATCCAAAGGGTTCCTTATATAGCTCTTCAATGGGGTAATGAAAGGTCGAATCCGAGCGATCTCAAGGCATAGGGAAGGCTAGGAGACAAGTGAGTCAGACCCACATCAAGGAAAACTCCAACAGAATTTGGCCTTTTGCACACATCTTGATGTACGCAGTTTTAGGGGTCAAACCCGTGTATATATGTGAGAAAAGGTTTAAAAGTCATGTATAGCAAATTTTGCATGTTTTTAGGGATGATCTTGGAAACATCAAAGGAAAAAAAATGGTCCATGGGGTCTAAGGAGTCTGCAAAGGGACAAGGAAGGCCATAAAAATGTGATTCACCATGTGTGGTAAAATCAGCTATAACATGAAGCTACACTTCTCTCTTGTCCAATATATGCAAAGGCTCAAGGGAAAATTCCCCCTCAAGTTCCACCTATAATAACGACCAATCAATGACATGCTTAGTGTCATAAACATATTTCTTTAATAAAGATGCATGGAAAACATTATGAACTCTTATGTGCGCAGGTAATGATAATTCATAAGCCACTAGTCCTTTCTTGGCCAAAATTTCAAAAGGTCCACAAAACCTAGGTGCCAACTTACCACACCTACCCAAGCTCAATGAGCTCTATTTTGCTTTCACTTTTAAGTAGACATGCTCACCTACTTGATAGTCTTTATCTTTTCTTTTCTTATCCGCATAACTTTTTTGATGGTCTTGTGCCTCTTTAAGGTTTCCCTAGACCTTGGTAACTAACTGTTCCAAGTCCAATAACAGGTCAGACCCTAACATGAGTCGATCCACTAGACTATCCCAAGTAATTGGGGTCCTACACTTCTGTCCATAGAGTACCTCGAAAGGACTCATCTTGGCGGAAGCCTTATACTTGTTGTTGTATGCAAACTCTGCAAGGTGTAGATAATCCCCCCACTTGGTGGGGTTGTTCATGACATACATTCGAAGCATGTCTTACACAATTTGGTTTACTCTTTCAGTATTCCCGCCCATCTGCGGGTGATAAGCAATGCTAAAGTTCAGCTACGTCTCTAATCCAGAGAATAAAGATCTCCAAAATTTTCCTGTAAACTTAACATCTCGATCCAAGATAACTGCTTTGGGTATCCCATGCAATCTTATTATCTCTTTTAGGAAGATATCGACAATGTTCACAGCCTTGTAGGTCGATTTCATAGGGATGAAGTGCACCACCTTTGACAACTTGTCAATGACTACGAAGATGGAATCATTTTGCTTCTTGCTTTTCGGTAAGCCAGTAATAAAATCCATACTAATAACCTCCCATTTGCATTCTGGAATGGGCATAGTTGTAGCAATCCTGAAGAATGCTGGTGCTCAGCTTTAACTAGTTGGCATTCCTGACATTTCGCAATAAACATTGCAATGTCGGCCTTTAACTTGGGCCAAAAAAAGTGTCTCTTAACGGAAGATATCATCTTTTGATATCTTGGGTTCCCTGGGTAGGGTTCCCTATGAAATTTTGTGAGGATGCTAGACCAAATTTCCCCTCCATCTAGAACATACAATCTATCCTTGGACCATAGTAGTCTGGAGTCATCCACCTTGTATTCCTTCTATTTTTAAAACAACCGGTCCTCCTGTACCTTCTTGAGGATTTCCACATAAAATGGGTCAACTTTGTTGGCCGTTCTAATATTCTCATGCAAATCTACATCAGTTTGACTCAGAGTCACCTCATATATCATATGAGTTCGTTGACTCAAAGGATCGGCAACTTTGTTCTCTTTGTCCTTAATACACTTTAGTTCAAAGTGATACTCACTCAGGAAAGCCAACCATCTGGCTTGGCTTGCATTCAGATCAAGTTGATTGAACAAATATTTTAGACTCATATTGTCAGTATTTAGAAGGAACTTCCTTCCCATGAGGTAGTGCCTCCACATCTTCAGAGCATGGATAATGGATGCTAGCTCAAGATCATGCGTGGGATAATTCTGCTCATGCTCTTTTAATTTTTGCAATTCATAATAGATCGCATGGTCACTTTGCAAGAGTAATCTGCCAAGTCCTTCCTTGCTTGCATCCATGCATACAACAAAATACCCATCGGGATTCGCAATCCATAACACTGGTGTGGTCATCAAAAGCTGCTTAATATTTTGAAAACTTTCTTCACACTTGTCAGTCCATAAGAACTTGTTTGCTTTCTTCTGTAAAGTCATCATGGGGAAAATGATTCTTGAGAAGTTCTCAATGAACTTTCAATAATACCCAGCTAAACCCAAAAAGGACCTAATATCAGTGACACTAGTCGGGGTAGGCCAATCCTTTATGGCTTAAATATTTTCCAAGTCCACAGCTATTCTTGTCTCAGATATGATGTGACCTAGGTACTGTATTTGTGGTTTGTAAAAATCACATTTACTAAACTTAGCATAGAGCTGGTGTTGTCTCAACACTCGAAGTACTATGCGAAGGTGTTATTCATGTTCCTCTTTACTCTTGGAATAAACCAGAATGTCGTCAATAAATACTAGTACAAACTTATCCAGATACTTACTAAATATGTTGTTCATCATACACATAAAGTTTGCGGGTGCATTGGTCAACCCAAATGGAATCACTACTAACTCATAGTGCCCGTACCTTGTACGAAAAGTGGTCTTGGGAATATCTTTGTCTCAGATCCGTACCTGACGGTACCTAGATCGTATGTCAATCTTTGAAAATATTTTGGCTCCTCCCACCTGATCAAACAAATCATCGATCCTAGGGAGCGGGTAGCAGTTCTTTATAGTCATTTTGTTCAACTGACGGTAATCAATGCACATCCGCATTGTACCGTCCTTCTTCTTTATGAACAAAATCAGTGCTCCCCAAGGGGACACACTGGGTCAGATATACCCTTTCTCTATTAACTCCTGCAACTACAGTTTGAGTTCCACCAATTCTAGTGCACTCATGCGGTAAGGGGCTTTGGAGGCTGAAACTGATCCTGGGGTTAGTTCGATGGAAAAGTCTAGGTCTCGTTTCGGAGGTAATCCAGGGATTTCCTCGAGAAACAAGTCCTTGAATTTTTCAAGAACGGGGAAGTCTTCTATGCGTTGTTCTCTATCCGACTCTACATCTCGGATGTTCACTGCAAATAACTTGTAGCCCTTCCTAACACACTTCTTCGCTTGTAAGGCAGAGATTTGTCTTACATAAACTTTCTTGGGGATGCCTTGAACCTTCACTTGGTTCCCTTGGCTATCAGTACACAAGATAGATTTGTGTAGACAATCGAGCATGACATGGTGTTGTTCCAACTAGTCCATGCCAATAAGAATATCGTACGATCCTAAAGGTAGGATTTTCAGGTTTACCTTAGTAAGGAAACCATTCAGGTTTACTTCACATTCTTTAACAATTTTCGAAACCTTCCATTTTGTATCGGTGGCTAACTGTACCATCCAAGGTTTATCATGATTTACTTTTCCTAACTTGCATAAATCAACAATATTAGGTGCAACATATCTCTGGTAAGCACCGGGATCAACAAGTATTGAAACAGAGGTGTTCAAGATCTTACCTTCGATCTCGACCATTATATCTTGATGGTCCGCCTGTTGGCCATCTAATGCTACATAGATTCATGGGGTTCTCACTGTATCCTCAATGGTAGGTTCTTCTTGCAGGTTATGCATGACTCCATTGTTCTTATTCTTACAATCTCGAGTATAATGTGGCCCGTTGCATTTCCAGCACTTGATCGATAGAGGGTAGCATTGGCTCCACTTGCCACTTACTTATTACCATTAGGAGCTGGTACATAAGGTTTCATACCTGGTTTACTAAAGTTGTTGTTCGCTTGAAAGCTGTTATTTTGCTATCAATAAGGCTACGGGTTTGACCCAGGTTTGCAGTTATCAGAAAAGTTTCTAGACTTTTCTCTGTTTCGGTTCTGGTTTTCTTGTTGTAACTGCCCATGCTCATAGCAGAGTCTGGCCTTTTGTAGTGTAGTATCCAGCGTCTTTTGCATGTCGAATTCAATCCTGTCTTGAAAACTGGGAGGAATACATCCTAGGAACTTCTAGATCTTCACCTTCTCTTCTTTGATATACGGTACATAATGCAGCAGATCTATAAATCTGTTTATAAATGCGTCCATAGTCATGGACCCCATGTGCATTTCATGGAACTCTTTTACCTTGCGCTCAAAGAACCTTTCCGACATGTATTTTTCTTAGAGAATATTTCGTAATTTTTCCCAGCTTATTTCTCGCACCTCATCTTTCTTGGTGTGCTTTAAATCTCACTAGCATCTTGTTGCCTTACCATTTGGGTTGTAGATGGCAAGCCTAGCCTACATCACACTTGAATAGTTATGAACCTGGAAATACTTACCCATTCCCAGCAACCATTATTTAGCCTTTTCTCCCGTATTTACTTCACCTTCATAGGTCGAGGCTCTTATTTTTTGAAACTCCCCCTGAAGACTATCACCACTTCTTTGCCTCTTTCTCTGTGGAGAAAGTGAGTCATCACTAGTAGGACTGTGATGATCTCCTATAGTTTCTTCAAGTGTACCTTCTTTTTCTTCTTCTCTTAGGCTGTTGGCCCGCTCATGGTATGGTTCTCTTTTGGATCTGTTGGTGGACTAGGTAGGTTTACCTTACGGGCTCCCTCCTGTCATGTTACACAATAATGTTTCATTATAGCTTGCTGTTCCTTTTTTCATTTAGACTGTCTTCTCTGAAACTCTTTAGTTCAGGTTGAAGACTGTGCAAAGTTTTCAGCACATCAGAGTTTTGCTCGACCACCAAGTTCACTTCCAGAGTGGGGGTGGTCATTTCTTCCTACCGGTCGTTTTCACTCTCAGTGTTCATAAACTGAACAGCGCTATAAAAATTTTCCTATGACACAAAAATTTTTAACAGCAGCAAAAATTTCTATTAGTAACAAAATTTACTCATCATACTTTATTTTCTCTGTGTGAATTCCTAGTGTGCCCATAAGTCTCTCAATATTGAAACTGGGCTCGGATACCACTTATAATGTCCCTAAAAATAGAAAATAAAAATAAAAAAATTATAGGCTAGTAAAAAACTACCCAGAGGGGATCGTTATTACTCATGCAGAATTACGTGCACTACTTAACTTTCGATCTCTTCAGAAACTTCTCATACTGTCTTGTTAATATCTTATCCATTCAGTGATTATTAGTTCGTTTACTTCTTATGTCTTAATTCTGTTATTTAAACTATTTGTACATCTTAGTTATCATTGTCGGTGAGTTAGTGAATTGTATAGTTCATTGATTTACTTCTGCATATGTGTTCTTTGTTTATTAAGTATAAACTAACTTAACTTTGTTGATGGGAATAAACTGGTGGAGTGGCAAGACTAGTTCTCCCATGGCAATCTATGAGATAAGATATTACTTGGTTATGTAGGATTACTTAGTTCAATCGAACTAAGGCACCTTTCTCTTTTGTTTACGCAGTTAATTACTTGCGATGGGACTAGATGTATAGTGTGTTGACAGGCTTGGTCGTCAATAACCTGCCGCTAGTTATTACGTTGCCTATCGACTTGGTTTTTCAAACTTGGTAAGTGTCGTTATCGTCAATTTAGCCATTACAACTAAATTTCCTGTACATTGATTATTCTTCGTTATGGTCTTATATTCGTCATTTTTAGATGTCATTAATATATTTTCGTGCTATGTATATTTTCACTATATATTCTTTTTAACTTTTCGTATGCTCTTTTATTGGCAAGTTATTAATGGTTTGAGAGCAGAGCTTTGGATTTGATAATCTGAGAGATTTACATGGCATACTTTGTATGCCATGGTGCTTATGCCTAAATACCGTAACACTATGATATTAAACCCTTGGTATTAAACCCTAACCTCTAAACCTATGGACTAAATCGTATCTACATTCCTAAGCAAGGGTCTTAAACTTTGAACTAGCGCAACCTATGACTAAGTATTATAGTAATGCTATCATAGTGCAAGCTTTGTAATGTGATCACATTGATGTTTAACATTTGGGGTGACATAGTATATGGTATAAACCATATGTTCCAAGGTTTAAGCAATGGTATGAAGGGTGGTGATAATCGATACTTTGTAACAAGTCGTGACTATGGGAGTGGGTTTGTGGAAACGTTTATGGAATCCAACCTGGTGCATTTAATGCTTTTGGGAAAGCGTGACAGCCTTCCCCTTAGGCTTGACTCACGATGGATGTGTATTTCATTTGAAATTTGTGGTTTCATTGTTTTGGCTCTGTGAAAAGGTATGGCCATGGAGGCGACCTCTAGCTTGTAAAGGTAAGCTCGTATGAACTTATAAGATTGCACATTATTTGGTTTACAATTTGAAAGAAATGGCATACTCCTCATACCCATTTGGTTGCTGCTTGCAGGTGCCAAAAGGGATGGAGGGCAGAGTGGCTACAACACAGTTGGCTCCCAGTGTTGTGTCCGTGACCATGGTAAGCCTGCTCATCAAGCTTATGCTTGTCACCCTTCAATCCTGTGGCAGGGCTATGTTTCGACTGGTTATTTGGTTGGGGTTTGATGTTGTAGCGAAACTGATTTTACCTTCGGGCTTTGAATACAGACTTGGTTATTTTTAATGTTGAGGCGTTATGCTGTCACTTGATGCTTAGGCCATTCGGCTATGTGTAATGTTCATTTTTGGTTATGTAAAACGTTAATGTTATGGTTTTGGGATTTTATAGCCATGGGCTGCACTATTGCAAGCAATGGTGCCATATCCCATTGGCATGCTTGTGTAAACCTTGCTCTCGGCCTTTAATGGTGACTGTGCATAGACATTTGGGAAACTCTATGTAAATAGATGTAAGCGTTGGTTTTTACATCAATTGTAAAGGTTTATGGTGTATGTGATTTCCTCTTGCGTTTTTATCTTGCTCTATAATTAAATAAGTTGGGGTTTTTAATAGGCAGAGGCATATGTCTTAACGGATGCTCTGTGTGTGATTTTTGTTAATTAGTTTGATAAATATGTCTTAACGGATGCTCTGTGTGTGATTTCTGTTAATTAGTTTGATAAATGTAGATTTTGACCGCGTGGGTGAAGGCCATGCCATCAATGGCATGAACCTTCCCACAGTGCTGCGATAGCTTGTATTTTCATTCTTTACAGCATCTGGTTCTTATGTGATAATTGGCCTATGTTTTAAAACGTTATTTGACTTTGGCTGTGACTTAGGTGAGCACTATGTATTAAAATGTTAGTGGATTTTGTGTAGGATAGGGTATGCATACCCTCGATGGCACTCGTTCTTTTTAAATAACTTAGACTCTGTATTAAAATTTTTAGCGGTCGAGGTCGTGCTGTAGCTAGATTCTTATGACCTCTATGCTAGCATAGGCATTTTAATTATATGGCAATGGTGTGAGTCGTGGCCTATGTGATTAAGCATGTGACCTTCGTCATTTTGGGCCAGGGTGATTTCAAACCGTGAAATATTTTATAAGAAAATAATAGAAATGGTAATAGGAATTTACTTTATGGATTTGGTTATGCATTTTGATTATGGTGATGATTTATGTTATTGTTCTTATTGTGGATTTTAATTTTGTTTATGAAATGAAGTTGTAACCTGTGAGGGTCAATACCACAACCTCTGTTTATTAATATAGAGTTATATGAATGTTACTTGATGAAACTTTTAGATGGATGTTTAAGATGGATCCTGTATGGGACTATTAAAAATATAATGCATGTGAATTATGGTGTTTTAATATAGATGTTAAGACTGAAGGTTTTATAGTAGAGTCTTGATAAGGACCACATGGATGGTCACGATATCCATCTTATTATCATTAATGTTGTTTTATTTATGTGAAATATTTTTAATGTAATTTGTAATATGGTTACATACCTTGAAAGGTCTTGGATGGGTTATTTAATTTTTAGAAATAAATGCATAGATAGTTTTTATAGAGATTTATACCTAATAGTCTTACTTATATGTATATATAATTATTTTATAAAATAGTTTTGGTGATCAGTAATACCCTAGGGTATCTATATAGTATATTTACTTCTTTAAACTTACTCCTATGGTTAAATTTACTATAATCTGAAACACGTGTCTTTACTTCAAATGTAATATGTCACTAGAGATATAAGTAATAGGTAAACATTTAAATAGCACATCTAGAATTACCTAGTCTACAATATTAATTTATGAATATGAAAAGGAATACAGAACACAAATTTTAAAGATGGGAACCTAGCTATATACATCCTATGAAAATATTTCCCATCCTAGGAATATTGAAGAGAAATAAAGACCCTAGCAAAATATAGCCAAAACATCAATTACCTAGGGTTAGTAAAATATATAGAGGCTTTTACATAAAGCAGCCAGCATTTTACCCTAGAAATGAACTTTGACATACTAAGAATTCGTACCTGTGATTTATCTTCCTGAATCTCCTTTAATGGCTGAACCTGCACACTTTTCAAATAACCAGCATTATCAATTTAAGACAAATCTGACCTCTGATTTTGATGACCAAATCACTTGGGAACTACCACATTCCTCCCAACCATGACCCAGAACCATTCCTGGTTCTAATCCGGATCCCCCCGAGCTGGACTCCAACATGCAAGTAGCTTAGAGCTCCTAGGGTAGGGTTTCCTAACTGGTATTCAGTTTTCAATCAGTCCTCTTTCCTTGTAGAACAAAATTCTCCAAGAAAACACTTGAGAGAAAAAATAGGCAGAATAATAATTCTCGAAGAGAAAAATCAAAACCCCAAGCCTTTGTTTGGCTTGAGTCTTTATAGGTAGAATTTTCAATCAAAGGGGCAGTTAAATAAAGAAATCCTTGATTTCTTGATTTAACCCTTTTTAATTTACTGGGGTAATTTTCAATTCTTAACCTAGGAACTTTTAACTAGTTCCTAGTTAGTGTTTCATAGTTATTTCACTATTTATTAGTCCTTTAATAATAAATAATAATTGGTGGAGCTTCTCTTCTTTATTTATTCAATTATATAATTAATCATAATTAATTATTTAGACATACTATGTATAAAATACGTAGTATTAAAATACTATGTTAACATTTGTCTTCGGGCATCATGTATCATGATCCCTAGACTTAACAACACTTCCTTATGAAGGTCAAGTAGATAGATGGCTCAGGTTTACTAGGCTAGGAAACTCTAAACATCCTTGCATGTTGGATTTCCCTCGTATAACGTGGTAGCTCTTTAGTACTTTGATGAGAATACAGAAATTCAAAATTTCATTAAATCACTTATAAATAAGTATGATGATGATCAATATTTTTCTCGAGCCTTTTTCGCTTGGAAGTTATTAAATTCTTTTCAGTAACCCCTAGCACTTACCAGAGCCCATACTTAACACCTATAGCAGGGACTTACAAACATAATGCAATTCCATAGCTTTTGCTCAACACTAAATGCTAGGATGTACTTGTACGATACACCTAGGGATACAATGGCCAAAGATCCGGTGCTCTAGAGCTTATGCTCAACATCGACATGGAATGCTCTAGAGCTTATGCCCAACATTTCCAATTATATTTTCATGTGCTCCAAAGCTTTATGCTCAACACAAAATGTAAGTACTCATGTGCTCTAGAGCCTCTTACTCAACACAAAACATCTCATCGATCATGTGCTTCAAGGTCCATGCCAAACACAAACATTTCATCAATAATGTGCTTCAAGGTCCACTCCCAACACAAAACATATATATACATATATATCATCAACCATTGGCTTACGTCCAATATACAAAACAAATCATCAAGTTTATATGCAGTGGGGTCTTTGACCCAATATAAAATAAAACATCCATATAATCATCTTGATCAATAGCCTTATGCCTATAAATGGTAGGTCCAAAATTTGGGACATTACACTTGTGTTGTATTAAGACTATAGACTTATGTTGTATCAAGTTTGGACTTTTGTTGTATCAATTCAATGATTCTCATAGACGATACCCTATGAGATGGACCTACAATTGTGGAGATGATATTGTGTTGTATCAAGATGTCTTGTGTTGTATCAATACTATGGACCTCCATTTGTTGAGGTTGTTATACTATGTGATGTATTACTAGTCATGGTTTTAGGATTATTATCGATCCTCCCTTTGACCACATAGTGTAATTGTCTATTTTCCTAGCTTAGGAGGTCTTCATCAATTTTCTAGTGCATGGTAGACATGCCTAGGGGAAATATGAGTTTAGGTGCCCTAAGGACAAATTCCTATAATTTAGGATCCTGATGTGAGTGCCACCAGCAGTGTCCAGCAATTTACCCTAGTCGGTGTGTAGGTATGCTCAATTATTCTCTGATTTCCATCAGTTAGATCACTCTCAGTCTCTCTAGTGCAATTTTGCATGATTTAATGGAGGTAGGGAAAAAATACTCACCTACCCTCTTCAATTAACTGGTTGTGAATTGTTTTAGTGATCCATAGTTGCACTAGTTATCTCTAGTGGTGATTTTTCTCACACTGAGTTAGCTCCGAAGTCAGTCTAAGTTGGTAGATTCGAATCCTATATTAGGATTTGAATTCTCCTATATGTATAACCATTGTATTACATGTTATTTATTTAATATGTGTATTAATAATGATTCATGAATATAATCATTCTATTCCAATTTTGTCTCCATGTGTGTGCAATTTTTCCATCATTAATTGAATAGTCTATGCTAAATTCTTCTCTATTCTACACCCTTCTCTTCACATTTGAATGCATGTAGGCTGATGATCCTATGCTTCAGAAAATTTAGCATGGTATCAGATCCTATGCTCAGGCCAGTAGCGAACCCCACAAACTTCCATGCTTGCACCCAAAGCCATTGAGTTTCCACATAATTCCTGAAATCATTACATTGCACCTTCTGGAATATGTCCATAGAATTCTCTCCAGGTGTGATGGAATCAAAGAAAGTGCACATGTCGAAGTGGAGGGTGTTTGATCTAACATGTTCACAAATTGAAGTGTTTTGCAGTGTTTTTGCAGGTACATTCAAATAATTCTTGAAGACTTGTTGATAAATATAGCTGTGAAATGGAGAATTCAGTAGATCCCTTTCTTAGAACCCTTACATCCTTAAATTACCTTGATTAGAGGGAAGATATGCATATTTCCTTTCGTAAAAAAGGTCTGTAGATGATATCCATGGGCAGAGTAGTCAAACCCCAGTAGTATATTGCAAAATCAAAGCTTTTGTATAGGATTTATGAAGCTTTTGGCTACATGTGCATCCACATATCCAGGGAGTTGTTGTTCCATCTTGATGTACTCAAGACTCCAATAGAAGTATGAGATAAGATTGGATCTTTATTTGGAAAACAGGATGAGCTAAGGGGACATATCCTGGAGAATGAGTTGAAAGCACTACATCGCAGAAAATTTGACACAATACAACTATTCTTCACTAAATTGAAATAAATCGTCATGCAATGCAATCAAAGCGGGATTGAGAAGAAGGATGAGCAATTGATGCTCTCCATACTGAGCAAACTTGGCTCAGAATTCCCAGTGTTTGTCTGTAATTTTCACTCTAGGATACTGACTACTCCTAATTGGTGAATTTCATCCCTTGATTCCTTCATAGAGTCTCTAATCCAAGAACAAGACAAGTTGATGCAGATGGGAGTTCTTAGAGCCTCTCCAAATCAAGCTCTCTTAGCTGGTGATATAAGGAATGCATAAGAAATAAGGAAGCAGAAAGGTAAAGAGAAAAGAAACACTTAATTTGAACTTGAAGATGAGTTTAATCCATCATATGAAGTCTCAGGATCTAGGAAGGACAAACCTCAAAGTTCTGACAAGAAAAAGTGCTCTTATTGTAAGAGAGGAAACCATACAGATAATTATTGTATGAAGAAAACCATTGATCAGATGGAAAAAATCCTTGAGAAACATAATATTTCCCTCCTTAAACGCACAAAGAAGACTAACTCTGGAGAAAATATTGAAGATCATGATGAGATATGCCATGCATTGATTGCTAGCTATTCAAAATCACATGTAGGATTCCTCATTCATTCAGGAGCCTCCAATCCTATGGTTGCATCCATAGAATTATTCTCTTCATTACAGCTTACTGATGGTCTGAGTATTCATATGGGTGATGACACTCAAATTCAAGCTGAAGGAAATTGTTCAATTAAGTTAAAACATGGAGTGTTCAAATATGTATTGTATGAGCCCTCTTTAGCTACAAATTTATTATCTGCATACCATATGGAACATATTGGCCCACCAAAGCGAGTGGTATTTTCTCTTGACTCAGTAGATATCTCAAATATCTCAACAGGGAAGATTATAGCGAAGGGGGATGCAAACCATCCCTCTAATGCATATGAATTCTCACACTTTCTACCATACTTAGATCCAGTGTAGCCTTAGATTCCATTTGAAAGGGGAGGTAAAACCATTCTACCTACACCTTTTACATATGATAATGTTTCCATTAGTGTTTCAGATTCAAAATCCAAGTAGAGGACCCATTAGTGTTTTTATTCAAGAAGAGATTTTCTCTTGAAATTAAATCTTGATCCTCATTTTTCCTGCTTATTTTGAGGGGGGGATGGGGGGTTCCCATGAGGTTTTCCCTATTTTCTTCAATTTGTTAAGCAGTTCCTTTTAAATTTAGATTAAATGGGTGACCTTTCGTCTTAGTTGCAAGGTCATAGGTTGTCCAAAGTAAGTATTAAGGGCGGTATTGGGATTATTATTAATCCTCCCTTTGACCACATGGTCTAATTATCTATTTTCCTAGCTTAGGAAGTCGCCATCACTCCATTAGTACATGGGAGACACGTCTAGGGGACATTTTCCACTTACATCACCTAATTGCATGAGTTTATGTTCCCCAGGGACAAATCCCTATAATTTAGGATCCTAGTTTGAGTGCCACTAGCAATGTCTAGCAGTTGGCCCTAGTCGGTGTGTAGTTATGCTCATTTATGCTCTGATTTCCATTAGTTAGATCACTCTCAGTCTATCTAGCACGAGTTTGCATGATTTAAGGGAGGTAGGGAGAATTTACTCACCTACCCTCTTTAATTAACTGGTTGTGAATTGTTTTAGTGATTCAGAGTTGCACTAGTTAGCTCAAGTGGTGGTTTTTCTTACACTGAGTTAGCTTCAGAGTCAGTCCAAGTTGTTATATTCGAATCATATCTTAGGAATTTGAATTCCCCTATATGTATAACCATTGTATTACATATTATTTACTAAATATGTGGATTAATACTGATTCTTGAATATAATCATATTATTCCAATTTTGTCTCCATGTGTGTGCAATTTTTTCATGAGTAATTGAACAGTCTATGCTAAATTGTTCTCTCTCTTGTGTAGCCTTCTCTTCTCATTTGAATTCATGCAGGTTGATGATCCTATGCTCAGGTTAGCAGCAAACCCCAAAAATTCCGTGCTTGCACTAGAAACCATTGAGTTTCCACATAATTCTTGGAATCATTGCATTGCTCCCTCTGGATTTTATCCATAGAAGTCTCTCCAGGTGTAATGAACTCGGAGAAAGTGCGCATGTCAAAGTGGAGGGTGTTTGATCTAACATGTTAGAAAATTGAAGTGTTTTGCAATGTTTTTGCAGGTACATTCAAATACTTATTGAACAATTGTTGATCAATATAGATGTGAAATGGATAATTCAGTAGCTCTCGCTCCTATAATACTTACACCCTTAAATTACTTTGATTGGAGGGAAGATATGCATATTTCCTTGCGCAAAAAAGGTTTGTACAGGATGACCATGGGAAGAGTACTCAAACCCCAGAAATATATTGAAAAATCAAAGCATCTGGAGAGGCTTGATGAATCTTTTGGATACATGTGCATCCACATCTCCAAGGAGTTGTTGTTCCATCTTGATGGACTTGAGACACCGAAAGAAGTATGGGATAAGCTCAAATCCTTGTTTGGAAAATGGGATGATTTGAGGGGCCATATCATGGAGAATGAGTTGATAGCACTATATCCTAGTAACTTTGACACAATACGGTTATTCTTCAGTCAATTCAAATCATTGCTCATGCAATGCAAGTAATGCAAGATTAAGAATAAGGATGAGCAATTGGTGCTCTCCATGGTGAGAAAACTTGGCTCAGAATTCTTAGTGTTTGTCTCTACTTTTCACTTTGGGAGACTGACTACTCTTAATTGGAAAATGTCATCCCTTAATTCCTTTATAGAGTCTCTAATCCAAGAACAAGACAAGCTAATACATGTGGGAGCTCTCAAAGCCTCTCTGAATCAAGCTCTCTCAGCTGGTGAGACAAGGATCGCACAAGCAAGAAGGAAGCAGAAAGGTAAAGAGAAAAGAAACATTTAATTTGAACCTAAAGATAAGTTTGATCCATTAGATGAATCCTTGGGATCTAGGAAGGACAAACATCAAAGGTATGACAAGGGAAAGTTCTCTTACTTTAATAAAGAAAACCATATAGAGAAGTATTGTATGAAGAATACCATTGATCAGATGGAAATAATCCTTAAGCATCACAATATTGCCCACCCTGAAGGCATAAGGAACATTGACTCTGAAGAAAAGATTGAATATCACGATGATATTCCATGCATTGAAGGATAGTTGTTCAAAATCACATGCATTCCTCATTGATTCAGGAGCCTCCAATCATATGGTTGCATCCAGAGAATCATTCTCTTCATTGCAAATTACTGATGGTACAAGTATTCATATGGGTGATGACACTCAAATTCAAGTTGAAGGAAAGGGTTCAATCAAGTTAATACATGGAGTGTTCAAAAATGCACTCTATGTTCCATCTTTAGCTACAAATTTGTTATTTGTATGCCAAATGACACATATTGGCCAACCAAAGTGAGTGGAATTTGGTCCTAACTTAGTGGAGATCTCATATATCTCAACTGCAAATATTATAGTGAAGGGTGTTGCAAACCATGCCTCCAAGTATATGAATTCTCACACTTTCTACCATACTCAGATCTAGTCCAGCTTCAACTTCCATTTTAAAGGGGAGGTAAAACCATTCTACCTACACATTTTACATATAATAATGTTTCCATTAGTGTTTCAGATTCAAAATTTGAAGCAGAGGACCCAATCGAATCAGTTTATGAAAGTGAATATGAAGTTCACAATTATCTAGATCCAAATCTAGTTCCTACTCCCAATCCTAGGCCTAAATTGGCACAAA
Organism: Pseudotsuga menziesii; assembly: GCA_001517045.1. NCBI lineage: Eukaryota > Viridiplantae > Streptophyta > Pinopsida > Pinales > Pinaceae > Pseudotsuga > Pseudotsuga menziesii. Next base: position 185,946 of record LPNX010500728.1, on the reverse strand, counting down.
AGGTTATTGTGGTAGCTGGGAATATGACTAGAGATTCATCTGACATGAGTAGAACAAGATCCTAGTTTCAAAAATAGAACCGTGTGCTATGTTAAGAAAATTCACTTCCTTCAGAGAGGTGAAACAATCACCCAAAGAGATGCTACATAATGGTAAGGACTGATCAACAATTTTTCTCACTGAAGAACAAATTGGATCATGTCACTCTCCCTATAGAAAGAAGAATTAGAGGCAACATTCCTTCTCCTATCTATCCTCGTATTGGAAGAATATGGAGAGGTTCACATGCACAGTCCTGGGATACTAGTGAACACAAGTACCATGATACTGCCTCACTGCACCACAGAGATGTTGGTTGCAGAAATATTTTGACAAGTTTTTTATTCAAGAATAATTTTTCTCTTGATATGAAATCTTGATCCTAATTTTCCTACTTATTTTGAGGGGGGTGGGGTGTGGCAGGGTCCCATGAGTTTTTCCCCATTTTATTCAGTTTGTTAAGCAGTTCCTTTTACATTTAGCTTGAATGGGTGACCTTTGGTCTTAGTTTGCAAGGCCTAGGTTGTCCAAAGCCAGGATTAAGGGGGGTGTTGGGATTACTATTAACCTTCCCTTTGACCACATAGTTTAATTGTCTATTTTCCTAGCTTAGGATGTCTTCATCACTACACTAGTGCATGGGAGACACACCTAGAAGACATATGCCACTTACTGAAGCTGATTGCATGATTTTAGGTGCCCCAATGACAAATCCTTATAATTTGGGAGCCCACTCTAAGTGCCACTAGTAGTGTCTAGCAGTTGACCCTAGTTGATGTGCAGTTATGCTTTGATTTCCATCATTTATATCACTCTCAGTCTCTCTGGTGCCAATTTGTATGATTTAAGGGAGGTAGGGAAAATTTACTCACCTACCCTCTTCAATTAATTGGTTTTGAACTATTTTAGTGATCCAGAGTTGCACGAGTTAGCTTTAGTGGTGATTTTTATCACATTGAATTAGATTCAGAGTCAATCCAAGTTGGTAGATTCAAATCCTATTTTAGGCATTCAAAATATCATATATGCATAACCATTATATTACAGATAAATTACTAAATATGTGGATTAATACTGATTCACGAATATAATCATATTATTCCAATTTTGTCTCCATGTGTGTGCAATTTTGTCATGATTAATTTAACAATCTATGCTAAAGTATTCTCTCTCTTTTGCAACCTTCTCTTCTCATCTGAATTCATGCAAGTTGATGATCCTATGCTTCATAAAATTTAACACATGGTCACTAAGTGTTATAAGTATCCTTTAGGGATTAGCTAACCCTAGAGTGATTTACTTTAGCATATGAATATATGACCCGGGATAGTATAATTGATCATTAGTATGTGTGACAATTCTTATGAGTATGATGTGTTAAGATGGATAAATAATTAATACACATGTGGACCATGCAATAAATGATAAATGGTAAAGAGATAAGCATAGAGAAAGAGAATGGATTCAGATTTCCTATGTATGCCTCCAAGTGAACTTGAATTGTAAAGGCTTTAGTAAAGCCCCAATTATAATTAAGCATGCATCAGTTAACCAGAAACATCCATGCAAAAGTTAATAATAGAAATTGTGCATGGATGAAACTAAGAGTGAAGCACTATAGCTCTCAATCCGTCTCCTATATTTGTGATCGTGCATTCAGTTGAAGATGAAGTTCAATTCAAAGTCAGTTAGCATTCAGTTAAATCTCTTCTTGGAAGGTATGGCCCATGTATTGTGCATGGAGAATATTTTGAGGACAATGACTCGACACTAGTGCAGAAATGGCACTAATGTTTGCATTGGGAGGATCTCATGCACCAGTGTTAATGCATCTCCAGTCAATTTGAATTTATAATGCCCTTGCAGCATTCATTGATGAACCCATTCACTATTCTTTCCATGGGAGGTTGTTTCGACTTGTTTTTAAAGTGTCGAGAACTTGGAAAGTTCATTACAATTGTATGAGAGGACCTCTTCTATATTGCTTGGTTTTTCTCTCTTATCAGGCAATCTTCTTATGTGTTGTAAGCCATTCTCTGCTAATCTATCTATCATACTCAAAGAATTGTTGGGTTTTTCATCCTTTGTGTTTGGATGGTTTTCACGGGGTATATCTTGTCTATTATGGATGAATGATTTATGTGGTTGATTTATTTATGAGATTCATATGTGCAATGATTGATTTATAAAAAAAAATGAAGTTCAAGCTTCTCCATACTTTCTCAAAATATTAACAATAATTTAAGTAATGAGCCAAGGGATTCAGTTTTATAGCTGCAATTCTTTGGCCCACCACATGTTTACGATATTATTAATGTAGGTCATAGGTATCTAGTTAGAAATCATGTATTTGATGTTTCCTCTATTTTGTTTCAATTTTTGAAAGATGATTTCCCCCTATCCCAGAGGTATGAGGTAAATGGGCATTGGTTCAACAAGTGCTCCATGTCTCTAGAACGATTATTGCAAAGGTAACATTTAGATAGCCCCTATAACCCTTTGTGGAGAAATAGTCCCAAGTGAGGATTTTTCCCCATGCAACAAGCTAGAGAAAAGAGGATATCTTAGGCCAAAGATCTTATGTCCAAATTCGATGCTAGATTCTCTCACTAGAATTGGAAACATGTTGCGCCAAGATGGCACAAACTTATTTAAGGGTAAATTTTCCTAAGTTGGAATGGCCCAATGGAGAACATCAGGTCCATGGTGAGTTTGAAGATGCCTAGCTTATATATCTATTTAAAAGAATAGCCATTGAAATTTAGGGTGTGAATTTTACCATTATTCTTTTTCCATCAACTTGCATTAATTATTTCCTTCTTTAGGGGCAACCAAGTAGTGAGCAACTAACATTTTTCTAGAAGCATGAGCAATATCTCTAAGGGATTGATTGTGAGGATAGTAATGTAATCTTGAATTTTTCTGCTTTGTATATTCCCAAGATAACACATGCTCACCATTGTGAATCTCGCAAAATGAATGATTCTAGATGAGATGCTTGTTGTGCTAGGAAACATTCCACATTAAAGAGCCAAGAGCATAACCTTCCATGCAAATTAAGACCATGCCTTCCATATTAGGGGCATATTTTCACTTGTAGCCTTAATCCCAGAGTGAACAAGTGTTATGCCACCATCTCTATTAGGATTTATCTCCAAGAGAATTACTTTCAATTTTAGGATCGTGAACACCAAGACCTCCCTTTGATTTGGGAAAACAAACCTTGGACCATGCAACTAAGGACCATTTTTTGTTGCCCTGAAATCCATCCCAAAGGAAAGAACATTAGAGACTTTGAAGGTCCTTTAGAATGTTCTTAGGAGCCGTCGGCACTTAGATATAAGAAGGCATGCTTCAAAGAAAAAATTTGAGGAGAGTTAATCACCCAACCAGATTAAGAATGCAGAAAGTCCAATTGGAGAGGCATTTTTCTATTTTAGTAAGTAAGGAGGTCCAAGAGGAATTTCGATAAGCATTTGCGATGAGAGGGCCCCCCAAGTACTTGGATGGGAGGGTACTACTCTTAAATTATATAATTTGAGAGATCCATAGTTGGAGAGCAATGCTGGTGTTGAAAGAGAAGATTTTAGACTTGTCATCATTTAGAGGCATTCAAGAGGAATCAAGGAATGTTTAAAGAATGGATTGAAAGGTTATGGATTCCTTAATTGAGGAAGTACCCATTAACATGGTATCTTCTACAAATTCAAGAAGAGAAGCCATCAAATCATTGTTCATTGGATTCATATCCTTGAGTTGTTTGTTTATCATGATGTCTTTGATGGAGAGCGATCAAGGCCTTCCATCATAAGGATAAAAAGGAAGGGGGGAAGGGGATTCCCTTAGAGGATTCCTCTAGAATGGGAGAAGGTTTCATAGTGGGGGGGGGAGAATTAACCAAAATAGAGTAAAAGGTAGAAGAGACCAAGGAAAGGAACCAATTCACCCACAAGTGAGAGAAGCCATAAGCTAAAAGGAATCTGTAAATGAAGTGGCAACTTAGCTTGTCAAAAGTTTTATAGATGTATAGATTGAGAGGCACGCAGTTTTTTTAGAAGTTCTAAGAGTGTGAATGGTTTCATGAGAAAGAATAATAACATCAAGATATGGTGCCCCTCAACATACCCTAATCACTATTCTGATATAAGATGAGGCAAGATTGGCTTTAAGCACTTGGAAATGACTTTAGTAAATGATTTTGAAAATGACATTGCATATAGAGGCAGGTCAAATTTTACCAAGAAGGGAAGCATTGTCTTCTTTGGGGATGAGAGGAAGGAAACTAAAGATAAGAGTTGGAAGAACATTCAAGGGAGATATTGATTCTTCATTCATGTCCCATACATAATTTTGAATGGCTTTCCAGCAATGGTGATAAATAGTCGGTGGTTAATCCATTGGGCCTAGGGTATTTCCCTATTGGCATTTCCATAAATGATTCTTCCACTTTATCCATTGAGATTCTTCATAGAAAAATGTAATTTTGATTTTCCATCACCATTGGGGGGGTATAAGAGACAATAATGCCAATAGATTCTTCTTGTCTGCCAAGAGGTTCCATACGAAATTGCTTGAAGAAAGATTCCAAATCCTCTTTTATATCTTCATGCTTTGTGATCTTAGATCCATGCTCATTAAAGATATTAGAGATGTGGTTGTTATGCCATATTTGGATCACATAAGAATGGAATAATTTTGTATTTACCCCCATTCCTTAAGCCATTCGACATGATATTTTTGTCTCTAAAGGGTCTCCTCCTATTTGACCCTTTAATTGATTTCAAGTAGAAGGTTATATTCCTCTCCTAATTGATCGTAAAAAAACCCTTGATCGATTGTGGTTTGTTGTAACTGGGTCATTTGATCCTCCAAGGTTTTTCTAGCTTCAAAGATGTTTCCAAAAACTTCTTTGTTATAGGATTCAAGCCAACTTTTAATAAATTTTAGTCTCTATTGTAACTAAAACATTTTGAAGCCCTAATTCATTTAAGCTTACTATCATCATTGAGCCAAATTGTCCATAAATGAGGGATGGTCTAGTTGGATTTTTTTGAACCTAAAATATTAACTTCTCATCTTATCATCCATATTTTTTGATAGAATTATGGGATAGTCAGTATAAACAAAATTGGGTAGGATGTGGGAAATTATCAATGATCAGACATTTAAGAAGGAGTTGCTTGAAGGTCGAAAAGTGGCCAAGCCTTGAAGAAATTCGGTTCATTCCTCCTCCTTTGTTGTTCCAAGTATGCAAGCCATTTTTTGGGTCTATGTACACTAGACTTAGTTCTGGTATGAGAGATTGAAATGTAGAGCTAGTTGATTCTAGATGACAAATCCCTCCTCTTTCCTCAAGGGTTCAAGTGATCGTATTGAATTCTTGATGCAGGAGCATCCTTCTCTTCATCCAAATTCAAGCTCAAAGTCTGATTAGGCCTAGAAGAGGTCTTGAATCTGAATTGATGGTCTTCGAACCATCACATTGTAAACCTATGTTTTATTTGATTCTAGATGATGGTGAGTCAGTTGGGTGAGTCACTAGGTGGATGATGAGTCAATTGATGAACTATGTACCAAATCTCTCAATTAGGGCAGCGAGTCATAGGATAGGGTTGATAGTTAGAGTTAATTTAGTATGTTGTTGAGAGTATTAAGGATTTGAACCAGAATGGTTCATGAATCCAATTATGTATAATTGTAAGCCTACAAGGATGATAAAGAGGGGATAGAAGACATAGATAGACATATAGGAAGGTTAGTAGGGCTTCTAGGAACCAAGTAAAGCCACTTAAATATGTATCAGGCCTAAGGAGATTAGAACGCGGGTTTTGAAACAAATTTGTATATACACGGTTTCAGTATGTGAATGAAAAATCCTATTTCAGCTAAATTTCTGTGTGTAAATTCATCTCTGTTTGAATGTGTGGTTTCATGAAATAAATGTTTCATTTATTTCCTGTTAACAACTGGTAAGTCGTATGTGAAAGATGGCTTCTGAGAGAGAGGAAACAAAGATCAATTGATCGAGTCTTTGATCAATCGAAGGGGAGGATTTAGATGAATAATCCTTTGAGGACTTTATAAATGAATGTGTGCATGTATTAACCCTATTGCAAGTCAAGGAGCCAAATTTGATCATTGAGAGATTGAGGAAGATGAAGATTCAAGCCTATGTGTGGCTTGATTGATTGAAGAAAATTAATTTTGCAGTAAAAGAAATTAGATCTATAACGTTAAATGAAGCTCCACATTTGATCAAAGATCAACGGCCAGAAAACATTCTGCAAAAGAAATCAATGGTTGAGAACAAGATCCGCATCAAATTAAAGATTGACGGTCCAAATCTGCCCCGCAGAAGATCAACAGTTTGGACTGAAGTCACGGGAAAATATTTGGGGAATCACACCTCGAAAAATGAAAAGGCGTGTCCACAACCTGCAACCCGCATGCAGAAGGAATGTTGTGGAAACGTAATTGTAGAAGGACAAAGTTTTTCGAAAAGTTGACCTCCCGCAACCTGCAAGTTGTCGAAAAGGGTGTTGTGGAAACAGAGTTACGGAATTATGGAAAAGGGTGTTGCAAAAACAGAGTTGCGGAGTTGTGAAAAAGGGTGTTGCGATAACAAAGTTGCGGAAACTCTATTGCAGAGTTGAACCTGCAGAAGCAGAGATGCGTAGAATAATATTTAACACAACAATTTGGTTACATGAAAGGTTTAAAGTCCCTCCATGCTCTGAAGTTCATGTTTCTAAACTCAGAGGTGGAAAAAAATGTCAACTCAAGGGTAGGGTTGGCATTATTTGGTATCTGAGCAGCACAAAGATTATGTGTGAAAGGTAAATCAATATCTGATTTTCAATATTTATTTAAAGTTGAAGACTAATGATTGTGTGAGAAGGTTAGTCAGGTAAGAGGGTATTCAGGATTGATTGCAAAGAAAAAAATGTGTGGTTAAAGTTTATGATTAGCCACATAGGAATGCAGAAGAATCCTTGAAAGGATTTGACAGTCTGGTTGACTGATGAAAGATTGCAGGTTGTAGCAATAACAACTGGGGGAGTTGTGTTCAAGGGCAATTATGTTCTTGATGAAGAGGAATACCTTTTGAAGATAGCAGTGGAGATATTATAGCCAACTGTACAAGTGGAAAAATTCTAAAGGTATGGATTGATTGATGTTTATATTTTGACTCTGGCTATGTGAATTTATAGTAGTAAAGAACAGAGGAGTTATTGAGAAGAGAAAAGAAGAAGTAGTGGTAGAACCCAAAAATCCAATAGAGGTCAGAAACGAGAGGACTAGTGCATGTTCTCAAAAGTGGAGTGGAATTGCATAAGCCTAGAAGAGCAAAGGAGATGCTCAAAAGGTTCTAGAGGAGAAGAACCAAAGATACCAAAAGGACAAGCTCAAGGAGAGATGTCTTGTTGAGGTATCATAGACAAGTGTGGAGACTTGTTGAGGGAGGCTTAGGAAAGCAATCCACAAGTGAATAGGATGAAGTTCACAAAAGAGGAGAAGGAGACAAAAACAATGACTATTGAAGGTCACTGCAGGGGTTTAGAGAAAAGACACAGTAGAAGAAAAAAGAAAGAAAGTCACTAAGAATGGAACAGGGAGTTGCTAGAGTTAGCAAGAGACATTTTGTGCTTTGAGAAGCATATGCAAGCTACTAAAGAAGAAAACCAGAGGTATGGTTGGGTCATGAAAAAGAAGGTAATATGGCATTCGCTACAGGTGAAGCTAAAGCAAAAGATGTTTGTTGAATTAAAGAAAGAACTCAGAGAAGTTGAATCTGAGATGGAGGTTTCATATTGTGAACCTGAACAGGGTCCTTTGCTTGTAGAGGATGATGAAGCAAAAAAGGAGGGACTAATTGAGAGTCTCATGAATTTTGTAAAGAGTACAAATAAACTTATGGAAGAGATGACTGTGAGGCCGTATGAGACCAAAAGGTCGTATGTTTTTTAGATTAATGATTTGCTTGTGATTGCAAGTTTTGTTGCAGATGATAGGCAATCTTATGAAACTGTCTTAAAATTTGATGAAGTCAAATATGATGAAGATAGTCTCTCAAAGGAGGAAAGGTCTGAAATATTGCAGAAAAAGGAACTCATTGATGAGTTTCTTGATGGAGGAACATACTCAATTGAAGATGATATGAATATGAAGGCAGAAAAAGAAATGTGAAAACACATTTCTATAGGGAAGAGTTAGAATTGCATTCTGATGAAAAAGAGAGTTAAAGAGTCACCTTGGATTGTCATGAAGTCTGAAGAAGAAGAAGATGTGCTTTTCAAAAGCATGATAGCAGAACATGATTCTGTTGTAATAGAAGATGAAAGGATACCATATGAAGGGTGTATACAACCTGTGTATTAGACCATTGGAGGAATAGGTGATGGTGATAGATTGATGTTGTGCTCATACCAATACAAAAGGAGGATTCCAGAAAAGATATCAACAGGGACTTTAGAGTCTCATGTTTTTAAATCTAATGGTTTGTGTATGACTGTAGGTATTGAAGAATACTTAAAAGATGTGTCTATGCAGGTTGTGAAGCATAGGATGAATGCTTTGGGGAAGAAAGGAAAAAGAAGAATTGGACCATTGACAGAAGAATATGTTCAGTGTTTTGAAGCAGAACACAAAGTCATCTTAGAAAAATATGGTGCAGAAGAGGGACTAGCTGAAAGTCTCGTGAACTCTTGGGAGAGTTTAGATCAACAAAGGAATGTGCTGATAAGAGAGTCAATGGGAGATAAAAATTTCAATATTTTTGAAATTAATGAATTGTATGTATCTGCAGGAATAGCGTGTAATTAACCTTGTGAGGTTTCCCTAGAGGTAAAAGAAGAAGAGGGAGAGTATCCATGTATTCTTGACATGGACCAAAACCAGAAGATTGTTTTGGGATTGAAGAACAAGATGACATGGTCTCGTGGAGAAAAAAAAAGAGAACACTTGCGTATGTGGATAGTGGTGTTGCTGACATAGAGGGGAATAAATTTTCCAAGACACGGGAAGAGACTATTTTGTCTCAAAGGGGTGATCAGTACCTAAAGGAATTTGTTCATGGAGAGTTGGTTAATGAAGACAAAGGAAAGTTTTCTCACTTCATATTTTATGATGAAGAGTTAGAAATGTTAGATGACTGGTTGATCAATCCAAGGGTTGATAAACATGATTGTTTAATGTTTTATGATAGCATTGGGATACAGCAGACAACATATAAAAGCACTGAATTATTTTATAATTTAGTGGATAGCAGAAGAGAGTCAAGGGCACAACAAGAAGATGCATGTGTACCAGACAGAGGATAGATTGGATATGGAGATTGAAGAACTAAGGTTGTTGATGGTGAACATGTTTCAGATAATGCATGAATAAATAATGAAGATTTACATCAACAAAACAAATAGACAAAATAGTGACAGAAGGAAAAGGATAGAAGAAGATTGCAGAAGCAAGGCTAGTGGAGCATTGCAACATAAAATTTGGAGAGTAGGAGAACTAAAGATGACAAAGACAACACAACATGATGAGATGGATGATCAATTACATAATAAGGTTCAGGATCTAGGTATATTGAAGATGGAAGGCTATGATGTGGAGGGAATATTTCTTTCTTCTAGGGGAGTCTGATGCAAGAGCATCCTGCTCTCCATCCAAATTCAAGCTCACAGTCTGATTAGGCCTAGAAGGGGTCTTAAATATGAATGTATAGTCTTCGAACCATCACATTGTAAATAACCTATGTTTTATTTGATTCTAGATGATAATGAGTCATTTGGGTGAGTCACTAGGTGGATGATGAGTCAATTGATTAATCGTGTACCAAATCCCTCAATTAGGGCAGCAAGACATAGGATAGGGTTGATAGTTAGATTTAATTTAGTATGTTGTTGATAGTATTAAGGATCTGAACCAGAACGGTTCATGAATCCAATTATTTATAATTGTAAGCCTACGAGGATGATAGAGAGGGGATAGAAGATAGAGATAGACAGATAGGAAGGTCAGTAGGGCCTCTAGGAATCAAGTAAGGCCACTTAAAGATGTATCAAGCCTAAGGAGATCAGAACGCAGGTTCTAAAACAAATTTGTATATATAGTTTTAGTATGTGAATGAAAAATCGTATTTCGGCTAAATTTCTATGTGTAAATTCATCTCTGTTTGAATGTGTGGTTTCATGAAACGAATGTTTGATTTATTTCTTGTTAATATCTAATAAGTCGTATGTGAAAGATGGATTCTAAGAGAGATGAAACAGAGATCGATTGATCAAGTCTCTGATCAATCGAAGGGGAGGAGTTAGATGAATATTCCTTTGAGGACTTTATAAATGAATGCATGCATGTATTAACCCTGTTGCAGGTCAAGGAGCTGAAGTCAATCATTGAGAGATCGAGGAAGATGAAGATTCAAGCATGTGTGTGGCTTGATTGATTGAAGAAAATTGATTCCATAGTAAAAGAAATTAGATCCACAAATTTAAATGAAGCTCCGCATTTGATCAAAGATAAACGACCAGAAAACATTCCACAAAAGAAATCAATGGTTGAGAACAAGATCTGCATTAAAATAAAGATCGACAGTCAATATCCGCCCCGCAAAAGATCAACGATTCGAACCAAAGTTGCAGGAATCACACCTCATAAAATGAAAAGGTGTGTCCGTAACCTGCATGCAGATGGACCATTGTGGAAATATAATTGTGGAAGACAGTTTTCGGAAAAGTCGACCTCCCGGAACCCGCATACCACAAGTTGCGGAAAAGGGTGTTGTGGAAACAGAGTTGCAAAATTGCTAAAAAGGGTGTTGCAGAAACAAATTTGTGGAAACTCTATTGCAGAATTGAACCTGGGGAAGGAGAGCTACGTAGAAGAAGATTTAACACAGCAATTTGGATTTCAAGAAAGGTCTAAAGTCCCTTCATGCTCTGAAGTTCATGTTTCTGAACTCAGAGGTCGAAAAATATGTCGAATCAAGGGTAGGGTTGGCATCAATTCCCTACCAAGATCCATGGTAGATCCTGGGTGATTTCTCTTAGCAATTTCAAGGATTGTGGAAATTTTATTTGGTCATCTAGATTTGATGGACCATTAACATTTGAAATAAACCCATGAAAATTGTTACTTATGACATCGAGTTAGGAAAAAAGAGACATGGAAGTTGAGAATAAGTGAGAGAGATCAATAGAATTTGGATTCCATAAGAGGTAAATACCCATGGATTGACCATGGGAATCAATGGAGATATATTTACAACTCGTCCAACAAAATTAGGAGACAGATTGAAGGAGGGATTTAAAGCATTTGGTTTCCTGAAGCAAGAAATGGATAACACCTCCTAATCAATCTTTGATCGAAGAGTTATTTGCTTACTTTTTCCATTCAGATTCAAATCTTTGATGTTCCAAGAAAGAATCTTCATGGAGAACTATTGATGGGGTGGGCTGGTTCAAATGTGATCTAGGATCCTTGGATATTGGATTGAGTTGATAAGACTTTCACCCATCTATTTCAAACTTTGTTGATTTCTTTTATGCTCTTTCTTTGAGTATTTCTTAAAACTAGCCAGATGGATTTTTAGAGTCCTTGTTTGAAATCCCATTCCCTTTTGTTGAGGGTCTATTGGAGTGGGAGGTTGGATAGGTTGAGCTTTAAGATACCTAATAGCTTGTTGTAGGAGTTGAAGGTGGTGTTCTAGAATATCATGTTGATCTCCATGATTGTAAGCTTCCACTATACTTTGCATATCCATATCTACTATTTCCATTTCTTCTTCCTCTTTAGAGGTCATACACTCATATTCTTCCATGGGTTAGTTGTATCTATTTTGATCCTTTTTATCTTCCACTACATAGGATATTAGTTCGTAAGGTTAGGGTCCATTTGATTATTGTTATCAATCATGTCTTGGTCCTCCTCTTCCTCATTCAATATTTCATATTTTTTGGAGATAGGATTTGAGCCATCTGGTTACTTAGGCACATTCTTCCTATGGACTTTCTTTTTGTCATGGACCATAGTAAAGACATATGATCCTGGTTGCTTTGGATCTAAGTTATGGGAGGAGGGTTTATTTGTTGAAAAATGACAAAACTCATAATTTTGTCCAGCTAACAATTGCTAAGAATAATGTCAAACACTTCACAAAACTTTGATAATAACTCCAACAATAGTTAATAATCACACACCATTATCAACCATTTATTAAGAGATACTATATGTAAATATATTATTCATGAAGTACATTTTGTAGCGAAATAAAGCACATTAACAACAGAGTATAAAACATTTTAAAATAGTATTTTGGTCAAACACAGACCCTGGAAAAACCCCACCCCTAGGGAAAACCAGTTACAAGAGATTTTATTGAGTTAAGAGTGAAATAAATGATAGAAAATATAGCAGTACCTTACATCATTAAATGTATTATACCAACACCTTTAAAAGTGTGCCAAACCCACAACAACATTCAGTACATTCTTTTTATAGTCAGTTGCATGACCCTCTCACTCTGATTACTTTCTTGAAATTTGTGTCAATAATCAACATTGAAATCATTGCACAAAAATACTAAATCAACATCATTAATGTGCCTCGATTGATGTGCCAACAATTAGTAGTAAAACTCCTCAATTTTAATTTTAAACCAACAATATGACCCTCCTAGGAATGATGCACATACAACATAAAACATAATAACGGTATTGGGAAGCATGCTTACTCCATCAGCTTAGGAAATGCACCTCTCTTCTACTGTTCAGTTTTCAACACCAACAATAATCTCTACTTAGAATGCATGCCGACTCAGTATCTACTTCTCCTTGGACTCCATACCCACCTATTGGCCTGGGAAAGGAGCATAGGGAAGAACTCACATGTGCAACCAAAGAAGATGCATTGCATGTGTGATGGAGATAGGGGAAGATGGTGAATGAACCAAAGGACATGCGTAGGCAGAATAGAGAGGTGTGTGGCATAGGAAAGGCAAGCGTAGATGTCCACAAATGATAAATGGCTGAAAAGCAACAGGGCGGTCGTGGGTGCGGAAGTCGACGGATGCCACACGAGTGGAAACACACTAAAGTAAGGCTGTTAGTGCCTCGTGTCAAGTCATGATCACCACAACTGTAGCCTGAGGGGCAACTGATGGTGACACTGAATAGACTGCTCGTAAGCAGTTAACCCTATGTGGTCATGTAAAATAATATAAATATGAGAGATTCAATAGTTAGAAGGTTTATTTTTTTTATTCGTAATTATGGAGTAGGTTTGATGGTCGGGATCCGTATACAGTTGTAGAGAGTAGATATAAAGAGGAGGATAGTCAGGAATATGCAGGAGGCACTCAGAGTTAGTGCAATAGGAGAGCTCTGCTAGAGCAGCGCAGATGCTAGGAAAGTCGATCCAGGTTGTGTGCAGATCTGTAGGTAGTAGCAATAGATTAGGAGAAATTAGACAAAGAGCATAAGAACCATAAGTCTGAACTTAAAGACATATCCCAAGATTAGTCTGCATCCCATAGACTGCAAGGTGCTATATCCTTTCTCATGCCAGATGAAGAGCATCTTGGTGGTTTTTCCCAGATGGGTTTCTGTTGTAATCCCACAGATCACATAAGGTTACCAATAATACATACAAAAATATACATAGATGCAAGAGACAAGAACTGATATGATGAACAGATTATATTATTCTCAATAGATCATACAAAGCCAAGAACTGAACTGTGTTCTTGTGTGGCTCAACAGCCTAATATACATGTTACAAACAGTTACAATCATAACTACCTGTCGGTTCAACGAACCGACACGACTATTAGTTAACAGACTAACTACTGTGTTTACTCAGCCGACCGATGTAGTCGGTCTCTCGACTTAGTCGGCTGATCAACTAAGTCGGTCTTCGTTCAAGTCGACTTATGTCGACTTGCTCCTTCTACATCTCCCCCACAAACAAAACATTTCTTCGTCCCGAAGAAAGAGGGAGGTAAAAACAAAATAGACTAGAAGCACAAGAATTAGATTTGCAAAAAGGAGACTGCTACTGAGGTGGGCTGTGCAAGCGAATAGTTGGTCTTCTCTGTACACAGACTTCGACTATTCCTGGTGCTGTGATGGCAAGCTGGTGTTGAAAGTCTGTCCATGTCTGCAAAGCTTTCTGAATGTCGATAGTCAGAGTAGTAATATTTGAGAGTACCGACATCTTCTCTGCCATTGCCATTTCCACAAACAAAATGTTTCTTCGTCCCGAAGAAAACAAAGAAAACTGCATCAACGTCCTGGGTCTCTACTACTGCGGAGTAGTCCTCACTGTGCATCAACCATGCATACCGGTCTGCATAGGTAACTCAGCCGCAACAGCCGCCAGCTTGATAGGAAAACACACGTGTACAAGGCTCTCCTGTGACTGGTTACTCTTCAGCCTCCATCTTCAATCTGACAATAGTCCATCGAAGTCTCATCCTCTCACAACGGCGGGAAACCATATTCTTCTGCAACTAGGTCTTTTGGTTTAAAGCCCCACCCGGGCTCATCTGACCGGCATCTCCCTCGGGTCAGGCATGCGGGGCCTTTTGGCTCTTCGACTTTCTATGTCATTTCTCTGTCTTCTGGCTTTCCAAGGTCACAACCTAGGAACAGTTTCAGCATTTTGATAATGAGGGGTACATTGTCATCACGTTCATTGAAGTGCTTCGGTGTGTAGGTGAATGATATTTGCTTGAATGTCATCGTCGTTGTCTTGTTCTATCGTGAGAGTATGAATTTCCTGCTCCAACCCAACCGACCTGCTCCAACCGACATGTTCATATCAACCACTTGAAATGCCGACCAAAGTGAGTTGGACCCACAGAAGAATCGGCCATATTTTTACAACTTAATCAACGCTCAGTCAACCAAGGAGGCAAGGTATTTAACACAAAATAAACTCCATAATGTTACCTCTCATGATGCATCAAAATTTTTAATCCGTAGTCGGGACAGGGTCGACGAAATGGTGGTCGACCAGCTCAGTCGGGTCGATGGAGGTCGACCAGATCAGTCGGGTCGCTGGCCCAATGTGCTAGTCGGCGTGGTTTAACAGTCCTTCGTGGTTTAACATACTGGAACTCATATTACATTGCTTCACTTACTGGAATGGATGGGTCGGTGGCTGGGTCGACCCGACAAGTCGGTACAACGAGTCGGTGGCAGTTTAGCGCCGCTGCATTCACTCCTCGTCCCCATCACGCTGCCCTAACGAATTTTCCATGCCCACGTTCGCGCCAAGCCTCCATCACAACCGGTCAATGTCTTTGCGCCTAGTCTCCATCGCAGTCTCTCCCAAGTGCGCCCGTTGGCCACCCCTCCATGCTACTGCATGCTGCAGCTTACTCCTTTCTTTTGACGGCTCTGTCTGGAATTCGCATCTTCCCGAGACAATCAACGACTATTTCCCCGGCCGAGGCATTCAATAATTACGGCAGGCTCTCAATTCCGATTTCGACCGCCTCATTGCCACAAACACAAACATGACAATCGAGGACTATTTATGGCAGAGGCACCCCAACATCAATCTATTCCATCAAGCTTTTCAATCCTGCCTCCAATATCAATTTATTACATTAGCTTTCAATTCCGCCTCTGCTCACATCATGGCCGACAAGAATCATAATCCAACTTACAGAGTTCACGAAGAACAAGAGGGAGAGGGAGAACATGTGGTATTCTTTAACGCTACTCGCCATGAACATGAGCTTTGCCTCGTTGAAGGTCTGTCTGTTTACACATGTAGCAGATGTAAAGAAGATGGAGCGAACACAGGCTACAAATGCAAGCTTAGCGACTCTTCGTCCTGCAAGAATTTCATTCTGCACGAGGCCTGTGCTATCCTTCCAGATGTGTTTCAACACCCGTTTCAGAGACTCTTTAGATTTCGTCCTAAAACGCTTCTGAGGCTGACGCCTACCACGACGTGTTGAGAGGTTATATATTTGAAAGGCCTGATCATTTAAGGCTCCATCCCGACATCAAAGCACATGCAGTCTCTTTAAGCTTCTCCTTTCAGATTCACGAATGCACGAGCAGTATTTCATCTTCACGACAGCTTTCTCCTTTAGGTTCGACCACCTCCATCCGCTGCTGCTGTCACCCAGACTGGATAGAGGCGGCAACGGCGCCAATGTTGTAATCCCACAGATCACATAAGGTTACCAATAATACATACAAAAATATACACAGATGCAAGAGACAAGAACTAATATGATGAACAGATTATATTATTCTCAATAGATCATACAAAGCCAAGAACTGAACTGCGTTCTTGTGTGGCTCAACAGCCTAATATACATGTTACAAACAGTTACAATCATAACTACCTGTCGGTTCACCGAACCGACACGACTATTAGTTAACAGACTAACTACTGTGTTTACTCAGCCGATCGACGTAGTCGGTCTCTCGACTTAGTCGGCTGATCGACTAAGTCAGTCTTCGTTCAAGTCGACTTATGTCGACTTGCTCCTTCTACAGTTTCCATGTTATCTCTTGTGTTTAAATGAATGGTTGATGTGGTGAATGTTTATGTGAATGGTTGTTAATTGCTTCTAAATAATGTTAAATGCTGCTTAAGTCTATAATGATATTCTGTAATCAATATATGAATGCTTGGGGAGACACTATTGAAATGAATGTGTCTATCAGCATGTATGATTGTTGTCTTGAATCCTAATTTGAGTCGTAGATTTGATTGATGTGAGTCAACTACGCCACACAAGTTGCGCTAGTTGCAAGGTGGAAAGGAAGGTCAAGTCGTGCACGATGACATGTATTTGTGCTCAGTCACGCAGAACTGACTCCTCCGTCCAGCCATCTTGTTGCCTTTATTGAGCCCTTTGACTGCTATCCAAGGGACTATAATCCCTCAACAATCATGGAAACATGGTTCTGGTTGTTACCCGTATATGAGATATCTCAGGTGAGACTGGGCTTGCTTTGCAGGTGTTGCCGATGGGGATTGCTCTATCGAGTCGGTATCTCAGGTAGTTGTTGGATCGACGGGCTACACAGGACCTGGGTCGCCCGAGTGGGAAAAAGTGGCCAACAAATGGTTTCATTACTGGGACCCTATTGATTAAATTTAGGGAGATGTTGTGTCACCCAACGAATAAGGAGATAGAAGACTAGCTGGATACCAAAACACTAGCATTCACACGAGAAGAGAGCATAGGAAAATGGATAGGGAGACTGTCGTAGAGATTGGGTCATGCAGTCTGTGAAAGGGATATGCTTTGTAAGAGTTAGGAGTAATATGGAAGGTAGTAGGAAGAGATGTTCCCTAGAAGTTCTAAGGATGAGTTAGACACTAGATTCTTGAGAAGCGGAAGGAGGTTCCGGTCAGGAAAGAGGAGAAAGGTAGCAGGAGGCAGGAGGGCCTATAGTCTGCCACAGGAGGGTGAATATGGATGCGATTCATACCTAAACAAAGGGTCCTGCGATGAAGAGGAGGAGTATAGCCCGATTTCTGAGAGAGCAGAATCAGGAGAGTTTGCAGAGTCGCCAAGAATAGGACGTGAATATGGCATTCCAGAGAGATCCCCTGAAGTGAGACCTAGAAGTTCCTCACCTGAACTAGATGTGAACACTAGCAGTCCTAGTGTCAGGAATGGTGTGCAAGGAATCCCATCAACGATCCCAGTAAATCCGGTAAATCCATGGAATCTAGTGAACAATCCCAACACCACCCTCATGGTGGGGACAGACGTTAGACTACCCACCTTTAATGGGAATGAAACAGAAGACCCAAGACAGAATTGGTTCCTTTTTGAAGCTATCTAGATGGTAAGCTTAGTGCATAAAGCCGATATAAAAAACACATAGATCATCATGACCTTACGGGGTCGCGTGTTGGACTGGTTCATGAAATTTTGTGTCGTACTAGTGGGAACACCACAAAAGACTCTTGAGGAGATTCAACGTGCGATGATCTTAGAATTTAGGAAACCCCAATTGGAGTCCCAATGTATTACTGAGATCAAGTAGATTAAGCAGGCTCCATCAGAAATGGTATGGGACTTTGACCAGCGGTTCAAAACGCTGATGGCCATGGTCAGCTTCCAGATGTTAGACATGTAGCATAAAGAGTGGTTTATTGTTGTGCTACTGCCATATATAAGAGGAACACTCATGTAGCAAAAGATCACAACACAGACAGAGGCATTAGAGTTAGCAATGAAGGTAGAGGTTTTTCCTATTGGGGACGGTGCCACAAGAATGATACAGATTCAGTCTCAATTGGTTAATCTGACTATTCAACTCCAATATATGAAAAGGGGAAAAGAAGCACATGAATATCTGTAGTGTACGCGATGCTTGACCAATGGACATACCAAAGAGGAATGCCTAACATATATGAACTACAACTTATCTGGTGGATCAAACACATTGAATATCCAAGGGTTTCCCTGGTTCAATATCTGCCAAACAAGAGAACACTAGGACATAGATTGCATGTTCATGCAAAAGACGGTATGTACACCAACCATTTTGTATTATAAATTTTGTAAATCTGTAGGCCATGATGAAAAGGATTGTAGGTCTTACCAACTCATGAGGGATAAAACGGTAGATGCATATCTGATGAAGACTAAGGAGAAAGTAAGGATTGAACAGGCTATGCCTCAGTTCCGGGCTACTCCCCAATTTCAGGCTGCGCCTCAATTCCCACCTCCACAGCAGTTTCAGATGGCACCACAGTTTTAGAATACGGACTCGTATAACTTGTACCAACAACCACAAAACCTATTACAACCACCTCAAAGGGGGGGTGGCAATTATAGGGGCTAAGGAGGAGGAGGATTTGGCCAAGGGAGAGGGCCAATTGTATCTTACAATTGTGGAGTACCATTACATTATGCTAGGGACTGCTGATAACTTGCGAGGAATTGCTCATATTGCAGGCAGGATCACAATGTGGAGCAATGCCCGTAGCTCATCGCTCGATGGAAAGCCCGGATGCTTGGAGCAGCTAACCCAGTACCAAACCCTACACCAAATCCTATGCCGAATGCTCCCAACCCAAATGCTAATATCAACATACAGATGATTGTCACTGAACCAGGAGAACCAAATGTGGCAATGGTAACAAGGGGAGGTGCTACGATAGGTGTGGACCAAGCCACGCAGACATAACTTGCAACACAAGTGCAACCACAGGTGCGATCTTCCATGAAGAAGAAAGCACCACTTGACATTCAAGAACAGAAGCGCATATTCATGGATGTGTGCCTAGAGTTCATCGCCACTGAGCAACAATCTACCTCAGACCAAGTAAAAGATATGCCTGAGAGATTTTAGAAGATATTTGAACAACGGACTGCGAGCAAGAATGCAGATAAGGTTAGTAAACTCAAACCTTTCTTGTCAATTTGTTAAGCGCTAATCAAGGACAAGGAAATGCTTGAAGAACTGGAAGCACTCATTGAAACATTCCCAGAGGGAGACCCTCCACCAAAGAAGGTTAACAGTATTAAGACCAAGCTCAAGACAGGACGTGAACTCAGGATGGCCGCGCAAATTGGTGAATATGACATGGCCTATATCATCCTTGACCTGGGATCTGATGTTAACATTTTAACACACTAGATGTGGGAGATAATGGGCAATCCACCCTTAGAATGGTCCCCAATTCAATTAAGGCTTGCAAATCAAGCAAAGTTCCTCCCAGTTGGTAGGCTAAGTCAGGTTCAAGTGGATATCAAAGGATTGCGCACTTTTGCAGACTTCGAAGTCATATATAGTAGATGATACCACCCCATATCCTGCGCTGCTTGGGATTGATTGGGCAATGGAAAATCAAATGATCATAAATTTCAAGAGAAGGATCCTATCGTTTGAAGATGATGAGATGAGGGTTGTTGCACCCCTAGACCTGCTTGAAGGACCGAGATACGTTGAACCTGTGTTCAATGAAGGGAATGGTGATCACCTTGATGCCATCTACAAAGTAATCTCCCTAAGGGAAGATTATATTAATCCTACTGCAGATGGTAACCTGAGCTAGAAATGTGAGAGTTCATGTACATTAGACTCAGGAGAGGCACTTGAGAACTGGCAGAACCGATTACATGAAGTTTCTTCGAGGAAGTGTGCCAAGATAACTAAGTCTGTCAAATGAGTAGGAACTCAATCGCGACCACTTCCCACATACGAAGGATTACCTAACTTGGCAGAGTTCTTGACTAAATTTGAAGAACTTGTAACAGAGTCACATCAACTATCTGCACTAGACTATGCATTGAAAGCTACGCTCGCACGATGGTGGGGTACGCATAAAAGCTCTATAACTGAATGGCTACAGTACAAAAGGTTGCTAGAAGTAAGGTTTAGTGATGAGGTCACAACGGTACCACAAAGATATACAGGGTTATCAGACACTGTTGAACACTTGGAACAGTGTTTTGCAGCATTCTTGAACTATCCTCGCCATAAGTGGGTTCACCATTTCATCCATACTCTTGAGATGGCACCACGAGGTTGGTATGCATCTATGGAGCTACACCAGGAAACATGGGAATGGGAAGAATTTACGCAAAAATTCACTTGCAAATTCCAATTTGTGGACGAGTAACCAATAGTTGATATTGCACTGAAGACTATTAAATAGAAGATATTCGTGGAGATTTTTATGGAGAGAAATTCCTATGGCTTGGGGTACCACAATAGAAAACTTAAATCTAGAAATCAATCCTTCCCTATATGCAAGAGAAACCAAACATCTAACACTAAAGGATCTTGATTCATACCTTATTCTGGATGGTTGATGTAGATCCCCATTGAGCTTTTCTACTCTCGCTTGTATTAGCAATTTGCTTCCTCAACATTCAGCAAACAAGACAAGCATGCTATATATAATTGTGTTAGACCTACTGTTTGTGCCAAAAAAAAATTCTAAGGCTAGAGAAACAAGCCAACACAATCTCAAATATAAAACTCAATAAAACTAGGGTTTAGGGTTTGTTTAATGTGTTTTTTGGTTGTAAGATTTAGGAACAATCAAGGAATACATTCAGAAGCAAAATAAAAACTAAATCATAAACAGAAACTGATAAAGATGCATAACATATCACATAAGATCCAACAAAGAGACCATGTTGAGGTTCATACATAAAGGACAAGCATTACCAGAAAATACACATTAACTAGTAATGAATTTATCATTTAAGAAACTAAACAAGTTCAATAATGAAACCAACACAGACAAACTGAAGGGGAAAAAGTCATATATCTCATTATTTCATCATCAAATGCTTATAAGAGTCACAATACTTAGCTCTGAACAAGTCTGAAGATACAAACAGTCTGCAGACCTCCTGTAGCTCCCAAAAATCAGAACCCCCCCAATGTCTTTCTAACCTCCCTAAATACTATTCTTTACAAAATCAGTTGGGTCTAAAACCCTAACTGCCTCTATCCACTCCATGAGGTAAAGTAAAAAGTAAAATATTACAAAACATGAATTTTCTAAAAATATTAATCCCTAACTAATATGTTTCTGAAAAAGATAACAAGTAACTAAGATGAACAAGTGAATCATAACTCTTTTGCTGCCTTTGGGTTTTCTCGGAAATCCATGAGTATCTGTCTCATGACAAGATCTGAAAGGATATGCTGAATATCTGGATCTTGCATTGCTTTTGTCTGTGTCTCTTTCATTTCCTCGGGGCTTATGTCCCCCCTATTGGTTTTGTTAATTTGCTCAATACATCTTTGAACACCTTCTAATAATTCCTGGTTGTTTTTCTTGATAGCAACTTGATCAGCTATAAGTTTAAGAGGCCATGCAACCCTATAAGCAAACCATAAAGAATCAAGAGTATCAATGCCAAACCCACTGCCACGTCCCATTAATTGGAGAGGAATAGTGCCAACCCCTTGTTCTGGTGCACCATTCAATCGTGGAGAGATAGTCACCACCAGAGAATCCAGAGATGGAAGAAGCATACCATCAGCAGAGCTTTGAATAGATTCCTGTAACATGGTATTTAGCTCACAGTAGTCATCCCATGGCTCCCCTTTGTCTAGCTTGTTAAAAAGCACAGAACAAAAATGCTGCTGTTGAATAAAAGAGATCAGGCATTCCTGCAGCAGCACCACAGGTAGAGGTGTAGCTTTCAATTTTATATTTTGAAGCCAATCCAGAATTCCTGATGCTGAGCTACTGCTTCGTTGAGATGGCAATAATTCAGAAACATGTGAATTTTCCTGGACTCTGGGAAGAAGTGTTGGATATGGATATAATAGTTCTATTGCTTCTGAATCAGTGTTTATATGATGCATCATTATTTTTCCAAAGCCAAATCCATATGCATAATTTGTACCATTTAAAGTATTCAAGCTGGAGTCAAACATATGTTCTCCACAACCAGTAAAACTTTTCTGCTCTGACCCAATTTCATCTGTGTTGTCCCTGCCCAGCTCCGAATTTTGACCTGTATCATTGTCATTTTCACAGTAGACAGCTTTTCTAAGATATTCATCATTCAATGAAGGTAATAAACAGCATTTAGATAAATTTAACTCAATGTTCCAACATTCATTCTGCTATTGGAGTTCCCTCGCAGAAACAGAAAAGGCTGCATTTTCAGGCCTGAATAATATTTTTGATTCTGATATGCTGACCTCTCCTGCTTGAGAAGGATCATTCAACCTACTTTTATTGGTGGATTCAGAAACCTCGTTTGTACTTTGAGAACTGGGAAACAAACTTAAATCTCGGCTATCACTTTTCAAAAAGCCACTATCCATCTTAATAGTCCACTGCTGAAAGTTCTCAGCCGTCACATCCAGATGCAAATCCCACCAGCTCCCTTGCAGCATTCTCACATTGAAACTTCATCTCCACTCTTTGCTACTGAATCTTCTTTTGTTGTGAAGAATCTACGAACCTTTCCTAGAAACACTGGTGACTGCAAATTATAGTAGTAATCTTTTGATATAGTAGAACTAGATCCCAAAAGCCTCACCAAAGTGGCAGAAAATTTTTCAAAAAGTGATAACAGACTATCATTTTAATCCAAAATATCTGTTCAAGATCAGGCACCTTTTCACCAACTGAGGTATGTTGATGAAGTCTTGTATCTAGTGCGATTTTTCTGTTAAGAAATTGAGGGAACAAAGGCACCCAGATTGCAAAGGAGACAGAGTTTTCATAATTTCCCAGGGAACTCTGTAGCAATGGCATCCCTAACATTTGATTTATCTGTAACACGGGCTGCAGGAATGTTGCATGATTCTGCCATCTTCAAGAAATCTGGGAAGATCTCACATTCTTGAGATGGATCTCCAAGGTATGTGTGTGCTCTGTTTTCCTTATAAAACCGATGTTCCCACTGGACAACCATACCCAGGTGTTGATTGTTCAATACCATAACCTTCACTAGAAAATTTTCTACTCTAATGGTAGCCAATTCTTGAACGTTCATCATAAAGCTACCATCCCCATCAATATCAACCACAGTCACCCCAGGATTTCCAACAGCTGCTCCCACTTCTGCCGGCAAACCAAAGCCCATAGCACCAAGACCTCCTGAAGTCAGCCACTGGCGGGGCCGATCATATTTGAACCACTGAGCAGACCACATCTGGTGTTGACCGACTCCAGTAGTGATAATGGCATTGCCATGTGTGAGTTCATAAAGTAATTGAATGGCATGTTGAGGAGGAATTGTCTGTTCAAAATTCTGATAAGTCAAAGGCCATTTTATCTTCTGCTCTTCCAGTTTGTCTACCCAGGCATGGAAATCTGGTCTGTCTTCCCTAATTTTCATTAAATAGTTTAACCCGTGCAGTGCAGATTACACATCTCCACATAGAGAGATATGAGGCTGCTTGTTCTTTCCAATCTCTGCAGGATCTATGTCAATATGAACAATGCTGGCACGACTTGCAAATGACTCCAATTTACCAGTCACTCTATCATCAAAGAGAACACCAAAAGCAAGCAACAGATCAGCTTTATCCACTGCATAATTGGCATACACAGTTTTCGATATGCATCAACTCTCTCTGATAGCTCAGCATGCTCCTTTTGTACAGGACGCAGAAGCTGCAGTGATTTTTCGGCAGATACAATTGCCCTGGCTATGGGTTGTATAAAAATAGGACAAACGGGAACTCTTTGATCGTGACTTTGATCTCCACTTTTAAATTTTGTTGACTTTCCATCCAAAAATGATTCTTTGGGTGAGTCATTACCATTTCCTCCTTTTCTTTCATTATTTTCCAATGCCCCGTTGAGGTCAGTTGAATGAAACACGGAATCATCCTTTCCAGATTCCCATTGACGCATAAAATAGCCTTGTTCCCAAAAGGCTGAATCCTCAACAGCTATCGCACCATTGGCACAGAAAAACAACTCACCAAAAGGATCACTCAAAGTGCCTTCATGCATCCAGGAATCCAAGGACTCAATCAATGGGCGCAAACTACCATATGAATAGGAGCAATGACATGTGGTAAGGTTCGTCCTCCCCATATTGAACCAAGCAAAACTCATTTAGATTTTCATAGAGATAATCAAGAATGTGCGTTGCCAGTTCTGCAGCCACTACTGCATTTTCCAGCTGACCACTAGGAATCACACCATTAACTAGTTGTAACAGAAATTCTGCCCCTACACAAACCCGTGAACTGGAACAGGGACACATGTGGCATATATTTGGAGGTCACTTAAGTCCTTTTCCCATTTCGCTGGTCATGTTTCTTTCCTTAGAGCTTCTCCAATAACAGCAACTTGGATGTACAAGTGTCCTTCAGGATGCAATTTGAATGCAAACAGCAAAATCATGAAGCCTTAATTTCCCGTGACTCCATAAAACCTCACTCTGTTTCCCAGCAAGCATATCCGGTTTTTTAGTGATTATGACTATCCCACTAAGTCCTTCGTCTTTGAATATGCTTGTAAATGACAACTCATCTCACATTTACCTCAAACCACGCTGCTACTTGTCAAAAGAAATTGCATTTGGGCTCATAATGACCACGATTTCCTCATGATTTGTAACCACTTGGAATCATGATGTTCCCTGCATCAACACGTAGTAAACACTTCCCAATACTTGATTAGTCACTCATCATTCAAGAATATGCCAAATTTTTGCTAGAAAATCGGAAATAATGAAGGCTGCGATATTCTTGTAGCGCACCTTCATTATTTTTTTACCCCAGCGCTACAAGAATATCTTAAGTGCTATTTTCTCGCTGCTTTTCAGCTTTTAGGCATTTTGTATAGATTTTAAAAGCTACTTGAATAGTAATCATGCCTTGCTATGCTCAGAATAATCATTTGTGAATCCATTTTTTTGATATAATGACCTTTTAAAAACCCCATCAAAATGTAAGGGATCAAAAATAAAACAAAAATATAAAAGCCAAGCTCAAAATTTTACCTAACAACCCAAAATTTTCCTAAAGGAAGCAAATAATCTAACTTAAAACAAAAAAGTTACTTCAAATAAAATGAAAATCAAACCAAAATCAGAGAAACAAAACCAAAATTGAAGAAACCAATTATTGACTAAACATCTACTCTAGCATGTATAATCAATAACATATAAGCATTTAAAAGCATCCATGGATCAAATACTCATTTAAATACACATTATTGGACAAGAAAAGATATTTCTATTGATATAAAACAGAGATTACAATAGTGACAACCTCTATCGGCACGTCTGTGAATCAGAGAAACTAAGTCCCCCACTTGGGCCTCCACCACTTCAATCCTCCATCTCTCGATAGCAAGCTCACAAGCAAAAGGCAAGCTTGGGAAGAACACAAAGTGCTCCAAGGGACAAAGGGATGTAGACTCAAGTATAAGCTCCAGCAACAATGGACTATAGTTTTCTTGCTCTTCAATTCCTCTCTTTTCAATGTATCCAAAGGGTTCCTTATATAGCTCTTCAATGGGGTAATGGAAGGTCGAATCCGAATGATCTCAAGGAATATGGAAGGCCAAGAGACAAGTGACTCAGATCCACATCAAGGAAAAATCCAAAATCATTTGGCCTTTTGCACATCCCGATGTACGCGGGCTTAAGGGTCAAATCCGCGTATATACGCGAGAAAGGGATTAAAACTCACGTATGGAAATTATTGCATGTTTTCAGGGATGATATTGGAAACATAAAAGGTACAAAAATGGTCCATGGGGTCTAAAGAGTCTGCAAAGGGACAGGGAAGGATGTAAAGGTGTGATCCACCATGTGTGGTAAAATCCGTTGTAATAGATGCCCCCTAATGTGTGAGGTCAAAGGGGTCATATGATGGCCAAAATACATTATAAGTCCATCCCAGAAATGGAGTGATGAAGAACCCGGTGGAAGAACTAGCCATCTAATCAGTATGATATAATGATCAAACTCTACACATAACTGCAAGTAGATGTAGTAGTCTCGGATACATAAGAGTACAATGGCCATGAATAGGCATGATACAAAATATGACATGTGTGGTCATTGCCACGTACAATATAGATAGATCAGAATCTCCATGATGAACATATGTTGAAATATTGTAACTTCGAAGAATATTCTATATGTATCTTTTGTGGTCCTCGATGGTCCTACCAGGAGAACCACTTGTATTAATTTGTACCCTGATGCTTCTAATCGAAATAACTAATAAGAGTCATGAGGTAGTCCCCTCCAATTGTAAAGGTGGGTCATTAGCACCCCAATGTGGTTACTTGAGCCTACAAGTGTAACTTGAGCCTACATGATTTAACTCGAGCCTACATGTCAAATGAGTTAGTTAAAGTGAACGGATGAATATAAATAGAAGTGTGGTGCTCCTCATTTGTGACACACACTCTCACTTGTGTAGTGCATTAGTGGAGAAGAGAAGTAGCTGGAGAAGGAGGAGGATCAAGATTTGATCTCCTTGCTAGTTTTATATTTTATCTTTTGGGGCATCTATATTGAGGAATATTTTGCTGGGTTTTTCCCTTTAGGGTTTTCCCAAGATAAATCTTTGTGTTCCTTTTATGGTTGTGCTTGTCTATCTTTCAGTGATCCTATTTATATGCTTTTGTTATGAAAATGAAATGAAATACTAATGTCTTAGCTAAGCATATGAAAATTTAACATGGTATCAGAGCCACCCTGAAAAAAATACATTGTGCAGCTACAAAATCTAGGGCTTCTTACTTTTTGGTTCTCTCTCCACAATTGATCAGCAAAAGAAGGCTAGGCTGACTCTCCATTGAAGGGCGCATCTTTCGGTCGAAGCGAAATTCGATTCCGAGCATTTTCAGTTTTCGGTGTGTGAAATTAGGGCTTCTTGCAGAAGAATAATTTTTGAGTGATCCCAACATAGGATCACTCTCCTCATCAAAATCTAAGTTTAGAGACCTGGATCAAGATTTTTGGTTGGGTGAAACTCCAGGAAAGTCAAACCCTAGTTTGACCTGGAGCTAGAAAAACCCTAAATACTAAAACTGCTAAGTTTTAGTATATTCGCTATATCCCAATATTGGCAAAGGTTCAGGAGCTGAAAATTGTCGAGACCGAAGATATAATCCTAATTAACATTGTGTCCAATATTCAGTCTCAGATTCGATATATTCTAGGAGATATGATCCCTCCAAGTTAGGGTTCCAGCCCCTTCCAGAATTCATCCCTAAACAAGACACCTAGGGAAAATTGCTATATCTTGGGATAAATAGGTCCAAATGGAATTTTTGAAGATGTTCCAAAAATATCACGGACTTTAATTTTTGTGGTCCAAATTTCAGAACATGAACCACTGACACGTGGCATGCCAACCACTGACACGTGGCATGCCATACAACTTCACTGTTTTGAACAGTCCTGTAACAGGTCACCTTGGGAAAATGATCATAAATCCCAATTGGTGAAACCAATTTTGATGAAACCTCTGGTGTTGGATCAAGGACATGTGAGGTTAGCTTAGTGTGAAATTTTAGACATATAGGAGTAGTAACTTTATAGATATCATAGAAACAGTAACAGGCACTTCTGTAGAAGAAATTGGAAAACTAGGGCTTCCTGTTCCAGGAGCTTCCCTTCACTATTTTTAGAAAAGGAGTACATTGGAAAGCTCCATTTGAAGAGATCTATATTTCTATCTAATTATATATGAAAGATTCCAAGTTTTTAAAATTAGGGTTTCTTTGACAAACCCTAGATCAGCCAGCTCCGAAAGCAGGACGGACACCTCAAATCGGTAAGATCTAATCTTTTGCTATTTGCATTTGAGGTTCTCATTTCAATGTGATCTATCACATCAGCTTGATGATAATCTTGGTGAAGTTGAAAACTTCCAAGCATGAAAGTATTTGATCCCTCTAAAGAAAATGAACTGGACACCTACATGAGTAGAGAAGTTCCAGTTCTAGAGGGAGATGAGCCTCAAAACCTTACACAGGAAGAACTTGATCAAGGCCAAGAAGATCACTGTTGATTCAATCACGGATCAACTTGTACCACAAGTGTCTTCCCTAAAGACACCGAATATGTTTGATTCCTTGATCAAGCTATTTGAAGATAAGAACATAATTCAGAAGATGGATTTGAGAAAACAGTTGAAGAATGTGAAGATCCAGAATGCATAGCATCTTGAAGCGGTAGAAGAAGAAGCAGAGAATGCAGAAGTGGTGATAGCCACCTTGAATGGCCTCCCATGATCATGGGATTCATTCATGCAAGGAATGTGTGCTAGAAGGAAGTGATTACTTTCAGTTGACTTTGGGAAGAAGAAGAAGCTCGTCTCATAAGAAGAGAAGAAGAAAGATGGGAGCAAATTGAAGATCAAGCTCTCACCATTCAAAGAAGATCCCTCAAGCGATGAGGAATATGAAGAACTCAATTCTTGACGAACCTCTTATCCATCTTATCATTTAGATAATAAATAATGATTTCATGAATGAAGAATATGATGAAGGAGAATTATCAAGAAGGAGTCTACCTACAAAACAAACAAAAGATAAGTATTCAATTGTCATTTAATGATATTGTTATGCATATTCAGTTGATGTGTTATGCATGATAGATTGTTTGCATTAATGATTGTATACTACTAATATGCATGTGATCGGTAAGTAGCTCATGGTGCTATACATCTCTCCATTTCTACTTATCTAGAATGAAACCTCTTTACATGACATATTGGATTAATGCACAATCTCAATGATGTCATCTAGAAAGTTCCCGTGAGATATGGATGAATGTTGTACTGGCTAAATAGTTGCATGATGCATAAGAATTTGTCGTTATGCATATGTTTTATGAAATAGTTCTAACCATGCAATTGGTGCATTTGAATTGTAGGAAAGGTCCTGAAAAACCTCCTACAAGAAAACAAGGATGAGACTTGTTCCGAAGAACAAGTGATGACAATTCAATAAACATGAATCTGAAGCTCCCAGGGTCAGAGACACCATGACGAAATAAAGAGCTTTAGAGAGTGGTAGATCCACCTCGAAGGATGAAGACCACCATGGGTATAAGAGATAACTCAAGATAAAGAAAAGAATGCTATGATCAAAGAATAACAGTTGATCATGGGGAATGATGTATACGATATGATTTCAAGACATAAAGGTAAGTACGTAGTATCTTCCATATGGATATACAAGAACAAGTGTACAAAGCAAAGGTTCATGATTTGCCTCAGAAAGAATAGACTATGACATGACGTACTCTATTGACAAGTATATATCAAGCATAGAGCCACCTATACAGAATGAAGAGGGAAAATGATACTCCACTTCAGGGGGAGTGACTACAGAAGATATCTAAGTTCGACATGGTACGACATGATGGACAGCTTCCTACAGGATCGAGACTTTACCAAGAGTAAAGAGGGTTCCAACCTTCAAGGTTGAATGTAGAAGACTAGGATATGTTGATGACTCGACAAGACGAACTCATGGAAGATGTTATGACGAAAGAATACTAGAATGAGGTTTGGGATACAGTTCCCAAACTAGAAGGAAAGAGTATAGTATCCTCTAAATGGATATGCAAAATAAAGCATGCAGCTGACAGAAGTATTGAGAAGTATAAAGCAAGATTTGTGGCCAGAGGTTTCTCTCAGAAAGAGGGAATTGATTATGAAGAGACATTTGCCCTAGTAGCACGGTATACTTCAATTAGAGCTACCATGGCACTTGCATCCATGATGAAGTGGGACTTACACCAAATGGATGTGAAAACAACTTTTCTAAATGGTGTGATCAAAGAAGAAGTATACATAGAACAGCCACAAGGATTTGAAGTCGAATATAGACATACTCACATATGCAAGTGGAAGAAGGCATTATATGGTCTTAAACAAGATCCTCAAGCTTGGTATGAAAGAATAGATGGTTTCTTGTCGAGCATGGGCTTTACCAAAATTAAAGCTGATCCTAACCTTTATCTCAAGGTTGTAGAAGATGAACTTGTCATCCTGTTATTATATGTGGATGACTTATCCTTGACAAGAAATGAGAAACAGGTCATCGAAAGCAGGAAGAAACTAGCAGAATAATTTGAGATGAAAGACCTTGGGTTAATGCATTATTTCCTAGGTCTGGAAGTATGGCAACGTTCAGAAGAAATCTTTCTCAACCAGGGAAAGTATGCGGTAGAGATATTGAAGATATTCAATATGTTGGAATGCAAAGTCATGGTCACACCCATGGACTCCAACCTGAAGCTGTTAGATGATGACTCATCAGAGTTAGTGGATATGACTCATTACAGACAGATCATTGGGTCATTGATGTACTTAACAAATACCAGACCAGACATTTGTTTTGCTGTGAACACCTTAAGTCAATATCTTGTTCAACCAAGACAGGTTCACCTAGTAACTGCAAAACATGTGATGAGATATCTGAAAGGGACTATAGACTTTGGTTTATATTATGATGGTAGCCATGAGTATAGATTGTATGGCTACACAAAAGCAGATTGGGCTGGAAGTATCTCAAACAGGAAAATCACATTAGGTAGATGCTTTTGTTTGGGGTCTGCTATGAGTTCATGTTTTAGCAGGAAACAGTCTAGTGTTTCTCGTAGCATGGCTGAAGTAGAATACATAGCAGATTGCTCTGCTAAGTTGTGAATCCATATGGATTCAAAAGCTGATATCAAGTCTCTTTGAACTGAAGATGGATACTACATTGATTCTATGTGATAACGAGAGTTGTGATAACAGAGAACCCCGTGTTATGTCATAACACATATAAATCTAGTATTTCTACATTCAAGATAAAGATGCAGATGATGATGTTTCAGTCTTTACATACTGTAGATATAGATGATGGTGATTCAGTATTTCTATATTGAATATATAGATGATGATTATTTTAGTATTCCCATACTGAAGATATAGATGATGTCTCAGTATTTACATACTATAGATGCAGATGATGGTGACCTGATGATGCTTTTAGTACTCACATACTGGAGATACAGATGGTGATAGTTCAATATTCACATACTGAAGATGTATATGAATATGGTTTAGATGATGATGCATTGACAAAGCCTCTATCTCGGGTAAAGTTTGAACACTTTCGAGACAAGCTTAGTATGGTTCAAAAAGACCTTCCCTGAAAGGGGGAGTAGTGATTTTGCAGTGGGATTGTATTCGGAGACCTTAGTCTTCGAGAATGAAGAGGGATTGTATCATCCTGGGACATATGTCCAAAAGTGATCCAGAGACCTCGGTCTTCAAGAATGAAGTGGGATTGTATCATCCCTGGGCACTTGCCCTAAAGTGATCCAGAGACCTCGGTCTCCGAGAATGAAGAGGGATTGTATCATCCTGGGACATATGTCCAGAAGTGATCCAGTGACTTCGGTCATCGAGAATGTGGTAGGATTGTATCATCCTTGAACTTTGGTTCAGAATGGATCCTGTGTAACTTCGGTCATCGAGAATGTGGCAGGATTGTATCATCCTTGAACTTCGGTTCAGAATAGATCCGGTGTAACTTCAATCATCGAGAATGTGGTAGGATTGTATCATCCTTGAACTTTGGTTCAGAACGGATCCGGTGTAACTTCGGTCATCGAGAATGTGGCAGGATTGTATCATCCTTGAACTTTGGTTCAGAACGGATCCGGTGTAACTTCAGTCATTAAGAATGAGGGATTTTATCATCCTTGAACTTCGGTTCAGAATGGATCCGGTGTAACTTTGGTCATCGAGAATGTGGCAGGATTGTATCATCCTTGAACTTCGGTTCAGAACGGATCTGGTGTAACTTCGGTCATCGAGAATGTGGCAGGATTGTATCATCCTTGAACTTCGGTTCAGAACGGATCTGGTGTAACTTCGGTCATCGAGAATGTGGCAGGATTGCATCATCCTTGAACCTCAGTTCAAAACAGATTCGGTGACCTCAGTTGTCAAGAATGTGATAGGATTGCGTCATCCTTGGATTTTAAGTCCAAAAGAGATCCAAAGACTTCCTTTTCTTTTTACTGTGGGCTGCTGCTGATGATGATGTTTCCTGATCGAAAGATCAGAGTGTGATGATGATGATGATGTTTCTGATCGAAAGATCAGAGTGTGATGATGATGATGATGTTTCTGATCGAAAGATTAGAATGTGATGATGATGATGCCGTACTGATCAAAATATCAGAGTATGATGATGAAGATGTACTGATTGAAAGATAAGAGTATGATGATGATGATTTTTCCTGATCGAAAGATCAAAGTGTGATGATGATGATGATGTTTTTGATCGAAAGATCAGAATGTGATGAGGATGATATCCGGATGATGATGATGTCGTACTGATCGAAAGTATGATGATGAAGATGTACTGATTGAAAGATCAGATTATGGTGTTGATGTACTGATCGAAAGATCAAATTATGATGATGATGATGTTTTCTGATTGAAAGATCAGAATGTGATGATGATGATGATGTTTCTGATCGAAAGACAAGAATGTATGATGAGATCCTGATGATGGTGATGCTGTATTGATCAAAAGATCAAAGTATGATGATGATGACGTACTGATCGAAAGATCAGAATATGATGATGAGTTGATGTTAGAGTATGATGATGTTCGGTTGATGATGTTTCTGATCGAAAGATCAGAGGCTGATGATAATGATGATTCTGATTGAAAGATCAGAGTGTGATGAAGATGATATTTTGATGTTGATATTTTGATGATGATGATGTTGATATTTTGATGATGTTGATGTTTTGACAACAATGATATTTTGATGATGATGATGTTTTCATGATGATGTATCTGATCGAAAGATCATGATGATGATGTTGTTGCTAATCAAGGAAGGGTCAAACTACTGAAGATGTTGTCGAAGGATGCTGCTGATCGAAGGTCAAAGTGTTGAAGATGTTGTTGAAGTTGCTACTGATCAAAAGGTCAAAATACTAAAGATGTTGCTGATCGAAATATCAAAGTACTGAAGAGGTTGATGAAGATCAAGAGGTCAAAGTATTGAAGATGTTGATGTTGTTCGAAAAGTCAAAGTGCTAATGGTCATGTTTATAATCATAAGATCAAAATATGATGATGATGATGATGTTGTTCGAGAAGTGAAAATACTGAAGAAGTTGTTGCTGATCAAAATTGTCAGCGTGTTGCTGTTACTAAAGACTGAAGATTGAAGATGAAGACTACAAGATGTTGAAAAGCTTCCAATGATTTATACATGTGTTACCCTGCTGATGTTGATGATGTCCTCTATCTCTCTCCTACTATTGTTTTTGTTGACGTTGTTATAGAATACCCTTCTCGTTAAGGGGGAGTGTTGAAATATTGTAACTTCGAATAATATTCTATATGTATCTTTTGTGGTCCCCGATGGTCCTACCGGGACAACCACTTGTATTAATTTGTACCCCGATGCTTCTAATCGGAAGAACTAATAAGAGTCATGAGGTAGTCCCCTCCAATTGTAAAGGTGGGTCATTAGCACCCCAGTGTGGTTACTTGAGCCTACATGTGTAACTCGAGCCTACATGATTTAACTCGAGCCTACAAGTTGAATGAGTTAGTTAAAGTGAACAGATGAATATAAATAGAAGTGTGGTGCTCCTCATTTGTGACACACACTCTCACTTGTGTAGTGCATTAGTGGAGAAGAGAAGTAGGTGGAGAAGGAGGAGGATCAGGCTTTGATCTCCTTGTTGGTTTTATCTTTTATCTTTTGGGGCATCTATATTGAGGAAGCTTTTGCTGGGTTTTTCCTTTAGGGTTTTCCCAAGATAAATCTTTGTCTTCCTTTTATGGTTGTGCTTGTCTATCTTTCAGTGATCCTGTTTATATGCTTTTGTTATGAAAATGAAATGAAATACTGATGTCTTAGCTAAGCATATGAAAATTTAACAAGATATACAAAGGATCGTGATCTCCATGAAGGCTAAAGATATATAATGGATCAGGATCTCCATAATGGCTAGAAATATCTGACATATACTAGAATCAAGTCATGAGAGCTTAAATCTCATGAACACCGGCACGATCAAGGAGGTAGCATATAAGAAATGCCACCAATCTAGAAGGTCTTCTACACAAACCACTACGAGTACATGTCCTACTATGTGAATAGAGGTGTCTAGCTCGAACATAGTAGTCCATCATCTAATTACCGATCATTGATGCATACCATTAATAGACGCGAGATTACCCACAGATAATGAAAATGGGAATCAAGGTACTAGACTACAAACTAACAAGTGTGAATAAATGTGTTGAGGTCAAACATTTGAGAGAATCCATCGATCAGGGGACATTGATGTATTCCCAAAAACTGTCGATGGCGAGAGAACCTTCCACTGATGACTACAAGTCTTAAGGCACTCAAAAATGATTCTAGATTCCTATCCTAGAATAAATGATTTGAAGTCAGTGGGATGAAATCCACTGGAAGGAGGGCATTAAGGCATCCCCCATCATCCAACACAAGGTACTCGGCAAACCTGTATAATGTTGAAGGACTTGATCATAATGTGCACGAACCAGTAACTGTACTGGGAATGGACGACATGCAAATTCAATATATCCGAGGAATGTTCGACTCAGGTTTCAACTTCCTTCAAACCAGAGCATAAAGGTGAATGGTGACTGAATGTAGGTAGCAAAGACTCGATATACAAAACTAGGACATCTTTGCGACACAGGAGGCATCGACAGAGGCTCCATAGGGACTGGAAGCTTGACCAGTCGGTGGAGATAAACTTAGAGAAATGAGTACAGCTCCTAAATTCAAAATATTAACCCAACCAACGGATGTGATATACAGTGCTCTGTTCGAAGGCAACACGAATCGACTACTGCCAAAGATAAGATCTTTTCGTGTCTGGCTTTTTGGTTTTTTTATTTTTATTTTTTGGAATTTTTCAAATATTTTGAAAAGATTGAAAAAGAATAAAAGTGATTTATAGTTACATACTAGGAGGAGATGAGTTTCAAGGGACAAAAAAACTAGTTCCAATTAGTGGAACATACCTATGCTCAATGCAAGGACACATGTGTAGGATAGCGACACTCGAGGGAAATTCCCCTCCCAGTTAAAATAGGGAATCAAGCCGTAAAGGATATACAAAATGGCTCTGCATGGCTAGACATGAGATAAGCTCGAGCTATATGGCTGATACTCAAAGTCAGGGAAGCCGGCATAAGGCTTAATGAGGCAGGCAAAGCTCATGATAATGCAATTACAACTTGACATAAGAGAGTCCTAGGGAAATAGGACAGCAAAAAGATCAAGAGGAGTATGAATCTCTTGCAAAATGACATGGTGATACTATATAATGGACTCCCGCACCCTAAAGGACAAACTGTCGGCATGGGCACCAAATGCAAACAAGGAGCTAACTAGGGCGCCCATGTAAGGTTAAACTCAACCATTCACACCATGTCACCTCTCAAACAGCAAGAAGGTTATGTGACAAGATAGAATGGGTTCCTACCTAAGGTTATAATGAAATGTTCATAAGATCATGCAAAATGCAAATGGAGGTGAAATCTAACCTATATGCCAGTTTAAACATCATACCTAAAATCAGCATAAACGGGTCAAAACAATGGCCGAAACGGCGCTCAAAACGGTCTCCTACATCATCATATTAGTCAAAAACGATCCAAAAGGGTTAGAAACAATTCAAAACTATAGAAAAGGGGGTAAAAATTTTCTATAAATAGTAAAAAATTCAAAAACTATATATCATTTGAAATTTTTACCCAATTCAGCTCAAAACTTCAAACACAAATTCTGAGAGTTTCGTCCGGCAAAATTCGACACCGTTTTTTCCAAGTAACTTTCCATGCCCTGCTCTTCCATTTGCATGTAATTTTTTTCAATTTCCATGGTCAAAATCAATTTCCAGGCCAGTCTAAGATAGTCGCTTCGGCCCATGCGAAAATTGAGGCTTTTTCTGCGTGTAGGGATGGCTATACATAGGAAAAAGGCCCAAACCCGTGTACATACGTGGTTGTTTTGCAAATAGTTACATATGCAGTCGCGTTCATGGTTTTTTAAGAAAAATATTGACCCAAACTTAATTTAAATGTGTAGGACGGTTCTAGAATGGTAGGGGAGAGAACATGAGGATGTAGAAAAAGCTGTATGGGGAGATCTAATGGCTCAAAAAGCTCTACGTGCATGTGGGCTATATAAGTTTTGGTGTCTTGGTAGCCTGAGGGCCAGACCAAGACTGCTGCAGATGCTAGTATACTACTAGGATACTGACTCAGAGTCCTTTCAGATCGATAGGATGTCCCTCACAATCGAGGTGGAGGACATATACTTCATTACTAGATTGTCCCGACGGGGAGAGGTGGTGAACCTACGTTCTTGCGAGCCCGGAGGTGGCCTCACCATTGATGAGTATATTGTTGTATACTTCTTTTTAGACACAGAAAAGGTTGGGAGTGAAATCCCGACAAAATCCATCCAGGTACTAGGCCTGAAGGCAATACTACTGGAACTCGGCAGGATAGCAGGGCTAGCCTCACTCCACTAGGCCTCATAGCCATTGATGTTCTATGCAGTGGAGTGCATGAGACCCACAGTCTACAATTGGAGTACTGCGTTATTGAGTAACACGAAGCAACAACTTAGTGACTGCAAGATGGGAAGGGAACGAAACTTCGGTTTTGGCAGTATACTGAGCACGTTCTTCTTCAAGCGTGTTCTGGGGCTAATCCCTAGAGTTGACGTTCCTCCTAATGGGGCTTGAGATCCGGCCCAATGATGTTGGGTAGATGTGATGCATAGACTGGGCGGAGGTAGGGTGTCTAACCCCTATTCAGCTGATTTATTTCCATGGTGGCGGTGGCAAATAGTTGCCATCGATGATTACCCCTATGTGGGGATAGATTTTCAGGGAGATCCCGACATGCCCCTACCACCAGGAGCAGCATACGGTGACATTGGTAATGAATCTCGATTGTCTTTTTAAAGTTTTTTGAATTATTTAATTTTTTGTGCTTTTTGATATATGGAACCAAAAGACATGTTTTTGTGTGATGATACATAGTGACAATCTGTCATATGTATGCAGATGTAGGACCACAGAAGCATGACGGTTTCCCTCATCATAGACGAAGGGGAAGAGGAGATGACATCATGGGTGTGGATGTGGAACAGATGCTTGCTCCAAAGCATCCACACAAAATTTGTGCGGTTGACACATAGAGTACCCATGGCGCAAGTCGAGGACTTGCCCGAGGCCATGCAGCGTCAGGTGGTGGGTGTACCACGAGCATGGGTGCAGTTATTTCGATGGGTAGCTAGAGTCGTGGTGACCTTCCACGATTAGAAACCCCCTCCTCCTCCCCAGGCTTAGATACCTAGGAGTGACACATTTTTGTACTACCGTGTATTATATTTTGGTGGCTCAGAAGCCCCATTTTTGTATTATGACACTTATGTATTATGATGTCACTTTTTGGATGTTTAATGAAAAACTTTAATGATGATCGATTTTATTTATTTACATGTGTAAAAATGTATGCTTGTGATGAGCTTATGGTATATGAAACAAATGCCAATCTAACACATTGTTAGCATATGAGTCAACAACTTGATTATAAATTCTTGGAACATGTATGTATGTTATGTTGTCAAATTGCCATTCTAACAATCTCACACGTAAGAATCTTCGTAATAATGTTGGATCCCTAACATGATACAAGCCATTAAGATGTGACACTACTAACTGTGAATCAAGACGTACCTCAAGAGAGAGAACACCATGTGAAGTGGCATCTCGTAGAAGCTCGATAACGGCACTATACTTAGCAACATTGTTCGAAGAGGGCCGTAAACATACACCTCCTGAAGACAATACCTGACCTGTAGGAGTATAAATCACCCAAGCAGCAGAGGCTGAGTGTTGAGTGTAACGGCTAGCACCATCAACGAATCCTATATAGGCAGAAGACTCCATTCACATCTGCCATAAGAAACAAAAGCTAATCAACAAACCCGATCACCATAAGAAAAACCTAACTATGCAAAAATTGTACAATAATATACAATAACCAGCCCTGGCTAAAGATAATGCATAGTATTTTTTAAGATAGAGCCCATTTCTAGGCTCTACCAAGGCTATCCCTTCATAGTCCACTAGCTCATAAGAGCCCTTCTCTAACACACGCTTGACAATGTAAGGACCATGCCACATGGGATTAAACTTTCCTACCCCCAAGGGTTCTTTAGCTTGATCCCACAAAAGGACCAAATCGCCTTCACTAAACTTCCTCAGATGGACAGACTTATCATATTGGACCTTAACGCAATGCTTGTTTACTTCTAAAGCCACTAAGGCATCTCGGCGCTACTCATCAAGCTGCTCTAAGTGGACCAAATATTCCTCCAATGCGGAAGTGTCTGGGAAAAGCTCTATGGCTAGCTTCAATGAAGGGATTTCGCATTCAACCGATAAGACAGACTCCACTCCATGTACAAGCTGATATGGAGAAATACTGATGGAAGTCTTAATTGTGGTCCTATAGGCCCACAAAGCAGGATATAACATGATATGCCAATTGGTCTTGCTTTGTGCGATGGTTCATTGGAGGATGGACTTAAGTTATTTGTTCACTGCTTCAACCTGCCCATTCGCTTGAGGGTAATAAGAAGAGGAATGCTCCTGCTTATACCCTAACTTCAAGGCCAACTCTTCCATCATTCGATTAAAGTTCCTACCATGGTCAGTGACAAGCTCCCCCGGAATATCGAACTAAGTAATGATCTAGTTGAATATGAAATGCATGGCTGTCTCACTATTGGATTTAACCATGGGCATAGCCTCAGCCCATTTCATGAAATAGTCAACATCCACTATAATATGATGGTGCCCCAAGCTGAATCTAGGTTGCAATCTATGAAATCAAGCCCCCATTTAGTGAAGGGACCAACTGTGATAATTGGATGTAACGGGGCAGGATTTGAGTGCATATTGCGTGCAAACACCTGTCAAGGGTGGCACTTCTTGACTGCATTGACACAATCTTTAAAGATCGACAGCCAGAAATAACCCACTCTCAAGATTTTTTGGGCTGTAGAAATCCCAGATAAATGACCACCACATGCCCCTCCATGGCAATTATTCAGAACAAGCTCAGCCTCTCATGATTTAAACAACGACGTAAAATGGAATTTACCCCATGGCGATAAAATGTGTTATCGACTATAAGGTAGTTCTTGGATACATGACGTAACCGTCGTCATTCGTCACATGAAAGGTGAGTAGGGACCTTCAACATTTGTAAATATATGATGATATCCCCATACCATGGGTCCAAAGTTGAGATCGGGAACATGTGCTTATCAACAAACGTATCTTGACAAACTTCCTCCTCCTCCTCGCTTGGGAAATCAGATATAAGCTCGGCAAAAATCAACGATTTTTTTTATTTTTCCGAAACAAACTTGAGATCGAATTCTTGCAAGATGACAATCCACTTATTATACTTTCGCCTGGTCATCCTTCTAGTGAGGACAAATTGAAATGGATTGACATGGGCTACCACCAAGGTCTAGCGAAGGAGAATGTAGTGTCTCAATCTTTGCACCACATGAATGGTAGCTAAGGCAAGTTTCTCCACGTGGGAATAACAGGTCTCCGCATCTACAAGGTTTCAGCTCAAATAATATATGACATGCTCTGGAGCTCCTCATCCTCCTGAATAAAAACCATACCAATTGTCTCCATGGACATGGCCACATAAAATAAAAAGTCACAGCTATAGTCGGGTGGACTAATCACGGAGGTTGATGCTAAGGCTCGCTTGAGCGCATCAAAGGACTCATGGGATCGCTCATCCCAGCAAAAGGTAGTGTCCTTCTTCAAAAGATGCATAAATCCTTTTGTCAAATTATCAAAGTTAACCACGAATCTCCATAAGAAATTTGCCATGCCTTGCAAAAATTGAAGATGTCTAATGTTTCTTAGGAGAGACAATTGAAGTATTGCCTCAACCTTTAAGGGATCGACTCTTATACCCTCCTTGGAGACAATGAACCCTAAAAAGCAACCAGACTTCATGCAAAAGATGCACTTATGAGAATTTAACCTAACTAAGTAATGGAGGCATCTTTCGAACACTAATCTCAAATGGTAGGAATGACGCGTCCTCTAATGAGAATGAGCAGCAAGGTCATTCAAAAAGACTTCAATAATCGATTTCAGATCATGGAAGATCAAGGTCATAGCCCATTGAAATGTGGCTTCGGCATTTTTAAGGCCGAGAGGCACCTTTCAATGTGCAAAGGTACCCCAAGGACAAATAAATGCAGTTTTATGTTGGTCCTCAGGTTTGGTCTAGATCTGATTGTATCCAAAAAAGCCATCCATAAAGGAAAATACCTCGCTTCCTGCACACTCATCCAGAATTTGATCAATAAATGGTGTGGGAAAATTATCCTTAGGACAGGCACGATTCAAGTCACAGAAATCAGTGCATAAACGGATCGCTCCCTGCTTCTTATCAACCGGAATGGGGTTTGATACCCACTCCGTCAAGGGAATGGGGTAGATAAAACCGACATTTAACAACTTTTCTATCTCAACCTTAATCGCGGGTGATTTTCTAGGATTCACCGCATGCAAGTGTTGTCAAATAGGCTTTGCACTCGGGTGGGTCTTGATTTCATGTTCGACAATACGAGGGTCAATACCTGGCATTTCCTTGTACGATCAAGCAAATATATCATGAAACTCTTTGAACAGCTCGGTATACTCTTGAATCTCAACATGGGAACATTCTTCCCCAATATCAGACATTCTCAATCTTTCCAAGATCACGAGAGATATTGATAGGGATGGTAGGAGATATATTCACAATGTTTCCATCAACCATCGAACCAGGAAAGCTCAATGGAACCACGGGACTACCAATTCTCTCACTAAGAATCTCCCTAAAGTCCTCACACTCCAAACGGTCAAGCNTGATGTAACTCTTCCCAAGGTGGCTCAACCCCAGACATGGCCTCAATAATAGCTTCATCTAATGGAAAAACACTATCAAGGCAATCATGTGTGTGAGAAGACTCAACTTCCCATGCCAGCAGCACATATGGGTCCTCCTCTTCCGTCCACGAAGAGGAAGGACTAGGCTTTGCAACATATTCAAGATTCGCTTGATATGCTATCATTGCTGCAGGCAATGACATGTCTGTTTCGATAGGCTTACTTGAAGGACTTGGTGTAGGAAGGATCCAAGGATCTTCCATATGGGTAGTGTGAAAAGACACTGAACTCAATGAAGACAAGGCCCCATCGGAACTAGACTTGATCCATCGAAACTAGACCTGATCATAAGAATGGGTGCAGGACAACTAAAGGTTCCCATAAGGGATGGATACATGCCAACACCCACACTCCCAGTTTTCGACTGAGAATGATCGATAATTGAGATAGAAGCTCCCGACGATATAGTAACACTCAGATTTTTGAATGATGTCTGATCAATCGTAACAATCTTCCCATTAAATGGAAAGCATACAACTCGAAATAGAGAAGAAGCTATGGCTTGCATACTATACATCCAATTCCTACCCAATAACAGATTGTAATCAAGGGGTGCATCAACCACCTCGACCTCGATCGCGACAGTCTTCCCTCCCAAATGGACCTTAAGTGAAGGAAGAATCCTGTGCGACTGAAATGATCTACAATCAAAGGCAGTCAACATGGTAGCGGATTTAGACAACTCGGGGGAACTCAAACCCTTGCAACATGACAAAGACATCACGGAAGCAGCAGTGCCTTCATCAATCACAGTGTGTTTGACGGTCATGTTAAGAAATTCTACATGAATCAAGAGAGACACATAGTAAGGAAAGCAAGGCTACAGTCCTACAGTTTCAAATTTGATGGTGGAAGAAAGGGTTATCATCATTAACACCAAGAGCAAAAAGCAAAACCTTCCTTTGTGAAGGACAACTCTGAAGTACTTCAAAAGTGCAGACATTGCACAAGGAGTGTGGCCCACATCCTCGACAACTGAATAGTTCTGAGCAGCTCGGGCATTAGGATTGTGGCCCAAATGCTTTAGGACTCCCTTAGGAATGTGAGGTGCAACTTCAGGTTTATCCACAGGGTTTTCAATACGCAAAGGACTCCCAGGTGGAGCAGGTTCCTTTCCAAGGTCTGGTTGTGACGAACCATAGTCCTTCGCATGAGTCACAACCTCAGTAGCACGCACCATGTTGATGCAACCATGACCATTACTAGCTTCCGGCGGATCTTGACCTCCACCAGACTGATCATGGGTCCTCAAGTTCATGTTTTGATTATGGGGTAAAGGGTTGGTCAGCACAGCTGGGCCCTGTGCTATGAACCTTGAGGTGTCTTCCATACGAGGGCATAAGTGAGTGAGGTGGTCATCCTTACACAATTTGCAAGGAAACTTAACCTTACATTTAGACTGGTTATCCCCCCTATCATTGCGGGCATTTTTGTCATTAAAATTGGCATTTTCATTCCTATTCCCACCCCTATGATTGTTTTTACCCTTTTTCTTATTCCTTCTAGGTTGCTGGTTACCCTTCTGGTCCAATGATTGCATCGAAAGCACACTCGCCGTTTGGGTGGGTTGAGACGAAGCTGTGGCTTGTCCCAAGGTAGATTGCTTGATAGACAATTGATTCACCTGTTGCACAACCAAATCCGCAATTTTGGTACTCGTACAACCAACAATGCCATCAGCATGTGGTCCAGGTTTGACCTTAGGGTCAAAACTAGAATGCGGAGTGTTAGGAATGATCTCATATAACAATCTGGATTGAGCATAAATCAAATTCAATTCCTGTGCCCTAAAAATGGCTCGTTCCTTGTTCTGAACTCCAGATGTAAAAACATCCTTCACTATATAAGGCAGTAATGATTTAAGGAACCACTCGAGGAGAAACTCCGGCGGTATGAAAGCTTTAATCAATCTATTTTGTCTACGCCACTCTTGAATATGGTCCAAGATATGCATGGATTTGTCTTGCTAAAATGTCGACAAGAGTTCTGTACCAATGTCATAATGCACTGGTAGCTAGAAGTGATTAAGAAAAGTCATAGCTAGGTCATCGAACAAAACGAATGCCCCCCTAGGTAACTCTATGTACCATTTCGCTGCAGGCCCGATGAGGGTGCGTTGAAACAGCCTTAAATGGATCGAATCATCGTGTAAGGAATTAGAAGAGCACCAAAGGTGAAATGTAGTAACATGTTCACTAGGATCTTCTCCTAGTTTGCCCTTGAATTTGGGAATGTCCGAGGGAATCTTATTAGGGATAGCTGACCAAGCCGGGTCATGAGATACCGGATCATTCGTTAGTCTTGACAAGTCAGGTAAATTTAACGTTGCGAGGAAAGGGAGCCTAGGTTGAGCAGGTCTATGCCACGCTCCCTAATAGTTTTGGTTCACATAAGGTTGATTACCGTAAACACCATGGCCATGGCCATAGTGTCCTCCTCCTGTTTGACCCGTGTAGGGTGGCATGGAAGCACCATAATGTGGTGTACCTTGACTATGTGGAGCTACAAAGCCATAATTCGGGGAGTAAGCAGGTTGTTGATACCCATACCCGTAAGGTGAATAACTTTATCCATACTACGGTCCATAATATTGTCCATGAGAAGCCTCATAAGATGTCCCATAAGAAACTCCATAAGTAGGAATATGGGGAACTCCTTGCGATAGACCATAAGACGTTCCAGAAGTAGGAATATGACCTCCCAAGACAACAAGAGGCACTTGACTCTAAGACACAACTACGTGAGTAGCTGTAGTACGAACATGACTAGTAGCAACATTCCGGCCCGAAGGACCACGTGAATGAGGTGGAGGAATAGCATTCAAAGAACTAGGAATAGAGGACAAAGGGACATGTGACGTGATGTAAGTGGTATTCCCTATAGTCACTCGTCTTAGTTCTAGTATCTGAATAGGACTACTAACACCAGGTCTAGGATGAACATATGATGCAGCCTCCACCACCAGGATGGAGGGTTCAATGTGACTCGTGTTCCCAAATCTCTCCACATGGAAAGGAGTAGGAGTGCCCCCAGGCGTAGTGTTAGGTTCAAATTCCAACTCGGCATGTTGTGTCGGATCATGTGCAAGGATACCAGACATTCCATAACTAACATAAATAGTGCTCATAGGTTCATGATGAGTCTCGTTGCTTGAAAGTCAATACCGACGACCTGTGAATGAGGGATCATACCTGGAGTG
Source organism: Pseudotsuga menziesii (assembly GCA_001517045.1). Lineage (NCBI taxonomy): Eukaryota > Viridiplantae > Streptophyta > Pinopsida > Pinales > Pinaceae > Pseudotsuga > Pseudotsuga menziesii. Next base: position 141,177 of record LPNX010500728.1, on the reverse strand, counting down.
TGTAGGTATATCAGGTGAAGGATCATATACAGGAATAGGATCTTCTTCCCCAACCTCGTGAGGTGGAGAAGACAACTCAGGAATTTCATTTTCATGATCTCCCATCGTGTGTGAATCAATGTGAGAAGTAGTCCACCTAGACAATCTGTTTCTCTCTCCCAAAGGAGGAGGAGATGTAGAAGGAAAAATTCCTGCTAAACGATGAGAATGGTGAAGTGTCGCACCTGAATCCACAATGACTCAAAAAATGAAAAAGACTCTTCTAATTACGCAAACCCTAAGCAAGCTAGCATGCACAGAGAATACACCTATACAATCTAAAGCCAATCACAAGAAAACAAGGGTAAGATATGTGAGCTCTCGAATGAAGCAGGTATGTCTCACCTAGGAGAGGCTTGAGACTCCCATACACAACAAGCGGAGGTTCATAACCAATTATTGTGGCCCTCAACTTCAACACATATAGTGATTGTGCTATCCGACCCCAACCTGGTCGAGACACCTACAAAATAACCTCTACGAAGTCCCCCCTCGATAACCTAGGTAAGGAAACTAAGGTCACCTCAATATAATCAATGCTCAGGCAGACAGTCGTAGGCGGGATTGACCGTATGGGCAGGGTAGCAAATCCCGAAACTCTCGAAAGAGCCCCTAGATATAAATACAATCCTGGAAATATCTCTGGTGCTACTTAGTTATGACTAGGGGTCATCCCAATCAATAACCGCTCACACTGCCTCATGCTTAACTCCCTTGTAAGAGGAGGATCCTGAGAAACACTAATTATACCAAGGAATTTCACACTCTCACCTGGATAGACACATACATGTTTTGTTTAGTGGTCTTGGAGAATTTACTCACAATGAACTATTCCAAGACCCTAAAACCTAATCTTGTTGGTGTACCCTATAAAAGAAAATAGTGTAATCCATTTTAATTAAGTGTTGATTTTATTTGGCTTATTACTCAAAAAGGTAGATGATCGTGCAACCAATGGTGTTATGACGCAACATGAAGTAAAATGCACACCTAACAATCAATGCAAATGCATTGTGTCGAATGAAAAACAAGGCATGTTACTATGTGAAATGCAAAATTTTCTTCAAATGACAAATGCAATCATTCCTATATGAAAGCTTGACTAACACTTCTCTAATCAAACCTAGTGCAAGTACCATGCAAAATGCAACGTGCAATGATGGATAATGATGCAGAGAAGCAAATATTTTTGTATTTTTTGAAAAAATGAGATAATAAAGCAAAAGAATGACTCTACCACCCCCAGACTCTGCAAGAACTATCAAACAGTACCCACAGAAAGTGCTAAGGTAAAAGAGACCTAATGCACTAATCCCAAAACAAAAAATAGAAAATGCAATGATAAAAACATTTAAAAAATTCTAACTAAAAGATGTCTCTGGTCAGGAACAGAGGTGCATACAGATTCTAGAAACATCCAAGGAGACTCAGCAATCATCAAAACTCAACCAGTAACACTTAATCTTCCCCTAAAATTCAAAACTCAGGGCATACACGACTGTGTGCAGAAAACCCACGTATATACACGAAAATCCTAGTAAAACCCACGTGTACACGCGACTGTGAAGCAAAAACTCACATATAGGAAGAAAAAGGGATAAAAAGAAGGTAAAACAGACAAGCTGAGATAGACTTTACTCCTATCAAACACTACCAGACATACATGCCCCCAGACCCGACTCAGAAACAGAGAAATCAGAGCTGTTTAAGAACATTGAATGCTGATAAAAAAACCCCAAAGGAAAATGACTAGGAACTCCCCAACAGAGTCGCCAATTCTATTACTGAGAGAAATTCCTATGGCTTGGGGTACCACAACATACAGCTTAACTCCAAAAATCAATCCTTCCATATATGCAAGAGAAACCAAACATCTAACACTAAAGGATCTCAATTTGTACCTTATTCCGGACGGTTGATGTAGATCCCCGTTGAGCTTTTCCACTCTCGCTTGTATTAGCAATTTGCTTCCTCAACATTCAGCAAACAAGACAAGTATGATATATATAATTGTGTTAGACCTACTCTAGCATGTATAATCAATAACATATAAGCATTTAAAAGCATCCATGGATCAAATACTCATTTAAATACACTTTATTGGATAGGAAAAGATATTTATATTGATATGAAACAGAGATTACAATAGTGACAACCTCTGTCAGCACATCTGCGAATCAGAGAAACTGAGTCCCCCAATTGGGCCTCCACCACTTCAATTCTCCATCTCTCGATAGCAAGCTCACAAGCAAAAGGCAATATTGGGAAGAACACAAAGTGCTCCAAGGGACAAAGGGATGTAGACTCAAGTATAAGCTCCGGCAACAATGGACTATAGTTTTCTTGCTCTTCAATTCCACTCTTTTCAATGTATCCAAAGGGTTCCTTATATAGCTCTTCAATGGGGTAATGGAAGGTCGAATCCGAATGATCTCAAGGCATATGGAAGGCCAAGAGACAAGTGACTCAGATCCACATCAAGGAAAACTCCAAAATCATTTGGCCTTTTGCACACATCTCAATGTATGTGAGTTTAAGGGTCAAATCCGCATATATACGCGAGAAAGGGATTAAAAGTCGCGTATGGAAATTATTGCATGTTTTTAGGGATGATCTTCGAAACATCAAAGGTACAAAAATGGTCCATGGGGTCTAAAGAGTCTGCAGAGGGATAAGGAAGGCCTTAAAGGTGTGATCCACCGTGTGTAGTAAAATCCACTGTAACAGAGATCCCACTGGAAGTTGTGTATTCTAAAACATGCACTGTGCATTCCCACCAATGCTGTGAGACAATTCAGCACTGGATGACATGCTATAATCTCTCTGGATACCCATACGATGATCTGATCAACATCAATATTCCAGAATTGAAAGGCTCACATGAAGTAGAAGGAAGCGGCATTCCAGTGAGCAGTTCATTAATCCGCTAAAGATTAAAAAGGTTAACATTGGATCGGGGGACAATCCAAAATTTTCCAACATTGGAGACTACTGGGATGAAGAAACAGTATACAAAGTCACCGATCTATTACATGAATTTCAGGACCTATTCCCAACAAACTTCAGGGAAATGAAGGGGATAGTAGGAGATTTAGGTGAAATGAAAATTCCACTCAAACCTGACGCAAGACCAATGAAACAATGGCCATACAGATTAAATCCATGTTATAAGGAGAAAGTAGAAGCAGAACTGGATCGCATGGTGGAAGCAGGAATTATGGAACCAATTGAAGAGTCGAAATGGATAAGCCCCATAGTCATTTAGGACAAAAAGGCGACAGGTGAAGTCAAAATCTGTGTCGACATGAGGAAACTAAATGATGCATGCTTGCATGATCCATTCCCTACACCATTCACAGATGAAGTCTTGGAAAGCATTGGCGGACAATAAATGTACTCATTCACAGATGGATTCTCGGGATACCATCAGATCCGAATTGCACAAGAGGATCAACACAAGACAACCTTTGTAACATAATGGGGATGCTACCAATACACGATAATTCCCTTTGGCCTTAAAAATGCCCCTACTATTTTTTCTAGAATAGTAGTTTCTTCTTTCAAAGATTTCATTCATAAGTTTCTTGAAGTATACTTTGATGACTGGATGGTCTTTGGTCTGGTAAGAGACCATATTGAGAATTTGCACATGATGTTGGAAAGGTGTCACCAGTATTAAATTGTGTTGAACCTGAGAAAATGTATATTCTGTACACCATTTGGTGTACTACTGGGCCATGTAGTATGCTGCAATGGGATCCTGGTCAATCTCGCGAAGGTAGCAATTATCTTGGACTTGCCTCTGGCCACATCAGTCATGCAACTCAGGTCCACATTGGGACATACTGGGTATTATCAGAAATTCATAAGGGGGTATGCAGAGATATCTGCCCCAATGGAGAAGCTACTAAAAAAAGATTCCAAATTCGAGTGGAATGAAGACTGCCAGGAGAGCCTGGATAAGCTGAAGGGTAAAATGGCTACTGCACCAATATTAATATTTTTGGATTGGAAAAAGGAATTCCATGTGCATGTTGATGCATCATCGATTGCACTTGGTATAGTTTTAACCCAACCAGGAGATGGTGCAACTTACCACCCGATCGCATTTGCAATTAGGAAACTATCAATGGTAGAGAAAAATTATACCACAACTAAAAGAGAAGGGCTTGCAATGGTCTATGCGCTACAAAGATTCAGACATTATCTATTGGGTGGACACTTCAAAATGTTCACTGATCATTCTGTGCTAAAGTACCTGGTCAATAAGCCAGTGTTAGGGGGGGAATCTGCCGATGGCTCCTCCTATTTCAAGAATTTGACTTTGAAGTCATTATGAAGCTAGGTCGACTAAATGTCGGGCCTGAACACTTGTCGCGAATTGAAAGTGGGGAGGAACCCACCAGCCTAGAGGATAATTTACCAGATGCGCAACTATTTGCTATAGATGTTGTCAATAAAGAATTTGATTATATTATACACTTACTAAACATATGCTACACACCTCAAGACTATTCGACATGGCAAAAGAAACAACTAGTTGTCAAGGCCTCAGACTACACGCTAATCACGGGACAACTCTATAAGTTGGGACCGGATGAAATAATGCGAAGATGTGTCTTCGATCATGAAAGACAATGGGTAATGGCTAAAGTGCATGCAAGTGTGTCAGGAGGACACTATGCTGGGAAAGCAATGGTGCACAAGATTTTGCAAGCTAGACTTTGGTGGCCAATGGTACATATGGATACAAGGAAACACTGTCACAATTGCGATAAGTGTCAAAGAACAAGGAAACCATTGCGACGTGATGAAATGACACTTGCACCACAAATTACACTCTAGGCCTTTGATAAATGGGCAGTGATTTTGTCGGCCCTATTAGTCCACTGGGGAAACGGACTGGTGCACGCTATATCATCACTGCTATAGATTACTTGAAAAGATGGGAAGAGGTGGCGCCTGTAAAATATTACATTGTTGCAAATGCATCCAGATTCCTGTTTGAGAATGTCGTCATAAGATTCGGTTGTCCCAAGATCCTAATCAACGATGAAGGTACGCATTTTGTAAATAATCTAATTATTGAACTAACTACAGAATTCCAAATCCAACATAAGAAGACAACACCCTACAGTCCTCAAGCAAATGGAACTGTTGAGGCATTCAATAAGATACTCGAGAATGCATTGACCAAAGTATGCAATCTGTACAGAGATGACTAGGACCAGAAAGTATCAGTGGTATTATGGGCCTATAGAACAACATGCAAATGACTAACTGGATACACCCCTTTCCAGTTATTCTATGGACAAGAAGCAGTCATGCCCATGGAATACATTGTCCCGAGCCTACGAATTGTTGGGATAATAGAGATGGCAGATACCGGTGCTATAGAAGAAAGTTTGGCATAGCTGGTTCAAATGGAAGAAGAATGCTTCATTGCAAGCTTCCATCAAAATGTGGAAAAGCAGCAACAGAAAGCCTGGCATGACTGCCACATCACAACAAAGCAGTTCAAGGTTGGTGGATTTGTTCTGATGTATGATAGTAAGTTTCTCAAGCATCTGGGTAAGCTCAAAATGCATTGGTTAGGTCCATATGTAGTTGCACACATTACTGAATCAGGCGCAGTAAAAATACATAAGCTGGATGGAACACCAGTGGCAGGCATGATCAATGGCGGTCAATTAAAACCCTATCGTGATGACTACAATGTGGTCCCATAAGGCCGTGATGTGCAACAAAAAAAGGAAGATAATTTTGCAAAATATGCAGCGCAGGTAGTGCCCGTTGTATGTCCCTTGCTTAGTGGCTCGGGATGAGCCACAAGTGAGTGTTGGGGGCCTGTTGGCCCGGGAAAGGAGCATAGGGAAGAAACTCATGCGCGCAACCAAGGAAGATGTGTCATCCATGCGATGGAGACAAGGGAATATTGAGAAGCAACCAAAGGCCCCGCACAGGAAGAACAAAGAGGTGTGTGGCATAGGAAAGGCAAGCACAGAAGCGTGCAAATGATAAACGGTTAGAAAGAGACAGGGCGGTTGTGGGTGCAGAATTTGGCGTAAGTCGGCAGATGCCACATGAGTGGAATCACACTGTAAGTAAGGCCATTAGTGCCTCATGTCAAGTCATGATCACCACAATTGTAGCCTGAGGGGTGGATGATGGTGACAGTTAACAAAATGCCTATAAGCAGTCGACCCTGTGTGGCCATGTAAAATAATATAAATAGGAGGGATTCAATAGTTAGAAGGTTGCTTTTTGTTAGTCATAATTACAGAGTAGGTTTGATGGTCGAGATCCATATATAGTTGCAGAGTGTAGATCTAAGAGGATAATAGTCAGGAATCTGTAGGAGGCAGTCAGAGTTAGTGCAATAGGAGAGCTCTACTAGAGAAGCATAGATGCTAGGAAAGTCGATCCATGCTGTGTGCAGATCTATAGTAGTAGCAGTAGATTAGGAGAAATAAGATAGAGAGCATGAGAACCATAAGTATGAACTTAAAGACATATCCCAAGATCATTCTGCATCCCGTAGACTACAAGGTGCTATATCCTTTCTCATGCCAAATGAAGAGCACCTTGGTGGTTTTTCCTAGATGGGTTTCCACTTCATCTCTTGTGTTTAAATGAATGGTTGGTGTGGTGAATGTTTATGTGAATGGTTGTTAATTACTTCTGAATAATGTTAAATATTGCTTAAGTCTCTAATGATATTCTGTAATCAATAGATGAATGCTTGGGGAGACACTATTGAAATGAATGTGTCTATCGGCATGTATGATTGTTGTCTTGAATCCCAATTTGAGTCGTAGATCTGATTGAATTATGTCAACTACGTTGCATAAGTTGCACCAGTTGTGAGGTGGAAAGGAAGGTCAAGTCATGGGCGATGACATGTATTTGTGCTCGATCACGCAGAACTGACTCCTTTGTTTGGCCATCCTGTTGCCTTCGTTGAGCCCTTCAACTGCGATACAAGGGACTATGATCCCTCGACAAGGAAACATGGTTCCGGTGGTTACCCATCTATGAGATATATTGGGTGAGATTGTTCCTGCTTTGTAGGTGTTGTCGGTGAGGCTTGCCCTGTCGAGCTGGTATCTCAGGTAGTTGTTGGATTAGCGGGCTGCACAGGACCTGGGTCGTGTGAGTGGGGGAAATTGGCCAACACCACCATTCAACTCAATTTCTCTCTCTCTCTCTCTCTCTCTCTCTCTCTCTCTCTCTTGCATAGAAACATGTGCCCTTCCAACTTCTCCTGGAAATCATGCCTCTCATCAACTTCTCTTGGGATGAGTGCAAATGAAGTCTCATGAGTCTTTTTTATTTCTCTTAATAGAGTAACTCCCATGACTTTTTGAATTCTATGTATGAGATTAGATCTTGTCCCACAAGATCTAAGGCTGAGACTTATTCACAACATGACTTAAAATTCCTAAGTCATTGCTATATTGAATATCATATTTTTAAAAGTCACATTTAACCCTAAATATTTAAAAAGTTTGTTTATGACATTTAATGAGTCTTCATATTTACTTGGACCCCTGCACCTAAGCACCTGATTCAGGAGTACCTCTGAGCTACAAAAAGCTAACATTCCCTCTTATAGAGGGAAGTACTGTTGAAATCTTCTCCACCTGGATCACCATCCAATCTACTTCCTCTGACCACTGAAGTTTATCCCTTTGGATCAGAAAGCTCTGCAGACACCTTCACTGGATCAAATATTGAAGGTGTGTGCCAGAACAATATGAACTGAGAGCTCTTCTCACTCTCTTACATTTCCTCATCTCATACCAGCTCAGTATCCTCATAGAGTTGAAAGAATTATTTACACAGGTTGATATCACTACTGCCACTAAGTTTGATGTCCTACTAGACTCACCATCCACTGGTTGTCCTCTTAACTTATATATATTTCCCTCTTGAGTTCCAATAACTCGTGTTGCATCCATGCTCGCACTCACTAGATAAATAATAATTCATCCCTACACATGAAGGACCACATATCCATCATCTTCCAGAGCCGACAATGAGAGCAACTTATTTTTCAGCTACAAAACAAGAAGAACTCCGCCAATCTCCAGATAACCTACAGACTTGAGTTAGAATATTACATTTCCAAATCCTTCTACTATGTGGGTGTGCACATACCCATCCTTCACAAGTATAACTTTTTCTATATCCGTCAAATCTAGGAACATTGCCCTTGTTCCTGTCATATGGCATGTTGCTCCGCCATCTATGTGCAATGCTTGATTGTCCTCACACTCAGCTATGTTGTTTCATGAAATAACAAATACTAGCGAGAATTCCTTATCAAACTTCTTCACATACTCTTCTACTTTAGCTGAAGTCGTAGTCTTGAACCCTTATTTCTTCTTATTCCTTTTCTTGTTTGGAAACTGCCCAGCATAGTGACCATAACCCTAGAAAGCAAAACATCTCATTTTTCTCATATCCTTCTTAGACTTGGATCCATTGCTCAAGCTACTCTTCTTATTTCTTCCCTTTGTAGAAAGGAACACATTCTCTTCATCAAGATCCTTCTATACATTGCCTTGATGTCCTTCTTGGAACTCTTCCTGAGTGAAATTGTCTCACAACCTACTCCAATATGGAAGATTTTCCTAAGCAACCACACACTTCATGAAGACTTCCCTATTCTTGGTGAAGCCTTTAAAAGCTATCCTCACAAATTTAGAATCATAGAAGACCTCCCTAGTTGTAGCCAACTCATCTTCCACATGTGCCACCTAGGTAACATAGGATACCACACCTTCACCCTTGTCCATATTGGTCCCATGCAATTTATCTTTGAGTCCCATTTTTTGATTCTCATTCTTCGTTGTTAAGATTTATAATCCTCCCTTGTCCAAATTTCTATTATATTATATTAGCCTAACTTAGGATTCATTTAGTTATTATTGTGTCCACTAGTACCACTGGGTCCACTTGGCCTAATGGGGCCACATGTACCAGTCTCTAGAGTGTAGGAAACACTGATAGAGGCTAACTAGAACTGACTGCACCTTCATGCATCATTTTAAGCACACTTGGGATAATGGGGCCACATGTACCAGTCACTAGAGTGTGGGGAATACTGACAGAGGCTAATTGGAACTGGCTGCACCTTCATGCATCAGTTTAAGCGCCTCCTAAAACAATCCCTACAATTTAGGATCCACTCGGAGTGCCAGAACCAACCTCCTTTAGTTCTTGGCAGTTGGTAACTAGTTAAGCTTAGTTATGCTTCAGTTAGACTCAATTAGATATCCTCCAGTTCAGTTAGCGCCAACTATGCATGGATGCATGTGGGAAGGTGCCAGTTCTCACCTACTTCTCACCTACCATTGTAGTTAGACTGGTTTGATTGATTTTAATTGATTATGAGACTGGATTAGACATCTGGAGTTAACTAGTTGAACTTCAAGAGTGATTTAGACACTTCTAGTTAGTCATGCAATCAAATTGAGTTGGTAGATTCGAATTCATCTCTTGTGATTCGAATTCTCCTTTATGTATTACCATTGTATACTGCTAGGATGTAATGAAGTTTATATTGTAATTATGATAAGCAATACTTGTCTATTTCCTGTGAGATTTGTTTTGTTCAGTGTGTATTATTCATTCCTTTTCATTTCATAATAATTAAGAATATGATTGCACTAATTTCCTAAAGATCTAATGGCATGATAATTCTAATATTCGCCTCATACAATTTTTTTAGTGTGTCCCACATCTCATGAGTTGTCTTCTTCTCAACCAAGTGTGGGATAAGATGGTCCTAAATACCAAAAATGATAATCCTCTGTGCTTTGGCCTCTTTCACTTCATGCATGTCAAGAGAAATAGGATCTGATGTGGGAGGAGGTACCACTATGATAACAAGAGTCCATAGTCTACTTTCCTTAAGCACAACAATCATCATGAATTTCCATTGCAAATAGTTGGAAATTCCATCCAACCGGTCCTCAAATATAATGAAATTAACCATTTTCCTTATGTTGTCTAAAATAAAACAAACCACAAGTTTTCCCCCTTATACCCAACACCTACAAAACACTCGCAGATAAGGTTTACTAGTAATAAAGTTCAACAACTCAACAACTCTTAGCAATTCTCTTGCTGCCACTATGTAAAAAAAAAGTCATTCCTCAGCTGTCAAACTCAACAACACTTTTTCTCACACATCTACATCAAAATCATCCCAACTCATGCAAATCTCTTGCACCCTCAGCTGCTCCAATAGTCCACTGAAAAATCAGATTCCTAGCTTTGTTCCCATTTTGAAAAATGCCAAAACTCATAATTATGTCCACCTAACAACCATTGGGAATAATGTCAAACACTTCACAAAACTTTGATATTAACCTCAACAGTAGTCAATAATCACACCATTATCAAGAATTATTTAAGAGATACTGTAGGTAAATATACTATTCATGAAGTACAATTTGTAGTGGAATAAATCACATTAACAACAGACTGCAAAACATTTGAACACAGTATTTTGGTCAAACACAGACCCTGGAAAAACCCACCCCCTTGGGAAAACCAGTTACAAGATATTTTATTGAGCTGAGAGTTAAATAAATGATACAAAACAAGAATACATTATAGCATTAAATGCACTATACCAACATGTTGGAAAGTATGCCAAACCCACAACATCATTCAATACATTCTTTGTATAGTCAATTGTATGACCCTCTCACTCCGATTACTTTCTTGAAATCTGTGTACCTAACTAGCCTTGAACTCAATACACAAGAATACTAAATCAACAACATTAATGTGCATCAATTTGTGTGCCAATAGTCATCAATACAACTCCATGATTTCAATGCTAAACCAATAGTGCAACCCTCCTGGGGTGATGTACAGACATCATAAAAAAATAGTCATGATATTGGGAAGCATTCTCTCTCCATCAACTTAGGAAATGTGCATCTCTTCTACTATCCATTCTTCAACACCATCAACAATCTCTACATAAGAATGCATTCCCACTCAACAACCACTTCTCCTTGGACTGTGTGCCTACCATTAATCTCAAATTTGCTCTCTCTCTCTCTTGCATAGAAACTCGTGCCCTTCCAACTTCTCTTGGAAATCATACCTCTCAACTTCTCTTGGGATGAGTGCAAGTGAAGCCCCATGAGTCTCTTTTATTTCTCTCAATAGAGTAACTCCCATGACTTTTCAAATTGTAGGACTAAGATTAGATCTTGGCCCATAAGATCTAAGGCTAAGATTTATTTTCAAGATGACTTAAAACTCTTTAGTCATTACTATATTAAATCTCATCGTTTTGAAAAGTAGCACTAACCCTAAATATTTAAAATTCATTTTATAACTTAAAAGTCACTTTATAATCTCAACAAAGTACCGACTTTTAAAAATTAAAAATTCACGTCATAAGTACTTTAATAAAAACTCATAAAGTCACTTTATGACATGTAATGAGACTTCGTATTTTATCGCACCCCTGCACCTAGGCACCTGATGCAGGAGTACCTCCAAGCTACAAAATGCTAACATTACTGAGTGGATAGTCCTTATAAAAATGGCCATGCTCATGACACTTGCAACACCATAAAGGAATATGCTTGTGATCTAGGGTATGAATCCATTCTGAACCTTGGCAACTTAAACAAATCGAGTTTGGGAAGGATTTTGAAACATTTATATTAACATAGATCCATGCAAAAGTAGTGTACCTTCCTCGCTTAATAGCCTCAGATATTTTGATGAAATTCCCCAATGTGTTACCTATTATAGCCAAAGTTTCTTCCTCCCATTACTCATTGGAAAGAGAATAAAGGTAAACCTAGATAAGCACCTTCAAGGTTTTTTTTTTTGGAGTGAAGTTGTATATCCAAAAGTGCATGTATAGGCCTACATTGTTGAAGAAATAGAGGCCTTGCTCTATGAACTTATTTTGGTCTTTGAAATTTAGGAACACTGACATGAAGAATCCCTTTGAGCCCAACTTAAGATCAACTTTTCCTTTCGATTTCCATTTATTTGCCATCCAAGTGATATGGGTTTTCTTGTTAAACCATAATCCCATTAATTTATAGATTAGGGCATTATATTGCATATATTGGTTGTATCCAACCAGTCTTTAGTGGAAAACCACGTAGATATATAAGGGTTGAGGGAGGTTCTGTCCAAACATTACTTGGATTGTCAAGAGAAGGAGAGTATGGGGAAGCTCTATCCAAAGGCTGAGGTATCAACTTGGTATCTGGGGGAGATGAGGCATGAGTGCTCTTAAAGGAAGACAAAGGATGACTTTGAGCAGGGGAAAGGATCTCTCAGTAGGAAGGGGTCACACGCACTCCTCGTGGAGGTGCCATACAAAAATTAAAATGATGAAAATTTCTAAGGCAAAGAAAATCCTAACGAAATGCCTTAAAGAATATATTGTTCTTAAATAATGAGTCGTCTCTTATTCATATATAATAAAATGAATTTATTATTCTATTACATTGTCCAGTGTCATAGAATTTTACATTGCTAATATAATATATGGATGACTTACAATGTCACAATGAACAATGTGTAANGAGAGAGAGAGAGAGAGAGAGAGAGAGAGAGAGAGAGAGATTCTTATCATTAATTAACATTTTGTAAAAAATAAGGTGTTACGAATATGATCATAGAGCGAAAAGAAAAAAATGAATGCATAAATAAAACATAGAAGAACATCATATGAGAGAGAGAGAGAGAGAGAGAGGGAGAGAGATGTGGTTCACTCGATATGGTATACATCCATGGAGAAACAACCATTTATTCCTTTATTCTATCCAACAAAATGAAGGGATAAAAGCGACAACACATCCATTGCAACCTCCTCTTCACTCTCTCACAGTCTACTCTCTCACACTACATAGTCGTAATACAATTCCCTCATAAAAATAGGGTTGCCTTCGAGGGGAAAACACACCAACATAACTTCTATTTTCATATAATTTTGTAATCTAAGGATGAATGGTCCAAATTGACTATGAAATTACAATATTTTACAAGGAATTTTCCCAAAAATTTATCTTCAAGAGCGCTCCAAAAAACCACCTCCCTTGGATACCATGATGACATTAGTGGGGGAGAAATCCCCTCCATGCCCCTCGTTGGGGAATAGGATCCAAAATCAAGTGAACCAGGACCTTTGAATCAAGAAGATAATCAACTCCACAACCAAAAACAAGAAACTACATTTTTATACCTGCAACATGGGAAACTTTAATATTGAAACACATCATTGCATTGTATTCATTTATCCTCAATGGTGTAGTTCATAGCTACTTGCACACATGTACCTTTAAATAGGTATAATGCATCGATGCACGAAATAAGTAATAAGAGAACCAATTCTCCTAACAACAACAAAAGCACCACTTCCTTCAATTATATAATTACTATTGTCATTATTCTTATCGTTATCATTACAAGAAATTATAGTGTGTGCAAAATCATATATGCAAAAGGTGCATTACATATGTAATATACAGAGATAATGTTATCATATATTACTCACTAGGGATTCATAAAATGTGCACACACACACACACACACACACAGGTACATAATATTTACTTTTAGAGCCCCAATGTGTATCAAGATGTAGTGCACCAATATATTTTACTAATAAAAGTGCCCCAATGCTTTCATATATGCAATATGCATCGAGGCTTTGAAGGTATGTCATACACATCAATGCCTAGTATAGGCATTAGTAGCACACTAACGGATTTTATATATAGTTGACACTAGTGTGCCATACAATACAAGTGCATTGATAAAAACACCTCCACTAGAATCTTTAGTCGTTCAGTTTTTTCAGTTATAGTGGGGATCAATTAAAACCTCGACTACCAATTGGCAACGTTTATGGGGGTATTTTTTTATCATTTTTCCCAACCTTGTAACACTAAAAACCTCCACTACAAAGAGTTTTCCTTGCAATGTTTGAGTGTCATTTCTCCTTTTGAATTTGCACATTAATGGCCCTTAAGTCCTCCAACCTTTCTTTTTTCAATGCTTTACCCATGTTAGACTCACTTTCTCCTCAAAGTGTCAAAAAATTATTCAAGGTCACAAATCCAACCACTTTGATACTAATATGATCCATAAGTGATAGGCCTACGACTAATCTGTCTCATCAACATGGATTCTTAATGCAAAATAAATGTAATGTGTTTGTGCCATAAATTGTTTCCAGGCCAAAAAGAAACAAGCCAACACAATCTCAAATATTCAATCAAACAAAACTAGGGTTTAGGGTTTTTTGAAAGGTTTTCCTGGTTGTAAAGTTTGGTGACTAAAGGGAATACATTCATAAGCCAAGCAGGAACTAAATCATAAATAAATAAGAACAGATATGCATAATATAATAACCATGTACCAATAGAATATAACCTTGAAGTTCATTCACAACTGACAAGCATTACAAGCATAAAAACTAAACCAGCAATGAATTTATCAATCATGTAGCTAAACAAGCTAAAAATGAAGCCAAAAAACAGACTGAAGGGTAATATGGATCATATATTTCATAATTATGTTCATCAAATACACATGAGAGTTAAGTACTTAGCTCATAAACAAGTCAAAGACCTCCTCAAGCCAACCAAAAATCGAACCCTTGTTCTCTTTCTCATCTTCCTAAATACTGTTTTTCAAAAATTAAGTTAGGGCCTAAACCCTAACTGTTTTTAGCCTATTCATCGATAGGATAATGTCAAAATTATAATTTACAAAATAAAGTATTTCTCAAAAAACATAACAAGTAACTGCCTAACTAACAACACTAAAAGGTCTTTAGCAGCTTCTGCCAATAAGGCTATTCCATCTAAGGCTTGGAACTTTTTCCTAGCTCTCTCCTCCTCAGCTTCCATATATGTTATCCTTCTTGTAAGCTCCCTATTCTGCTGCTGTAGGCTTCTGACAGTTTGCTTTAATTCTGCACATTGTAAATCTGTGCTTCTCTTCCTTTTTAGGGCCTCTTTGGAGATTATAATAAGCTCTTGGTAATGATCATTTACTTCTTCTAAGTCCTCCTTGAGTCTTCTATTAGCTAGGATCAGACCATCATTTGTTTCTTGCATGTAATCCATTTGATGCTTGTACTGTTTGATGGTTCTTTGCAAATTCTCCTTTTCTGAATCAAATGCCTTACTTGCTATTGTATTTTGTAGCTCACTAGGCAGCCATGGGATATTTAGCTTTCTGAAGATGTCCTCATCCTCCGGCAACAGCTCTGTAGAAACACCATGAACACTTGGATTTTCTTGATTGTCTATTTCATCAGGTGCATTTTCATCCATTAACAACTTATTCTCTGAATAAGAGGCTTCCATTTCTTCTTTCTGCTGTTCCTTTAGCATTTCACCTCTTAATTCTAAAAACACAGCAGAAAGTTTGGTTTCGGTGAGGCTGGAGTCTCTTATTGTCTTCAATGATTTTCTTTCTTTGCTTTTACCTTTGCTAGATTCCAGGTTTTCATCTGAAGAAGAAGTATCAAGCACAGTTACCTCTTCTGTGTTTAACTTAGGGTTTAGTAGCTTTTTCATGTTCAGTCTCAATTTGTTTTTTGATCTAGTTTTGGATCTCCAACCTGGGGCAAATTCTCCTACTATCTTTAAACTCTTTCTTTGATGCATGATAGAGGCAAACTCTTTAACCTTGATCTTCTTTTTCTTTGGCATGATTGTCTTACCTTCTTGACTGGAGAACTCTTTGTGTGTGCCAACCCTAGTCTCAGCACTGATAGTCACCTCATCTCCTTCCAACAGGTATCCTTCATCTTCAGATAAAATGGTGATTGGGCTTCTTTGTTGGACCTTAGTATCTTCTTTCTCTACTGCAACCTTCTCCGTGACCACAATTTTTTCATCTATAAGTGTTTCTCCTGGTGCTTTAATTTGCACAGGCTGAGTTTCTTTTTCAACAATCAGCAAACCTTTTCCCTTACTGTCAATTGAAGGCTGCTGAGATTCAATATCTCCCTTTGAAGGTTCTGTCACTTCCTCAATTTTAACACATTTTTTATCTTCAGACTTGACTTTTTGCCCTAATTTTGTAATTAGGGTTTGTCCCTTCTCCACATGCTTTTTGGTAGGCTGTTCTTCCTGTTTAATTTGGAACCCAGACCAAAAGAGAAAATAATCCCATGTCTTTCCTTCTCTTTGCAGAACAGTGCTGATAATAAGATTGATCAATTCGTGATGGAAAATGGATTGTGCAGTGTGGTCATGATGTTCTTTAATCCTGCTTGATATTTTCTACAAACTCTTCAACAAGAAGAAGGGGAGACTCATCCTTGATTCACCAGCTAGGTGATGTAAGAACCTGAAATGATACTTGAATACAAAAGCATACCTCCCTTCACAGGCAATGTAGCTTTGTAGGACTTTGATGGGCTCCACCCACTCAGCTCTGAAATTCTAGATGAGCACTCCTTTGCTCCAGTCTGGAATAATGCCAGGTAAAAGATACCTTTGGGCATTGAAGGTAAAAGGCACCTTTTTGAACCACAACTCTCCTTCATTTCTTACTCATATTGCTTCAGCCACCAACTCCATAGTCAACTTAAACTTTAGAGTATCAAATGATACCATGTCTTGGTTATAACATTGAGCAAATTTATGAGAGACCTCGATGTTATAGCCATCAATATTCTTAAAGAAATCCAACCATCCAGCATTCTCAAAAAGCTCTGCACAACCTGGAAACTTATCAATCCAATTCAGCTTAGTGGGCTTAGGCCTATTTGTCTTCCCACTTTTCTTCATTTGCTTTCCAATGGCTGAATTCTGTGTAATTTTAAGACCCTGTTAATGATCTAACAGCCCTTTTTCCCTCAAGCTTTTAGAGTTTGACAGTCAGCTTTCTTTGACTCTCCTTGGTTGTTTTCTCTTAAATTTTAACAGTCTGTTTCTATTGTTAATGCAGGAAATGTTTTGCACCAAGCTTGGGTAATTTAGGTCAACAGAGTGCCAAACAACTTCAACAAAGCTGCTGCTGAACTTAACTAACATCCAATATGCTCATCTAAATGCCAGACCACCTCTGGAATACATAGAGACATCTATGTGTTGTGATTCTGCACAAATAGCACCCTTGGCTCCTTCTAATGCCACTAATGAACTATCTCTTTGCAATAGGGATTCTGCATTAGTGCTCTCAATTGCTCGCTTCTTAGATTCAGATTGTGATTGTTTAACTAGGGGATGAGATGATATGAGAGCAATCTTATGTGTGCTACAACTTGCATTCAGCACAAAACCAATCAGCCTCTAGCACATACTCAGACAAGGTCTGCATGCAATTGACATGCTCAGCTAACTCATTGCATTGATTACAGGTAACAAGTAAATCTGTGAAACCCTGGTCGCCACAAACAGTACAGACCTTCACCCTACCATATTGCTGGTCTTGATAGGGAAATTGTTCAATGTAATTGTTGTTTTTCAACTTATCACTTGCCAAAACATCTAAAACCTTTTAGACCGATATATGATCGTTGAGAGCTTGTTAACAACATGAATTAAAGTTTTCCTTAATCAATTTTAACATAACAAGCCTTAATGGAAAAACCCCCAATTTAGCAGCCACGACCAAGTTTACACGGAATACCTCACTCCCGACCTACTGTAGATGTTTAAAATCAATCCTTGGACTATCTGACTGTCGAATTTAATTGTCCAGGTGTCTTCAGGTCTTCAGTTTGCTTCCAACTGGCGCATTGAGAAAACCCTAAATTCCCTCTGTAACTGCAAATTCTGGATTTTAAGCAGATGTCTTCGTTCCATTTCGCCTTCGGCTTCGTAATGCATATGTGGAGAACCTCTTTCCCATCAATCTCGGCTCGTTCCTCTACCTATCATGATACACCGAGCCCTAACTTCTTACTGCCACGATCTCTTTCACGTTCTAGACCACACCTGTTTGCATGATTATTTCTGATGAAACACGTATCAAAAACTGTTTACACATGTGATTAGTCATCCTGGAGTGAAATCATGGGAAAATTTGGTGAAAAAACTGACAAAACTAGCGCCCGCGATATTCTTGTAGTGCCACAGTGTAAAATTTTAGCCGTTGCGCTACAAGAATGTTTAAATCAAATTTGGTGCTTTTTAGCCATTAATTCCATTTTGAATATGGTTTATATGGTAAACCTTGCTCTTAGAGTGTATTTGTGAAATCTTTAATCAATATATATCATATAGAACCCCTCAGAATCTAAGGAAACAAAAAATAATAAAAACCTAAAGGAAAAAATCAAAATTTCACTTTAAATCAAAATTTCATGAAAGTAAGTTAATGAGCAAAATTAAAACAAAAATCACAAGCAAAATATAAAACTGAAGAAAACAAGTTCATGACTTAACATCTGGCTCCAGCTGTGGGATGAAGTCCTCCCTATGAGGCTTCAAGAACCTGTAGACCAGTGCCTTCTTTTCTGCTACCTACTAGTTTGCAAAATTTCTATTGGGTTATGGAGTCCTTATTATGCTTCACTCACACTGGTATATACAATGAAAAGTGAAAATCTCCTCAAAGACTGTAAAAATGCTTGAGGAATCGTCCATTGACTGGACTTGACAATTCCTCACCTTCCAAAGACTGCAGGACAAAAGTGTTATTCTCCATAATATTAGACACTAGGAAAGGGCCAAACCAGAGGTTGTGAAACTTACCATGCTTCCCTTTTTGCTCTTTCCTGGCATCCCATCTCAAAACCATATCACCAATTGAGAAAGTGTTTTCTTTGATGTTCCTGTCAAATCTGCTTTTAATCTTCAATTTGTATAACTGTGCCTTTTCTTCCACTTTTTCCCTATTCTGCTGTAACTCTATCATCTCATAAATCATTCTCTACATATCATTTGGTTCTTCCTGGCAATTCTAAAGAAATTTCATCACTGGGATTCCCAATTGAACAGGAAAAACTGCCTCTGTGCCATACACTAATTGGAAGGGAGAAGTTCCAATTTCTTGTTTGATTGTTATCCTATCAGCCCACAATGCATATTTCAGCATAGAATCCCATGATCTCTTATTATGCTTAAACAACTTTTTGATACTCTGAATGATGTTTTTATTTGAAGATTTAGCCAAACCATTACCCTGGGGATAGTAAGGAGTTGTTTAGCAAGATACCATTCTTTTCACAAAATGCTTCCATTGCTTTAGACTTGAAAGCCTTTGCATTATCTGTTACTATTTTCTGAGGGCACCCAAACTTACTAAGGATATTTTCTTCAATGAATTCCATGATTACTTTGTCTGTGGCATTCCTAGTAGGGATGGCTTCCACCCATTTGGTAAAGAAGCCTGTTGCAGTTAGAATCCACCTGTGTTGTCCTTAGGAAGATGGATTTATCTCCCCTATAAAATCCAAACCCCATTGCTGGAAAGGAGCACTTACTGCAATAGGTTTTAGGGGTAATGACAACAATTTTTGTTTGCCAGCAAACTTCTGACAAGGTATACATGCTCTTACCTGCTGATAAACATCTGCAAACAAAGAGGGCCAATAGTATCCAGCTCTTAAAATCCTGTAAGTTGTTGTCTTCCAGTACTTGTGACCTCCACAAGCACCCTCATGAGATTCAGAAATTACTCCTTCAATTTCAGATTTATCCAAACATCTGAGTAGAATACCACCTGGGTCCTTCCAGAATAACTGATCTTCTACTAGACAATATTTAGTGGCTTTAAGCTTTAAAGATCTAGCAGCTTTTCTATCTAAATGCTCAGGACATTGCAAAAACAACAGAAAATATACAATGTCTGCATACCATGTGGATGCTGAATAATAGTCCATAATCTTCTCTTTTTCCAGGATTGCTCGATCTTCTTCCTAAGCTAACTCTTCAGTCATCACATGCAATCCCAAAGCTTGACAATTTGATTCAGCCAGCAGCTTGGCTAAACCCTGTCCCTTAAATAGTTTGGTAGGTCTGATATCTACATCATACTCCATGATTTTATCAATCCACCTACCTCTTTTCCCTTCACTATCAGGCTGTGTTAAAACATCTTTTACAACAGCATTAGGCACAAATGAAATGACTTTAGAATGCAGGACATAGATTCTGAAAAACTTTAAATCCTTAACCAAAGCATAGGCCTATTTTTCTAAGATACTGTATTTTAGTTCAGAATCCCTGAGAGTTTTGCTGAAGAATGCAATAGGCTGCTCTAGTCCTTCCTTATTCTTCTGCAACAAAACATCTGCTATTGTATCTTCTGATGCAAATGAGAATGTAAGAAATTCTCTCGTAAAATCTGGGCTTACCAATATAGGAGCTTGAGTAAGGGCCATTTTGATCTTCTCAAATGCATTCTTTGCCTCAGTGGTTCATCTGACTTCCTGATCCTTTTTCAGCATGACTGTGATCTGTTTGATAGTTTCAGCAAAGTTTGGTATAAACCAACGCAAAAAAGTTGATTTTACCAATGAAAGATTGGACATCCTTTTTACTCCTCGGTAAACTTATTTTCAATATAGCTTTTACCCTTTTCAGGATCAATCCTTATACCATCAGCAGACACTAAATGACCAAGCAATTTACCTTCCTGTACAACAAAGTGTGACTTCTTTGGATTCAAGGAAAAGCCAAATTTTCTACATTTCAGGAAAGTCTGCTTCAAATGCTTCAAATGTTCATCATCTGATTATGAGAAAACAGTAATATCATCCAAGTAGATTACCACAAACTTGTCTTTTTCTCCGACAAAAGCAATATCCATAGCCCTCTGGAAGGCGGCTCCAGCATTCATTAAGCCAAAAGGCATCTTATCATACATGAAAGTTCCCCAAGGAGTAGTGAAAGCTGTCTTCTCCTTATCATCAGGATGCATAGAGATCTGATTGTACCCTAAGAAACCATCAACCATAGAGATCCTCTGTGCCCCAACTACTTTCTGCAATATTTGCTCAATTTTAGGCAGAGGATAATTATCCTTTAGTGAAGATCTGTTCAAATTTCTAAAGTCCACACACAACTTGATTTCTCCATTCTTTTTCCTAACAGGAACTAGATTAGCCACCCATGAAGAGTACCTGAGGGGTACTATGATCTTGGCATCCAATAGCTTCTTCACTTCTTTTTCAATAACAGGAAACAAGGCTGGATTAATCCTCCTTAATTTCTGACGAAAAGGTTTGACATTTGGTTTTAAAGGGACTTTATGCTGTATAATTCTAATGTCATAGGTTCTCAATTCCTCATAAGACCATGCAAAAACATCAACATGTTCCTTTAACAACTTAATGTACCTGTTTCTTTGTTCATCTATAAGTGCTTTAGAAATTTTTACCATTCTAGGGTGTTCTATAGAGCCAATGTTGCAATCCACTACATTCTCTTCTGAGGACTGTACAATAGGTTTCAAGAGTGTATCATATTTTGAAAAAATCCTTTCCAAAGGTACCAAACCCTTTGGAATGAAATTACTTTTTAATTCAATGATTTTATGTCCAGCTATTTCATTTTCAGCAATCTCTTCCACCAATCCATCCTCTTCATCTTCCTCTTGATCACTCATGGAATTTGAAAACTCATGGGTAAGCTCTAGAAACCTCTTAATCTCAATGTCATCTTCGAACACTCTGCACTGCTTTACATTATCAGGTATAGATGGTCTGTACCTAACTTCAATGGGATATCTCAACTGAGTGGTCTTAGGGATTCTAAAGTGTGTAGCAGCCAAGGCCAAAGAATCTGCAGTTTGATTATGGTCTCTTGGAATATAGGTAATGTTAAAAGCTGCAAAATAATTTTCAATCATGTCCCATACTTCATTTCGATACACTTTCAGTAAACCCTGCTTCACTTGATAGTTGTTCTTCACCTGCTGAACAACTAATTCGGAGTCGCCAAATGCAGAAATCTGCTGAATGCCCAAATCTTTAGCAGCTTTCAAACCTAACAGCAAAGCTTCATATTCAACAGTGTTATTTGTAGTAATAAACTCTAATTTGTACATCAGCTTTACTGTTTCACCACCAAGGGATATAAGAAGAACCCCTGCTCCAGCACCTTCTTTGCAAGAAGATCCATCAAAGTATAATTGCCATAGGTCATCTTCCTATTCCCTGCTGCATTTTACTGGCTGTTCCCTTTCAACTTGTAACAAACCAGTAGTATTGTCTTCCTCACTGAAATGTAACATGCAAGTACCTAGGTCTTTATCAACAACATACAATGGGTGGTTGGTAGGGTTCTTGTCATCTGTCACAATATAGGCAAACTGAAGCTCTCTGTACAGCCTTCTATTTTGTCCTCCAAACACAGGAATAGTAGCATATGATAAATCCATTTGTAAGGTCCCACCAACTTTCTTTGCCCAAGACCTAGAAAGAAGTAACCCAAATTTAGGTGTAATATCAGCTACCACTACGTCCATGATCACACTTTTCATGGGTAACTGAGCCAAACTGACAACCATGTCCTTTATTACCCCTAAACACTTCACTGCTCGGGAATCAAATGCATATAGATCATGATAGGGTTTGGTGATACTCAGACCTAAAGCCTCCATAACAGCCTTTGGCATCAAATTGTGTGAGGCTCCTGAATCTAACAAGCAATTATGTATCATTTGTTCATGGACTGTCAGGGTGATGTAGAATGGAGGTGAAGCACCTACTTCATTTTCAATCTTTTCAGCCAAGGCTGATCCAATGAAAATCCTAGGATTTTCTTCTTGCAAATTCACCGTATCAGAAATAGACTGATTACTTGCTGAATTCATCACCTTAAGAACTGTTTCTTTATATGAAGGGTTTCTCATTAATTCCGTTAAAGGTACAGGAATATTTAACTTTCCTAATTCATTCTCCAAATTGAAATTCTGTACAGTTTTATTTACCTCTTCAACCTCCATGTTTTTCTTTTGTTTTTCTGAAACTTGTCTTTTTTCTATCACAAGATCAGATGGCTGCTTAGTAGGGACAACTACCTTCTTCTTCGGGCTTTGTATTACCTGTTTTGGACCTAACCTCAGATTCACAGTCTTCTTGATTTCATTTTGACAGACATCAGCAGTTATAGCAGTCTTTTTCAGACCTAAATCATCTTCTGTTTCAAACACATTAGCATCATAGCATTCTGCATTTAGAAACTCTTCTTCAGTGGCAAAACCCCCGGACAATCTTTCTCCAAAATGGTTCATATCTTGGTCAGTATCTTCAAATATTACTTCATCATCAACCTCTTCTTCATCAGCAACATTGTTCTGAAGAGGTGGTGGCACTCTTTGGTCCTCATTTTCTCTCCTTTCCCGCTAGATATCATTATTCCTTCGTTCTCTAGGCATGAAATGGGGAGCAAATTGTCTTCTGAATTGGTTTTGATTGTTAGGATTTCGTTCACCTTCTGGAACAGGCTTGCTGGAATTTTTCTCCAGCTCTAATTTGTTTAATTTTGTAATCAAAATCTTCACCAACTTAGCCATTTCATCAATTTTCCCTTCAGCAAAAAGGGAAGATGAACCTCCTGGAGCTGCTTCCTTCTTTCCTTTTCTGTCATAAAGCTGCTAAGCTGTTTCCTTCTTCAATCTATTGGAAGCCAGTATGTTAGATTCTACCTCCAATGTTGCATCCTGCATATTCAGTAAAGAAATAGGTCTCCTTTTTCTTAGTAGTAAGGAAAATCCATGATCGAAAGCATTTGCATATGTAAATTTAGCTGATGTTTCTGTAGGCTTTATTTCAACAGGAATTCTACTGTACATCTTGTTAAACCTATTTGAAAAATCTGCAATACTTTCATCCTTTTTCCTCCTAAGGGCTCCAAAATCAGTTATGTAGTATGCATGGTCTTTGGTGTCACCTCATTGTCTCGTGAAGAGATCACGAAGTTCTTCAATGATAGTAATGGAATTAGCAGGAAACTCCCTAAACCATTTCTTAACATCTCCATCAAGGCTCTGCACAAACATTCTCATCCATACATCCTTAGCTTCAATGTTTTGGTTATCAGCATAACTAAGGAAAGCTTCCTAATGTTCTTCAGCTGTTGTTTCCCCCTATCGATTAAACCTAGGCAAATATTTCTGATAGTCACCTCCAGGCAGTCCATTTAAAGGATGAGGCAAAACCAATGGGGCATATCTGGCTGCAACCATTCGGTCCATCATGTCTATAGGCTGATTTTGGGCTGCCATTTTAGGGCTGATTGACTTTGGTGATGAAGGGGTTTGACTGGAACCTGGCTGAAAAGGGTTTTTACCTACTTTCAACTGAAAAAGAGGTATTTTACCAGGAGAGGTTGTTTCACCTTTTCTGAAAGATTGTGGATCAGTGAAAACTTGGAAACTACTGTCAGGAAATATAGGCTTTAACCAAGGTGAAGTTTCTTCTTCTTTTCTCAACACAGCTGAATGTGATGAACCACCCAACTGGTCAGGGTCACATAGGGAGGGTAATGACTGAGACCTTCTAATCTTCCTTGCTATCTTCAATATCTATTCAAGATTTGTAACACCCAACTGCAATGGTGAAGTAGGTCTATTTCTAGTTCCAACTCCCCAAGTAGCCACCGTGACAAACTGGTGAAAAGTAGCCTTAAAGATGTGCTGGTTTAAGTTCACCTCTTAAAACCAATAAACTAATAAGTATCCCAGGGAAAAATCTGTTTTCAACTTCGTTCCCTGGCAATGGCACCAAAGATGTTTGTGCCAGAAATTGTTTCCAGGCCACAAAGAAACAAGCCAACACAATCTTAAATATTCAATCAAACAAAACTAGGGTTTAGGGTTTTTTGAAAGGTTTTCCTGGTTGTAAAGTTTGGTGACTGAAGGGAATACATTCATAAGCCAAGCAGGAACTAAATCATAAATAAATAAGAACAGAGATGCATAATATAATAACCATGTACCAACAAAATATAACCTTGAAGTTCATTCACAACTGACAAGCATTACAAGCATAAAAACTAAACTAGCAATGAATTTATCAATCATGTAGCTAAACAAGCTAAAAATGAAGCCAAAACACAGACTGAAGGGTAATATGGATCATATATTTCATAATTCTGTTCATCAAATACACATGAGAGTTAAGTAATTAGCTCATAAACAAGTCAAAGACCTCCTTAAGCCAGCCAAAAATCGAACCCCTTGTTCTCTTTCTCATCTTCCTAAATACCGTTTTTCAAAAATTCAGTTAGGGCCTAAACCCTAACTGTTTTTAGCCTATTCATCGAGAGGATAATGTCAAAATTATAATTTACAAAATAAAGTATTTCTCAAAAAACATAACAAGTAACTGCCTAACTAACAACACTCAAAGGTCTTTAGTAGCTTCTGCCAATAAGGCTATTCCATCTAAGGCCTTCTTCCTAGCTCTCTGCTGCTCAGCTTCCATATCTGTTAACCTTCTTGTAAGCTCCTTATTCTGCTGCTGTAGGCTTCTGACAGTCTGCTTTAATTCTGCACATTGTAAATATGTGCTTCTCTTCCTTTTTAGGGCCTCTTTGGAGACTGTAATAAGCTCTTGGTAATGATCATTTACTTCTTCTACCTCCTCCCTGAGTCTTCTATTAGCTAGGATCAGACCATCATTTGTTTCTTGCATGTAATCCATTTGATGCTTGTACTGTTTGATGGTTCTTTGCAAATTCTCCTTTTCTGAATCAAAAGCCTTGCCTGCTATTGTATTTTGTAGCTCACTAGGCAGCCATGGGATATTCAGCTTTCTGAAGACGTCCTCATCCTCTGGCAATAGCTCTGTAGAAACACCATGAACACTTGGATTTTCTTGATTGTCTGTTTCATCAGGTGCATTTTCATCCATTAACAACTTATTCTCTGAATAAGAGGCTTCCATTTCTTCTTTCTGTTGTTCCTTCAACATTTCACCTCTTAATTCTAAAAACACAACAGAAAGTTTGGTTTCAGTGAGGCTGGAGTCTCTTATTGTCTTCAATGATTTTCTTTCTTTGCTTTTACCTTTGCTAGATTCCAGGTTTTCATCTGAAGAAGAAGTATCAAGCACAGTTACCGCTTCTGTGTTTAACTTAGGGTTTAGCAGCTTTTTCATATTCAGTCTCAATTTGTTTTTTGATCTAGTTTTGGGTCTCCAACCTGGGGCAAATTCTCCTACCATCTTTAAACTCTTTCTTTGATGCATGATAGAGGCAAACTCTTTAACCTTGATCTTCTTTTTCTTTGGCATGACTGTCTTACCTTCTTGACTGGAGAACTCCCTATGTGTGCCAACCCTAGTCTCAGCACTAACAGTCACCTCATCTCCTTTGAATAGGTATCCTTCATCTTCAGATAAAATGGTGATTGGGCTTCTTTATTGGACCTTAGTATCTTCTTCCTCTACTGCAACCTTCTCTGTGACCACAATTTTTTCATCTATAAGTGTTTTTGCTGGTGCTTTAATTTGCACGGGATGAGTTTCTTTTTCAACAATCAGCAAACCTTTTCCCTTACTATCAATTGAAGGCTGCTGAGATTCAATATCTCCCTTTGAAGGTTCTGTCACTTCCTCAATTTTAACACATTTTTTATCTTCATACTTGACTTTTTTCCCTAATTTTGTAATTAGGGTTTGTCCCTTCTCCACATGCTTTTTGGTAGGCTGTTCTTCCTACTTAATTTGGAACCCAGACCAAAAGAGAAAATAATCCCATGTCTTTCCTTCTCTTTGTAGAACATTGCTGATAATAAGCTTGATCAATCCATGATGGAAAATGGACTGTGCAGTGTGGTCATGATGCTCTTTAATCCTGCTTGACATTTTTTGCAAACTCTTCAACAAGAAGAAGGGGAGACTCATCCTTGATTCACCAGCCAGGTTCTGTAAGAACCTGAAATGATACTTGAATACAAAAGCGTACCTCCCTTCAGAGGTAATGTAGCTTTGTAGGACTTTGAAGGGCTCCACCCACTCAGCTCTGAAATTCTGGATGAGCAATCCTTTGCTCCAGTTTGGAATAATGCCAGGTAAAAGCTACCTTTGGGCATTGAAGGTAAAAGGAACCTTTTTGAACCACAACTCTCCTTCATTTATGACTTCTATTGCTTCAGCCACCAACTCCACAGTCAACTTAAACTTCAGAGTATCAAATGATACCATGTCTTGGTTATAACATTGAGCAAATTTATGAGAGACCTCGGTGTTACAGCCATCAATCTTCTTAAAGAAATCCAACCATCCAACATTCTCAAAAAGCTTTGCACAACCTGGAAACTTATCAATCCAATTCAGCTTAGTGGGCTCAGCCCTATTTGTCTTCCCACTTTTCTTCATCTGCTTTCCAATGGCTGAATTCTGTGTAATTTTAAGACCATGTTAATGATCTAACAGCCCTTTTTCCCTCAAACTTTTAGAGTTTTGACAATCTGCTTTCTTTGACTCTCCTTGGTTGTTTTCTCTTAAATTTTAACAGTCTGTTTCTATTGTTAATGCAGGAAATGTTTTGCACCAGGCTTGGGTAATTTAGGTCAACAGAGTGCTAAACAACTTCAACAAAGCTGCTGCTGAACTTAACTAACATCCAATATGCTCATCTAAATGCCAGACCACCTCTGGAATACATAGAGACATCTATTTGTTGTGATTCTGCACAAATAGCACCCTTGGCTCCTTCTAATGCCACTAATGAACTATCTCTTTGCAATAAGGATTCTGCATTAGTGCTCTCAATTGCTCGCTTCTTAGATTCAGATTGTGATTGTTTAACTAGGGGATGAGATGATACGAGAGCAATCTTATGTGTGCTACAACTTGCATTCAACACAAAACCAATCAACCTCTAGCACATACTCAGACAAGGTCTGCATGCAATTGACATGCTCAGCTAACTCATTGCATTGATTACAGGTAACAAGTAAATCTATGAAACCCTGGTTGCCACAAACAATACAGACCTTCACCCTACCATATTGCTGGTCTTGATAGGGAAATTGTTCAATGTAATTGTTGTTTTTCAACTTATCACTTGCCAAAACATCTAAAACCTTTTAGACTGATATCTGATCGTTGAGAGCTTGTTAACAACATGAATTAAAGTTTTCCTTAATCAATTTTAACATAACAAGCCTTAATGGAAAAACCCCCAATTTAGTAGCCACGACCAAGTTTATGCGGAATACCTCACTCCCGGCCTACTGCAGACGTTTAAAATCAATCCTTGGACTATCTGACTGTCGAATTTAACTGTCCAGGTGTCTTCAGGTCTTCAGTTTGCTTCTAACTGGCGCGCTGAGAAAACCCTAAATTCCCTTTGTAACTGCAAATTCTGGATTTTAAGCAGATGTTTTTGTTCCACTTCACCTTCAACTTCGTAATGCATATGTGGAGAACCTCTTTCCCATCAATCTCAGCTCGTTCCTCTACCTATCATGATACGCCGAGCCCTAACTTCTGACTGCCACGATCTCTTTCACGTTCTAGACCACACTTGTTTGCATGATTATTTCTGATGAAACACGTATCAAAAACTGTTTACACATGTGATTAGTCATCATGGGAAAATTTGGTGAAAAAACCGACAAAACTAGCGCCCACGATATTCTTGTAGCACCGCAGTGTAAAATTTTAGCCGTTGCACTACAAGAATGTTTTAAGATCAAATTTGGCGCTTTTTAGCCATTAATTCCATTTTGAATATGGTTTATATGGTAAACCTTGCTCTTAGAGTGTATTTGTGAAATCTTTAATCAATATATATCATATAGAACCCCTCAGAATCTAAGGAAACAAAAAATAATAAAAACCTAAAGGCAAAAATCAAAATTTCATTTTAAATCAAAATTTCATTTTAAATCAAAATTTCATGAAAGTAAGTTAATGAGCAAAATTAAAACAAAAATCACAAGCAAAATATAAAACTGAAGAAAACAAGTTCTTTAAATCAAAATTTCATGAAAGTAAGTTAATGAGCAAAATTAAAACAAAAATCACAAGTAAAATATAAAACTGAAGAAAACAAGTTCATGACTTAACATAATGTATATGTAATTCATTGTCAACAAACATCAATCTCCTCTCCTTGATAACAACTAGGCATTAATGTCTTCACTTTAAATTGGTTTGAATCTTTGTTTACTTTCTTGAAGCACTCATATCAATGCCAAATAATAGAGAGCAAGTCCACTCTATTTATAAGCCAATTACCTCACATACTCTATGTACTAAAATGTGCAATCACAATTGGAGAACACACTTTGTTTTTATAGATCTAATTGAGCATGTTCTAAGTAAAACACATGACATATATTTGAATGTTCAAGATGAATGGTTGTTTAATAATCCCATGCCCATTCATTAAATATATTTAAGTTTTTGACAAGACACATAACAATTTTCTCTTTCCATTTATATCACATAAAGATGAGATATTAAGTGAACAAATACACCTTTATTTACTTAAGGATTGTTGCAAGTAATTGTCAATGCCACGGATTGGAGAAGAATGGTTGAATATGAATTGGTGTATAAAGTTGACATAACCCACTATTTTGTTGACCTTTGGCTTGGGGAAACAAAGCACATGCTATAAACTTGTACCAATTATACAATAGATCAATAAGAGTGCTATGAAC
This sequence comes from Pseudotsuga menziesii, assembly GCA_001517045.1. Classification (NCBI taxonomy): domain Eukaryota; kingdom Viridiplantae; phylum Streptophyta; class Pinopsida; order Pinales; family Pinaceae; genus Pseudotsuga; species Pseudotsuga menziesii. The sequence continues at coordinate 111,546 of LPNX010500728.1, read as the reverse complement.
ACACTCCAATGATCCAATCAAAAGTATATTTAAGTTGTATGCTATATATAGATATCAAAACACTATATATAGAGTGTAGGAAACATGGGAGAGGAAGAGTAATTTTGGAGCTAGTGAGACACTTGGGCTAGATTCCCTAGCTCTATGACAACAATGATGAAGATGCTATGACACCTATGATACAAATCATATTTGAAGGCTGGCATCTAACATATATGACATGTCAGGTCAAAATAGAGCATCCAAGAGGGCCCTCATGTGAGTTGGTGAAGCTTAATGGGTTCCTACTCAAATTGGGGGAAGATGGAAGGCCAGGAAAGGGAGGACACATGGAAAATCTTGAGCCCAAAACCAAATTAGAATTGGCCTGAGTTTGTGTATGGATTGGTGACCTTAGAAGTTTAAGGATTTATAAAATACAGGAATCAACCAAGAGAATGGCTTTTGTTCATTTGAGAAATTGGAAATTGTGAATTGTGAGAGCTAGTGGATGACTAGTTTTCTTTCTTTAGCCAATTTCGAGGATGAAAGATTCCCATCCAAGTTGGTGTTTGGATAGGCCACTTAGGTATTTCATGGAGATTTAATGGAGTTGTATTTTCAGGTGTAAGCTACATGGAAGCTTGTGGTTCCTTCTATTGCAACACTTTCTCTCAACCATTTTCAGTTTTTATTGCATATTCTTTCTCATGAAGGGATTGTACTTTGGGTGAGCTATTGATCTCTTTGGGGAAGGTTATAATGCCCCATTATTTTACTTTCTGATGTAAATGCTCTGTATTTCAAGTTCAAAAGACTCTTAGGTCGAAATATTGAAAGATTTCATGTAAAAATGTTAATCAATGAAGAAATAGTGCCATTTCCCTAGTATCTTATTGTGAACCAATGTAATGTTGATGGATTCAGATGGATAAGTAAAATACTGATGGTTTATGGATGAATGGACTTTTATTTATGTATTTAAATTTCATAATACTCTCAGGTCGAAATACCCAAAATATTTAATTTATAAATGTTAAACAATGAAGAAACAGTGCCATTTCCCCAATACCTTGTTATGAACCAATGTAATGTTGATGGGTTTGAATGGATAAGTAAACTAATGATGGTTTATGGTTGGATGGACTGTTATTGATTTATTATATGAGTTCAATGTTCTGTACATAAACATTTGTAGTTATTTTGTTGAGTTTCATAGCATTTGGAGAAGTTTTCCTATCATTCCCCCCAAGGTTGAAACTAGTCTTTTGGCATCTGGTTTAAGGGAGTTATAGAAAACATTAAAAGTCGAATGGTGATGCATATGAGTTCATATTGATGTAATTTACATTTCCCCTACTTCCATTCAAAAATTCGAGTTGGCTTGAGTGCATTTGAGAAGCCATTTTCAGCATTCATTGTGGGGGAATTAGAACCCCAAGTTACTAGTCAAAACTCCTACCTCAACCAGAATCTTAAACAAGTTTGCAGAGTCCTTTAGAGGGTCATAAAGATTCTATAAACATCATATTCAAACCTTAATATTAGTGATATACCTTCTGTGAAGATTTGGGAGCATTTGGACCAATTTGGAGACCTAGACATCAAAACTAGTCAAAGGTCAAAATTGGGGAAAAAATGAAAAATTGGTCAATTAATAAAATTTCTTAAAAAGGGACATGTCAGTAAGGTTAAAAAAGGTTTAGACAAATATAACTCAATGTGTTGGGAAATTAAGTAATTAAACAACATAACAATGAACTCACACACACTCAAGATCACTATATTGACATATATTCTAACAACCATCTATCAGATCAATTTTTTATGATGAAAATATCACTCAACGATTTCAACAACTAGTTTAAGGGGAAATCAAGCTATAACTAGTTTGCACAATTCAAAGGAATGTCAAGATTAAAAGTTTGAGCAGTAATTACCACCATAACAAAATTCATCATGCATTTTAAATAATAGAATTTAATTTGGAAACCAAATGTAAAAACCTACCATTAATGGCTTATGTCTATGCTCAATAATTATTACAATTGTAGTCATACACTCTCAAAATCATGGATTTCATGTATTCGTATTCATTGGTGGTACTTCTTAGATTGTGCCCTCAACTCATAGACAATCTTTGTGCATCATGGACATGCTCACAATCCTCTTCATCCTCTGATATATTAATACACTTTTTTTAGTTCTTCATCCTTCTGCTACCACCCATTCTTCTTTTCGAGTTTCGTTTTTGTTCCATCTGTTCAATTATTTTCTCATCCTTCAAGACATCCTCTATTATAATGTCTCCTTATAATGTCTACCAATGAGTGATTCATTTCATCTTCTTATGGACTTTGACCTTTTGACCATTGACTTTGAAATTTGCCAAGAAATTTTCCTTTCTACGAAACCTGGTGGAGTAATTTTTTATCAATTTCAAATCAAAATCAATGTCTCCCTAGGCTCCATTGACTCACTAGAAAATTTGCAATTCCCCTCACCAACCCTTTCTCACATGGCCACTTACCCTCCTTGACCATGCATAATCTCATAGCCCTCAAAGTCCCTCATTTGATTCTCCTCGAGACATGGCTATTATGTGTTGTGTATTCATTTATTCTAATAGAACATACATGTACATCATTGTTTTATGCTATACTTAGGAAAAAATAGCCTTGTAGTTGAATCACTATCTATAGATTTTCTAGTGGGGTATTGACCTTGAGCACTCACTATGAAACTTATAGTCACAAAAATGTGACACATACTTATATCAATTACATGCCATCAGTGCACTTCAGCTAGAACAAAATAAAATTATACACATATGCATAACGTTTTCACATTCTATGCACATTATCCCTTATCAAAAATAGGATATTTAGTGGCGTAACATAGACATGTCTTATCAATAACACCGTCAATTGTAGGAAGTTCTATTTTAGTGCAAAAAGAGGTCGACAAAGAAACATACTTCAATAGGTAGATTTTGAATGTGCAATGACTCAAACTTATGTTATTATATGGTATTCATATGGAAAGTATAAACAACACCATGATAACATTGCATCCAATACCTTCTTAGTTAGGGACAAGGTATGACTACATATTCATAGGGAAATATTTATAGTCCCACATCACAAGCTTAGACTATTGTGATATAGTCCATACACCATCACTGGCTGGTGTGGTAACAATGCACTCAAGCTTGATATGATATCATTCTTTATGATGTATCCATTGTTCATTCAACCTTATAGTCCTCCACTCCTTGAGCAAAGCATAACGTAGCTTGAAACTCTAGTTGATATATATCCCAAGTTCAATTCACTTACATATTCTAACTAGATCCTTGATGGGTTAACATAACACACCAATAATTGGGATACTCACTCTTTATAGTTGTTAAAGTAGGCCAGTTTATTTCATGGGATAAATATTTTAAGCAGACCAATTTGTTTCATAGAGATGTCTCAAGCATTGTTAAGTCATACATTGCTAAGTATTGGATCATAGATTGTTGACACTAACTTAAAATTTATAATAACAACTAGTTAAATAGAAACTTGAGTCTTAACTAAACAATACTATTACCAGTTTCTCAAATTAAAAAAATCATAAAATGTAACTATTTTTCAAAATTTTACTTAATAAAATTACCAATTTGTCGAATTAAAAAATCATAAAATTCAATTATTTTTTCAAACTTTTTACTTAAAGTTATTAAAAGCAATTGATTTATAAAAATAATAATAAAATAAAGCCACTAATTCAAAATACAACCATAAAAAACAAAAACATGACAGTTGTGAAGTATCCAGAGCTAAGATCCCGAGAAGGAAAGTTCCTCTCGTTCCACATGCTTTGGGGAATAAAAAGCTCACAAGGAAAATATGAAGTATTTGGAACATATGAAGGTCTCTTCATGTAGAAATCGACTATTGCCATATTCCAAGGCAAGAAGATAGTACAACATATCAAATCCAAGAATAATATAAAGGTCCACAATTTGACATATTGCCACGTGTATGAACACGTTGGCGTGAGGACCACAACAACTAATTGATAAATTTAAAAAATTAATGGATGAATGCATGATGACTCTTAAGGTTTACTTACTATTCCATTCCTTATATTTGGGACAATCCTCAATTTCTCAAGCTTATGTAATGATGTACAGGGTTCTAACATGATATAGATGGAAGTTTACCCATGCTAATATTCAATCATCTCAGAATCAAATCATCAGCACATCTACTTTTTTAACTGCCCTTTAATCAAACAAAATGTAAAGGTGAAACTGCTCCCAAATTTTATGAAATCAAGGACGACATGAGATTTGACATTGTGTTTGTCATGTTACTTGATATTTTACTTGGTGATGCATACAAAGTGTTTTAAAATTTGGTTAGTTGGAAAACTCATTGAGGCCTTACAACGAGATATTCAAGATATTAGTTCAAATTTGAAAAAAAAAATTACATTAAAAATTAAATAAATTTAATTTTTTAATTTAATTTAATTTTTATAATTTATAATTTAATTTAATTTTAAAATTTTAAAATAATTTTTATTCATTTAAATATGTTATTAATAAATTACATTCTTTAGAAATAAGTTTATTTTTTTATTAATTAATTAATCTAACTTATTTTTTTATGTTAAGTTGAGTTTGATTTACAAATTTATTGAAGACCATCTAGCAGAGATGAGATGCTGCTACATCGTGTTCAAGCATTATGTCCATGTGATAAGTGGGTAGTTTACTTTGTGAGACACATTAATCCTCCAACATGGCACTCTAAAGATTGGTATATCATCACTGCTATATATTACTTGACCAGGTGGGCTGAAGCACAACTAGTGCACGATTACTTTACTTAGACTAGAACTTGTTTCATTTTTGAGAAAATAATCTCTCGGTTTGGATTTTATTGAAGTCTCACCAGTGATCAAGGTAACAACTTTTTTATTTCTACAATTGAATCCTTAACACATGCCTTTCGTTGATAAGCAATGCTGCATCTTGTTGTCCTAACCGATATGTGAAATTCTAACATTCAAATCTCCTCTTTTATTGTAAAACTTTCAAGGAACTTAGAAGACAATGATGTTGCATATTTGTGAAGGCATTTGAAGGAACCCGATTCTCTTTCCATGTTTAAAAGCAATTAACAATTATAAAATTTATGGATTCGTGGCAATGTTATTGAGAATATTGTATTTCCTAATTATGAGATAAACCTTTGTATAAATTTGATGTTACAATTTCACCATTTATTTGTTTTCAATATGCAAGAATTCAAGAAGACAACTCAAGTAATGCTAAAACATAAATCTATCAATAATAGTATTCTAATTTTAAAGTCATAGTTTAGCTAGACACTAAACTGATGTACAATATTCACTTGTTTGTGAGACAAGGAATCCTTCCATCTAATGATTTGATTACTTAGGTAAAAAATGTGTACACACCTAACTATTTTCCAAAATTAAATCTGTGATCTCTAAAAAAGAAACACATATTCTTAATGGTTGGACCCACTTACCTTCTACAATGGTGGTAAGCAACTTTTATAACACAATCATTGAAATCTTTAGAAAATAGTACATTGTTATATTTACACTCTTTAAATTTATTGTCATAAAATGTTAATTTTATATTTAGAAAAATAAAATGTTTCTGAAATTTGCTAATTTTACATTTAGAAAAATAAAATGTTTCTAAAATTTAAGATAGATAAGACATATCAGGTCATATCATATAATGTAATATGTCTCAATTAAGATAGTAAAAATTGACATATCATTCTAAAATGAAAAAAATAATTATTTAAAAGAATATAATATAAATTCATGTTGTGGATATTATGGCAAACTTGAAATGTTCATCCTTTTTTCCCTTTAAACTTCGAAGGAATCTAGGCTATCAATGATTTATAAGGCTATGCGTGGGCCACAATGGAGTTTTAATAGGAAGTAAATGGAGTATGATGTTAGGATCATTGAATCACACAGGTGCCTAGGCTTCCCTTTCGGCCAATGAGACGCCATGGGTGGCTCACAGAACGTAGGGTGACTACGACACAAGAGGAAGAAGCAATTCTGTTTGGAGGTACTTCGTCACTCGAGTGTGACAATTAGTGTTCGTTGTGATTGTAACTTCTGATGTCAATTACTTCTATACATAAATCCACCTAACGAAAGAAACCCCGGTATGGACTGACCTATTTGAATTTGCTTGATGTGTATTAGGCTTCTTCGCCTATAAATGTGTGTGGGACTTCTCAGAGTCACTCAATAATTGTGCTGGATTTTCCCCAATTGTTTGCACAATTCATGGTAAAGACACAGAAAGTTTAAAAACAAAATGAAATTGTTCTTGAACTGAGCGTTTTCAGTTTTCAGTGTGTGCTTTCCGAGATATCTGTTATGGATAATTGGGCATTCACTGCATGCTGCTTATAGGTTTTCTGTTTCTCTCATATGGGTTCTTACAATTTCTGTCATAATAAACTGGGCGTCAAGGCATTGGATTGCCAAAGGTATAGGTTTTAGCAGTATGATTGTATTCCTATAAATTTCAATGACACATTCTGAGTGCTTTGTTGATTGTTATGCTTGCAGATGTGGTTTAGTGTGGTGGTGGAGAATGTCCCGGCAATGCTTGGTTTGAGCAAGAGTGAAGAGTTTAGCTCATTTCCATTGAAGGGTTGTTCTACTTCTGTTTGCTTTCCATGCTCCTAATCTTGGATACTTTTTCTGTAAACCCATTTCTTCCATTATGGCATCAAGGACCTCAAAGCCCAACAGAGGAGGGGGGAAACCTAATTCGAATTCAAGGCAATCCTCACAATCTCATCCTCATCGTCCATGGAGAGAAAGAAGCCCAGCAGCCCCATTTCCAGGAGATCATCAGAGCTCAGCAATATGTGAAGATAACAGAACTGATTCCACTACCACCAACAATATTAATTCTTCAAGAGGATTCATACTTTCTCGACCTCATTATGCTCAGCCTCATTATACCCAACCGCATGATGTTTACTATTATACATCCTATGCAACTGTTCCTCTTCAGTCAACTCCACCTCCTGCTGCAGCCCATTATATGATCAACAATAGTTATCATAGCAGTCTTCTGCCTACTATGCAGACATCAATACCTGCCCCGCGGATTCAAAGGCCCTCCAATCAGCCCCAGAGCAGTGGGATTTGGAGAACTAAAAATCAAGGAAAAGTGGTGAAATCTGAAGAACATGCCGTCAAAAGCATCGGGCAAGGTAATCCTTGTATTCATTCAATAGTCCCACTTAAAGATTGATTGCTGTAATGGATTGCCCTAATGTGCATTGGTTTGCGTTAGGTTTCTGTGTTCATCCAATGATAAAGCAATGCCCTTTAGGTTTCTTTGGTTATTTGTTTGCCCATTTGGTTTTGGAACTTGCCATTTCTGCCCATTTGGTTATGGTGCATTTTACTAGCTGTGAGAATTTTTAGTTGGTTTCTGCGGTAAGAGCTATTTGGTTTCTATGTGTTTTAACTTGCTGATATATGCCAATTTGGTTATTTTTCCCATGTAGTTTTAACAAGTCTTAGTTTGCATTTGTAGCAATGGCTATTTGGCTTCTCTGTATTTTAGTTTGCTGAGAATGCCTATTTGGTTATTCTTTCCCATGTGATTGTGAGAAGTTTTGGTTTGCGTCTTGCAGCAACACCTATTCGGTTTCAATGTGTTTACGTTAGCTGATATTCTCATTTGGTTTTTTACCCATGTATTTATTTGTGAGAAGTTTTAGTTCGTATATGTATTAGATGTCTATTTGGTTTCGATGTGTTTTAGTTTGCCCGTTGGGTTTTGATATGTTTTTGTTTGCATCTGCTCCAATGCCCTTTTGGGTTTTGATGTCTTTTCAGCTCCAGAGTGTCTGGTTTCCCTAATGGAGAACATGGAGTTGGTCCCAGGACCCAATACTTCTTCCTTGAGTGATTTTAGTATGGTTATTCCTGCCCTCCCAAAACTTTTACCAAGTGAAGAAGTAGACAAGGATTTGGCCACAAATCCTGTGCCTCTCGTGGCTGTAAGGAGGCCTGATTCTGGAGGAAAAGAAGGGGCTCTGATCCAGCTTCTTGCCAATCATTTCCTTGTTCAATTCGAGCCTTCACAGCAGATCTTCCACTATGATGTGGAGATTTCTCCACAGCCATCTAAGGAGGTGGCTAGGCGTCTGAAGCGCAAATTAGTTGAAGAAAACTCTGCTCTCCTATCTAATGCTCTCCCTGCTTTTGATGGTCGAAAGAGCTTATACAGTGCTGCTGAATTTCGGAAGGAGAAAATGGATTTTATTGTTTCTTTGCCTATAAAATCTGCCAAAGGCATTTTAGCTTTTAATGCTGAAGCACATCAATTATCTGGTTCGGATTGTGAAGGAGGAGCCAGTAGCAGAGATGAGAAATTGTTCAAGATAAGCCTTAAGATTGCTTCAAAGCTTGATGGGAAGGACTTAGATGAGTTTCTCAAAAATAAAAAGGATCATGTGGCTCTTCCTCAGGACTTTATACAAGCATTGGATGTTGTTCTTAGAGAAAACCCAACAGAGAAATGCTATCCTGTAAGCAGATCATTGTATTCTAGCTCAATGGGAAGTGAAGTCATAGGTGGAGGAGCAGTTGGATTAAGGGGATTTTTTCAAAGTCTCAGAGCTACTCAGCAAGGGTTGGCCTTGAATGTAGACTTCTCTGTTACTGCATTTCATGAAAGCATTGGTATAATTCCATACCTCCAGAAGAGATGTGAATTTTTGTATGATCTTCAATTTAGGAAGTCAAGGTTGTTGTCTTCAGAAGAAAAAAAAGAAGTAGAGAAAACCCTGAAGAATATGAAGGTCTTTGTTTGCCATAGAGCCACTGATCAGAGGTACAGAGTTCAAAGTTTGACCGATGAAGTTACAGATGCTCTTACATTCAAAGACAGGGATGGAAAGGATATCAGAGTCATCGACTACTTTAAGGAGCATTATAATCATAACATTGAATACATAAACTTGCCCTGCTTGCAAATAGGCAGAAGCAAACCTTGTTACCTTCCCATGGAGCTCTGCGTTGTTTGTGAAGGTCAAAAATTCCTTGGAAAGCTCTCAGATGATCAAACTGCTAAGATTTTAAGAATGGGTTGCCAAAGACCTCGTGAAAGGAAAGCTATGATCAAGGGAGTTTTGGGAGGATCAGTTGGACCTAGAAGGTAAATCCCAAGCTGCCTGAGCATAAGAAAATTCCATTTATCTATTGCTTGCTGAGTCTATTATATTTTTTCTGAGTGCTATTTATTTGTTCCCTTTTGCAGTGGGAACTATGATAAAGAGTTCAAGGTTTACATTTCTCAGGAAATGACCAAATTGAATGGAAGAATTCTTCAACCACCAAAGCTGAAGCTTGGGAATGGTGGCCAAGTTAAGGATCTTACTCCATTTCGGCAGGATAGACAGTGGAATTTTCTAGAAAGTCATGTGGTTGAAGGCAGAAATATAGCAAGATGGGCATTGATCAGCTTTGGTGGAAATGCTGAACAACGGAGTAATGTAGGCAAGTTCATCGTGGGTTTGGCTCAAAGGTGTGCTCAACTTGGAATATCCCTGAGTAGATCTACTATTGTGAACCCTCGTTTTGAACAAATGCAGATGCTAGAAAATGCAAATCTTCTGGAAGCAAAGCTGAGAAAAATATATGATAGTGCATCTAGGAATCTGGATCTATTAGTATGTGTCATGGAAAGAAAGCATAGAGGATATGCAGATTTGAAGAGAATCTGTGAGACTAGTATAGGAGTTGTGACACAGTGCTGTCTCTACTCACATTTTTATAGTCTTTCTTCACAATATCTTGCTAACTTGGCCTTGAAGATCAATGCCAAGGTAGGTGGAAGTACCGTGGCACTCTACAATCCACTTCCCAGGCAGCTGCCTCGGTTGTTCAGTGAGCCTGCCATATTTTTTGGTGCAGATGTCACTCATCCACACCCTATGGACGACAAGAGTCCTTCTATTGCAGCTGTTGTAGCTAGCATGAACTGGCCAGCTGCAAATAAATATGTAGCTCGTATGAGGACACAAGCACACAGGAAAGAAATAATTGAGGGGTTGAAAGAAATGGTAGGAGAGTTGCTGGAAGATTACAGAGATGAAATAAAGCAGCTTCCAAGAAGGATACTGTTCTTCCGAGATGGTGTGAGTGAAGGGCAGTTTTACAAAGTACTGGAGGAGGAACTAAGAGCTCTGAAGGCTGCTTGTAAAATGTTTGAGAATTACAACCCCACCATTACCTTTGCTGTGGTACAGAAGCGGCATCATACAAGGTTGTTCCATTCTGATGGGCCAGCCACGGAGCCAGTTAATTCATATCCTGGTGGACGAGTCCACCAACCCATCTCTCGAAGTGCCCCACTTGCTGGGAAGCGATCCTCTTCGTCTTCTGATGCATTTGAAAATATTCCTCCGGGAACTGTAGTAGATACTCTAATCACACATCCGCGAGAATTTGATTTTTACTTGTGCAGCCATTCAGGCATCAAGGGCACAAGCAGACCAACCCATTATCATGTGTTGTGGGATGAAAATAATTTTCTATCTGATGAGCTGCAGCAGCTCATCAACAATCTCTGTTACACCTTTGTCAGGTGCACAAAGCCAGTCTCATTGGTGCCTCCTGCATACTATGCTCATCTTGCAGCATATCGAGCTCGTCTGTATTTGGATAAATCTGGGAGCATTTCTGAGACGTCTTCCAGTAGATCAACCAGTGCTTCTGAGGCTTCTTCTAATAGAAGTGGGCGTTCCAGACTTTGTCCTTCAATAGAACCTCCACCCCTTCCAAAGCTCAATGAAAATGTCAAGAAATTAATGTTTTACTGTTGAAAGAAGATCAAGTTTCTCATGAACAAACTGGAATAGCTTAGACAAGGTTCAAAGGATACATAAGTTTTGTAAGCTTAGTGAGATCTGAAAAGGTTTTGTAGGCTTTTTATTCTAGTATGTTACCAATCCTCATTTTTGTCTCAATACTGTGAAGGTCCTGAAAATGCAAGAGATTCCATATATATACTACACAAGGTAATTCTGGAATAGTTTGAGATAACGATAAGTATTACCTTCAGGCTTGAGCTTGGGTGATTTTCCTTTCTGTAGCTTCTGATCCATGTACCATTGTAATCTTAAGTTGCTTTACATTTGCGGGCATAGAGAATAATTTTTTACACGTTTTGTATCAGAATTGTCCACATAAATGAGAATATTTTGCCCTGGATGATTCCATGCTTCTTTATCAGTGATTATTCGAATTTGCCCTGATTTGTTATGTTCTGCCAGTGGACAATTTGGTTTTGTATTATACTGATTGTTATTTACCAGTGGAGTTACTGTCTGCACTATTTCTAGCTTTAATGGAGGGATCGTTTGGTCAACCATAGTTTTTTATGCCATTCTAAACCCTATTATGATTAACTTTGGATTTTATCTTCCTGCAGGCTGAATTCATGTCATAATCTTGCAAAGTATCTGCCTCGTTTCTTCAGGTATAAGGCTTCTTAATTCTCTTGATTACTTTATGAACTGCACCCACAACTAATTTTCTATTTAGGGTTTACCTAAAAGTAAACTTTGTTGGTTATGTTCAATCCTGTTCCTTCATATGTAAATTTTGTGTTCCTTCTTGCATTGGTTGCCAAAACCTTGTTATCATGGGATGGGCACTGTAGTTTTTGTTAGATGAACTGCTGAATACATTGGGGCTTTGAATGGCTTTAGTGCCAGTCCCATTGGACGTTTTCTCAATTGGTTATCAACGAGATTGTTTTATTCCTGTCAACAGTGGACAGCAATTCCATAAAAGATTGACCTTTGTTACATAAACAATCTAAAATTCAATCATAAGAAATAAATCCCATATAATAGTTCACTTATAAGATTGCTAATGTCACAGCTACAAGATTTTATACAACATGGAGATTCTTAGTTTGAACAACCTGAATCTTGAAGCTGATATAACCTGAAATTAATCACCATATACTTAAAAAGTTAAACTAATATTAGAATGGAAACATTTGCAGCTGGAATTGTCACCAATTGTCATTGAATTTCAGATTTTTACTGTGTGAAATATTTTTGAGTGAGTGAATAAGATAAGATAAGATAAATATATTAATCTCTAACGAATGACCAAAAGGTAGCTCAATGGGACTGAAGAAAAAAGTACAATCAACTATTAGCATCTGCAGGAGTGCCCAGGGCTACTCCAAAAGCATAAAGTAAAAGCTAAGTCACATGACACGAAGACACAGGACACAGAGGACACGAAAATACGAGTATTCGACACGAGACACGACGATCCCGGAAATAGGACACAGGGGACACGTTTATATATATATATATATATTAAAAAATACATAAAGATCTACATTTTTTAAGAACTAGAAGTATATACAATGTACACCAATCATAATATCATTCAATTGAAATATGACAATGATGAATCAATAATAAAATTATCAATGAATCATGAACTTGAACCATAAACTGCATATTTGATATTTCTGATTAAACACAAAAATCAAAATGTATTACATAGATATCAAGAGAATGCCATTGGCAAATACAAAATAGAGTCGATACTCTTTAGTACCAAGTCTAGTATCTTCAGTACTACTAGATACAAAATGAAAATACTAAATAGCCACAGGGAAGAATATCATAGCTTATCAATGGTACTAGCCACTGTCAATCGTTCTCCCGCTGCTCCATGTCAAAATTAGCATTACTGTCATAGCTTTTCCTCTATCCTCCTCCTCTATACCCTTTTTGATAGGACACATGTCTAGAAATTAGGACACGTTTTTGGCATGTGTCTGACATGTGCTGGAAAGTGTCCAGATTTCAGGACACGAAAATTTTGGTGTTGGACATGTATTAGGGCAAGTGTCGTGGCCGACACGTGGAATACGGGACACAGGCCCTATTTGGAAGTGTCGAGTAAAAGCTAAACTAACTGACACATGAGTAATGCATGCAATAGCATGATAAAGTAAAGTCGGAAAGGAGAAAGAGAAGGAGCAGGGGCTTAAATACAACATATGAGGCCTTAACTCACAATCTGCATCATAGATGGAAATTCAGGTTAGGGCAGAGGGAGGAGGGGAGTTCCTGCCACCACCAGTTGCTGAGAAGTGATTGATATGAAGTCTGACAATGCCATCTAAAGAATTTGGAGAGGATCTAGGGGGCCAGCTTGTGAGCTTCCTAGGTGGACGTGGACCATCCATTGAAACTCTCCTAGGTGGATATGGACGTTGATGTTGGAAAGAAACTGGTCATGGAACACTGACGGGCAGTAGTCTGTGTGGGATGAAGCTGGTGCTGAGATCTCATAGCACTGGGATAAATGTTGGCCTGGCGGGCTCTTAGCTGAGAGCTGTGCTGTGCATGATTCCTTGATGAAACCCTAGTGGGAACCAATCCACTGGCTGTTAATCAAGAGGAGATGTGGGGTCTCACGGATCTAGACCCTGAGGCTGCATGGGATCTTGTACACCTCTTATGGTCCTATGCTGTCAAGAGGAAATCTAAAAATAGGATTCCAATTTGAATATTCCACTATAAACCTATAATATATTCAAACTACGTCATCATTTGAATTTCTGTGAGTCTGTTCTCTACTCGTTTCTGTTTGCCCTGATGGGTGAAGTGTTTCACTTGAAATGCATTGGCTCAAGCGTTTCACTTGAAATGCATTGGTTCAAAAATATTTTGTGTAGTAAAAACCAGAAATTCAATGATTATAACCCAGATTAGCTGTCAACAGTGCATCTATGAGGCATACAAGGGATATAAAATATATAGAGTACTCCCTTATTTTCTCTTTCTACCAGGTAGAACAATGTCTATGAAGCCTTTCTGGCATCTGCAAAAGCCTAAGATTGATTGGGATGGATGAAATAAATGAGATCCAAAACTATCTAGCTACGTAATCGTTAGAATCAAGAAAGGTATGCCCAGAAAACAAGAGGCTTTGTTTAGTTGGTGATGGTGCTACACCTTAGATGCCACCATGGTGATGGGAAGGGTGCTGACTTGGTTTTAAATGGAAAAGTCAGACTAGGACTTGGGTCATTTCATAAGCATGAGATTGTAGGGATTGAAAATCAATAAGCAGCTGGTGTGAACCTGCCAAGTCACAGCGTGAAAATGGGTATATAGTGAGCAGGGATTTATGTTTGGTCCCTGAGTTTTGCCAGCCCAAAATCTAACAAAGGAAAAATATGCAATATGTATGTCAATCCATTGGCCTTCAGTTAATCTCAGGTCAGCACAGATTATCTGGATTAATTAAACCTGCTACTAATCAGATTATAGGCCTATTAGAATGTAGCTGTGTACTACACACAGCTTTGTTACAATGCCATAACAAAGGATTTCTGGTATGCACATTTCTGCTAACATCCAAGTTCAGTTTGCTCTAGAGTAAAAAAAATGTACAACGGCCATCTAGTATCTCACAGAATGAGCATGGAAAACAATTGGGTTTAATCAGTCAACACCGCAGCCAATCTTCAGAAAACAATTGGGTTTAATCAGTAGTGAAATCTATGATGCATGTTTTGCATTTGTCTGCAAAACACTAGGTTAAATCCTCATAAGGAGGGTATTGACCGCTGTCTTGACGGATTGCATCAAAGTTTACTGTTCATTTCGAAGGCAAATTTGGGTTTGCATTATAAGATGCGTAAAATGTTAATTTTTCAAGTTGAGTTCTGGTTGCATTCAGGCTTGTTAACTATACTATCATATGCATTTGTTGTTGCAATTTTCTGAATTTCATTTAAGGACTGCAATTGATGTTGCAGTGTTGACATTGTCATCTACAATAAATGATCCAATTTCAATTTTTGATTGATTGCAAGAGTTTATACACACCATGGTTGGTGTGGACTTTCCAAACCATAGCTAGGATTTGGGAACCTTACAAGTTTGGAGTAATGTTTGAATTCTAAATATTAGAAGAGTTCAATGAAATGCCTGCACTTCAGGATTCAACTAGTAAATTGCAAGATTAATGATATGACATTTATACTCAACAGCAATTTTCAGTCTACACTAGCAGTTATGGATTTATGTAATGTAGAGAAAGTAATGTGGTCAAGTATACACAATTATTTGTACAGATGAAAGTTGTTAGCAGGATTCTTGTGCCAAGTTAAACTGGCATTGCGAACAAGGTACAGGTTATAGGAGTAAATAAAAATATAGAAGTACGATGGTGCCGTGGAAAATTTGCTAGAAAGTATGCTATGACAACCTTTTTAATTTAAAGGATCATTTGTATAAAAAATAAATAGCAGGCTGGATTGGAATTGATCTCACATAACTGCTTGGTGAAAATTAAAATATAGAAGTTTATACATTCAAATATATAATTAATTGATATTCTTGCCTTCGCTCACATAACTGGTTAGTGAGCATTAAAATATTGGAGATTATTATATTCGTTCACACTCCTAAATATATAGTTAATTGATATTCTTATCTTTCGGGTCACTAGGTGTCACTCTTTGAAGTGGTGGTACATTTTATCATCATCATTATACTTCGAGAGCAGTTTCTTCCGCTCTATGCTTGGTATATTTCATGTTTATTTGTTGATTTGGCTAATTTGGATCACAGCAGCAACTAGTATCAAGGTGCTTTTTTTTAAAAGCAAGGTTGTGGTTTGCAAGAAAAGTTTTGGTAAGCTTATGCTTTATCCAATTTTGGGGTTGTTTTCATTTATTTTTGTCTTCAGTCATGGGCATATGTGTGGAAGAGGAGTATTCAACAACTTGGGCATAAAGCAAAATGTGGAAGAAGAGTATTAAACAACTTACAAATAGTGATATTGCTGTCATAAAAATGAAAATTACTTAGCAAAAAAGTGAAAATTACTTAACAAAAAAGTGAAAATTGAAAATAGAGATTGTATCAATTGCATATATACCTGATGAAAATTCAAGAATTGATTATCTAAAGAAGAGTATTAAACAACTTACAAATAGTGATATTGCCGTCATAAAAATGAAAATTACTTAGCAAAAAAGTGAAAATTACTTGGCAAAAAGTGAAAATTGAAAATAGAGATTGTATCAATTGCATATATACCTAATGAAAATTCAAGAATTGATTATCTATGACGAAACAACTTTGTGATTAATACATAGTGGCCCATAAAATTCTAACATTATTAAGCAATGTATCTTGAAGTATTTATGTCCAATTTTGAGTTACTGCATCCAAGGTCGTTATATTATTGTGATTCATTGAATGATCACTTTAAGAATATGAAGCACATACACTTTGTAACACCCCAACAGATTAATTAGGATCAATTAAGCTATTAGAATACTGAGTTAGCTGTTAGGGCCATACTAATAAAGTAGATATTATTTAACTTGAATAGGAAATGAAATAGCAAGTAAATAAAAAGGTTAAGCATTAAAATTAGCTAATAAATTGTAGTTAAGTTAATTAAAAACGCTTAGAAAAAGTGAGGTGCATGAGAGCCACATGGCACCCATGCAAACATACCTCTAAATTTACCATTTTCTAATTTACTTGCATAAACAAAGGAATTGAGGGCAATTTAGGGGGATGTTTTTGTTCATGCCGGTGTTTGGGGGTTTGGATGTTATTTGTTTTGGGGAGGTTTTGTTTGATCTAGGGGTTCTACGAGTTCTATGGAGTCGAAGGTTTGGAGGATAAGGGTAGAATAGGACTCCGATTGGCGTTGTTTGGGCTAGCTTGGTATTGCTAAGTGAGGGTTCGGGGGCTCTCAGTCTATGACTGAGGGGTTGGGAGGAGAGTGGTCCCCCACAAGTGGTTTCCAACGACTGTTTCCATGGTTTTGAGGCTTCGTCGATAACTCTGTAAGTCCAAATTTTACCTCAAGTTACAGGTGTGGCTTCTTCCTCACTTTAGCGAGTATCTTTTAATTTCATTTACATTTTTGGTTACAGATTTAATTATGTTGTTGTTGTAATTATTCCTTTTGCAGTATTTAATCAAATTTACTTAATTTAACACAAATATTTCAACGTGAATATAAGTTCATTAATGAATGTAATTGTTTATTGTTTTACTTCTTAATGATAATTTAGTTATTAAATTAGAGTTTAGGATCATATTAGCAATTTGAGCCCTACACACTTTACTTGTAGAAGTGATCCCTTGTATTAGTTAGAATGTCATAACCCAATAAATATGTATGGTGGAAAACATTGAATTGACAATATATAAACACAAAATATAAACAAAGGAGATGAAACATAAAGTAAGCAATATAGATCATTGGACTAACAATCTAGAGGAGATGAAACATTGATATAAGGAAGTAAATTCACAACATAATGTACACAAGGTACACATAAGGTAATCAAATGCCTACATAATTTGGGTTGAACTCCATTTTTAACTAGACCAAGGAAGAATCACATAGATTGGTGTGGAGCATGAGTAATAATTTCTAAGAATGAACTATCAAGTCTTATATGAGGAGTCACAAGGGCTTAAGTAAGTTCACTAAGAGTCACACCTTTTAAGATATATGATTCAATAAGAGTAATATATTTTTTGATTAAAATGATTCCTTTGATTATTATAATAAACAATATGGACAATCCGTTTCATATAAAAGAGGTGGGTTGCAATAACATAACAACCATTATTGTAGAGTTTAAAATAAAGCCTAAGATGCCTTAGACACTAAGACTTGATGGATAACAATACAAAAATGCATGGTTGGCTTTGGCCAAAATTGCCATGAGCTATAACCCAAAATCCAAAATCGGGCGAATTGGCCAAAATATGGTAGCAAATACTTTTGTAGTGGAAGGGACAATAGATAGTGCGGGAAGTGGGTCATCCTTGGAAGGTGGTGGCACCAACCCTCTAAATCAAGTCCAACATCCACAATAGTAGTTTCCCAGGCATTACTTCCTTGCTTAGGTCCAAGAGGCTTCTACACTTTGGAGATAGAAAGGGGCATTGCAAGAATTTTCCTTCCATTTTGTTGGTGCAAAGAAAGCATTACATTACACATGATGCTATTGAGCCAATATATTTGAGGGATATTATGGTCGATACGAGCAATGAGACCAAACAAATCAGGTAGGGGTATTGGTGAAAGGCTTCATGTTCATAGTTCGAGGAGTTGTGCCCTTATGGTGAATTAAATGTTGCAGATATATAATCTCAACTTGCAACTTCTAGAGTTGTGCTAAAATTTGTGAGTGCTAACTAAAGCATACCAATACGCCAACATACCAAGATAATCTTTTGTCAAGCTTAACTCTCTTAACCAAGCATTTGTGTTTTTGTTTCCAAATACAAAATAAATTTTCAAACCAAAACATTGCCAAGTTGCTTGGAGTTCTATGGCCCAAAGAAGCCTATCACCTAAGAAGGTTTCTTTCCAAGAACTCCATGTAGGTAGGATTTGACTACATCACATGTACACCCAACCTAAAGCTAACTTAAAAGCATATTCACAAAACCAAACCACATGCTTAATAGTTTATTTCCTTTTAAAAATGGGACACTTACACAACTCAAGTCCCAAATGTTGTAGTTTGTGGCCAANATATATATATATATATATATATATATATATATATATATATTATTGTTGCTATGGTAGTCATCCACAAGGAGGACATACATAATAACTGAGTCCTTAGCTTTGAATGAAGGTGCCAAACCTTAGTGAGCCTATCATCAATGTTAGGCTTGGGTAGAGCTATTAATACATATCGATTAACAAGCTTATATTTTCAAAAGGCTTTGGAAAAATTCCATTGCTAATATCCCCTTTGGCCTGAATGGGCTCATAGGCAATATCGATGAAAATGTGATTACAAATAAGGCTTTTGATCTTATCCAAGATCAGCAAGTTAGGGGTAATGAGTTTGAATTCTTCTTTGAACACACTAGCTCTTATAGTCTCTAGATTGACTATCAAATAAATCAATGGATTTTTGAATAACTTTCTTAAATAGATGTTTGGTTGAGACTTAGGTTGATTATGTTAGAGGCTTATCATTAAATAATATCATAGGTAATTATCATTGAAGTACAAGCCTTCTCTTAGATAGTTTCCCTGCCGTTTATACCATGATTTAATATTCATGCATTCCAAATGTTCATTTTAAGTTTTAAACCTGTGAGGTGAAACAATGCATACATACTCTTAAGCAAAACAAAGATTAAACCATAGTACATAAAGATTTACTATGGAAACTCTTAACTAGAAAAAACCAACAAAACTTAGGATGCATCTCTATCTTTTCATTGTGTTTTATTAAACCATTAACAATACAATATCCAGGTATATTCCATAATATCCAAAACCCCAATATGTTAACTTGGATTAGATCTAGACCCCAACCCCTTACTCAAGATTAATTAGATTTTGTTTGAAAATATAACTATAAAATACTTTGGAGCTTTGTCTTGAACCCTATGATTCAGGGCTAGTGCTCCTTATCGAAATCTACTTGGTGGGGTAGGGGAGTAGCGATACTCCCCTAGACAACGCCATACACATGCCCAGGGCATGCAATATAATGGACAACGGGGAGAGATCGTATGGTGACAACCCACATGCAAAGAATATAACACATACCCAACATAATATATTCTCATTGAAGGACAAGCCTTCTTTCAAATAGTTTACCTACCATTTACACCATGATTCAATAGATTCTCGTGCATTCCAGATGCTCACCACCACAACAAAAAAATCAAAATTTACATGTGAAGAAGTTTGTGAATCTAGATCACGGAGGGCTCCCTTAACAATAAAATTTCGAATAACTATTTCTAATCCTCATCTCAATAAAAAAACTGAAATGACCTATTCTACACAAATAACTTGAGCTTGTGTATAAGAGTGAATGACCCCAGACAACCCTAGTGCTTGGAGCAAAGGCTTTAGTGAACTTTATGAAAGTCCATTTTACATTGAGCATTTGCCCAAAGGGAATTCCTAAGGATATCAAGTCTTTAATAGGTTGATTATGAGGGAACCCATACGAGGAATAATAAACATAGGTAGTCGTTAATATTTTAATACAAATGTGAAATTTGTTGCAACCATTGAGAGCAGGGGTATGCTTTATTTATCAATTTTGCCTTCAATTTGCTATCTTTTGGAGTTACTCCAAAAGCATTTACATCATGCTTAGGGGTGCTTCATGTGATGTTGAGTGCATAGTGTGATGCCTACGCTTGGTTGTATCTTAGTGGGCATACACATTTGATATAAGTCACTCATAGATTGCTATATCTTAGGTTAATGCTTATGTGGAACACTTCCTACAAGGTTGGAGACCAATGTGGGATGGTGATATTTTTCATGAGGCACACATGAAGGGCATAATTGCTTGCTTGGGAAGAGCATTACGCATTTAGGAGGGTATTGAACCCCAGGTAGCATGGGAACTAGATAAATGTTTAGGGTTAAATTTCACCCTTGGGCTATTTCAAAATTATTTTCCGAAAAAAGATTCATAATTTCCATTTTTTTTTCTGAACATGGTTTGCACATATTTTATATGATAAGTGTTATCAGGAATATATCACCTTCTATGGACATAAGTTGTTCCTCTGGTCGGAATGGTTCAGATCCAGAACAAATGAGTGAATAACTCGGTTGAAGACTTTCCCTGAACGTTGTAGACGCCTGGAATATAACTTTGATGAAAGACCTGTATACCTGTAAGACATATCAAACATACAAAGACATCAAAGCTACCAGAAAATCATCTACACATCCATATTAGTGACTAAGGAATCCAATAACATATGTGAGATTTACGCAACAAACATGTGGGAAGGAAATCAACTTTGCATTAGAAAATAAATGAAAGAGCTTACAACCATGTGCCTTAGTGTCGAGACACTCCTTCACAAGACTAGCACCTTGTCTCCGATAGCTCCAACTTGCTCCACAATCGCTCTTTGATGGATTAGGCCAGGGTATCAATTCAACAACATAACTCTACTATTCTTCTCTCTCCCTCAACCATGGAGTATGAGCTTGTATTTATAGGGCTCAAATAGATAGGATGGTTGAGATATTGGTGGGTGAGGTGGCTACAAGATCCTAAAAGGAGGGATCTCAACCTTAACCAACCTAGGTGAGTAGGGATAAGGTTAAACACGAGGCTCTTGATCTAGAAGCCTCGAGAAAACTCCCTTTTTTCACCTTTTACCAGGGGCATTGCTTATACCCCTTTATGACAGAGCGATGATGGGTAGGAACCGCACCACATAGGTTAAAGGCAGTGGCATTGCCTAGTTCTCACACAACTAGTGCGGTGCTGAACAGGGTACCGCTTAATTGCTTGAGGGTAGAAGCGGTGCTGCAAATTTATATGTTGGAATCAACATCTGGAGCAGGATTCTCTTTAAGTTTGGGATTTGAGGGAAAAAGTCTTGTGTTAGGGATCCTATCACATGCTGGTGACAGATTTTAAGTGTAACAGAATGCCCCCCAGAGCATGAGGCTAGAGAGATATGATAGGCGAGAGCTTTGATAGAGTAAGTTATCACTTCAAGGTAAGAACCGGCTTGATTGGAGAGTGTCATCGAACAGGCATTTGAAATACATCAATACTTTGACTCATGAATAGATGTAATCTCATCATGGCTGTAGACCAATACAAAATAGATCCATGAGAGGAATAGACAACCATGGCTACTAGAATATAGTGTAGATCCATGTAATAAAAGACTCAAACTTGGACATAGCTACCAGATATACAATGTAGATCTATGTCATACAGACGCAAATTTGAGCATAGCCACGACCATACAAATGTGGATCCATGATGGTACTTCATACAATATACTCCATCGCAACCTGGGGAGAAAGCTATGAGTGCTTTAACAAATACCCAACGTCTTCGTCTCGTCTTCCATAAAGTACAATTCTATCCATGTGATTACAATGTTCTGAAGTCGAATATGGTAGAAACCACTTGATTACCGGTCAATGATGTAAACCGTTAACAAGTGCGAGGGAAATCACCATTGATGTCAATGATTCCCAAAGTACCCTAGTACAATCTACTGAATGTGAATAGATGTCTTAGTGTCGAACACCCAGCAGAGTCTTTCGATCAAAGGCTAATGATGTGAACCTTTGTCGATAGCGAGAGAATTTGTCATTGAGGCATACAGATCTCAAGTTACTAAATTTGTTTCTAAGACTATTTCTTGGATGATGAGTTGATGTCGACAGGAATAGTCTCGTTGAAGGAGGGCCATGATGAATCCCACATCGACGACACGAAACTTGGAACAAAGTCTTGGAATATCCTAAATCACGTAACCATAGGACCGACTCAAAGTACTGACACAAAGGCTGTTTTAACTACAGAGGTAAACTTCTTTCTTCCTTTGAACATTGGGTGGCACGACGAAAGACTTGGCAGCATGACTAGACCAGACAGACACATAATGCGACAGTGGACAATGCATTCTTTTGAAAGACTCAAAGGAGTGACATGACTCATGAAAGTGGATTGACTTGTTGGTCAGCTGAATACCCAATTGACTGAATGATATGCAAACAAGTGCCATGTTCAAATGCGACAAATGACTGTCATTGGATTTGCAAAATTGATTCCCTTCCCTTAATTCCCCCATCATGATTGATGAGTGCCTCTTTTCGTTTTTACGAGTTCAAAGAAGGTAAAAAACACTCGTTTAAGCTTATTCGAAGACAAGTCCGTTCCCATACATTTCACGAACCTGGGAAAGGAGGGGTTCGATCCGAAAAAAGGGTCTCTCGGTGTTTAGTTTAACGAGTCCAATGAAAGCAAACTCGACATTGTTCATATTTAGAGAGTCTGAACGAAGATACAAGAAAACTCCAAAGGGTCTTTTTTTCGTAAAATAGTCTATCCGAACCGAAAAAGAGATAACCTACCGTCAGAGAGATGTCTCTTCAAATACTTTTACGAGTATGAAGAAGACAAGTATTCGACAATCTTTTCATATTTAGGGAGTCCGAAAAGAGCTTAAAGGAGACTCCAATAGGTCTCTTTTTTAATGATGAACAGTTTTACGAGTGTAAAACGAATTAAAAAAAAGACTCGAAACTTTGCTACTGAGTTCTGAGAGCGTGACCAAAGTATCGAAACAAACGCTCGGGGACTTTTTCCGTTTTAAGGAAGTACGAAAAAGTAAAAAACAAACTCCCCATAGACTTTTACTGTTTTCATTTCTACCCCTGCAAAACTCAATAGCAACGTTAATTTCTCGAAAAATGACCTTTAATGATTTTAAAATATTAAAATGACGTTAAAAAACCCTAAAATGGTTATATAAAAGTCATTTCAAATAGTAAAAATCAAAACATTTCACTATTTACCACTAGTCAAGAGCATTTTGGTGCAAATTTGAACCAGATCTTTAGCTGCTGATTTCAGGAGATCCAACCGTCCGATTTGAGCGCTGTTAGAGCCAAGTAAAAGACAAAACCCTAATCTTTCACTTTTAAGTATTTATTTTTTGGTTTTAGGAGGGTTTTTGGCCATTTTAGGCAGGCCCTAATCTTGAAATGCGGGCACCGCTCCTGCCCCTTACGGGACAGGCGATGCACCATGAGAATCGCGCTTCTAATACTGCGCTCAGGCGGTGCCACCGCTCTGTGCAAATGGGGCTCAGGCGGTGCCGGCCGTGAGCTTAGAAAAAAACATGGATAGGAAAAAACACAAGCTTTTGATTGATTTTGATGATTGGATATGCTTTTAACTAGTCCATCAATGATTTTTGGCAGGTTTTCAGCGGTCGAAAATGGTGATATGGAAGGAACGACAGCATGATGATGATGATGCCCGTGCTGAAAGAGATGCGGGATGTATAGCCGCATTAAGGAACTGCGGCCTCCTCAAGTTCTTCTGCACACCTAGTATGGTGTCTGATAAGAGATTGCAGGAGTATATACTCCATATGTGGAATCCAGACCAACAATACTTCGAGGTGGGGGCACACATGTTGACCATTGAGGTAGAAGATATCTACTTCTTGACTGGATTGTCGAGACGGGGCGCCCTGATTTCATTGATTGGTTCTCGTGGAGGGGATGTGACTACTTAGGAGCTAATTGATCGCCACTGCCTTCCTGATACTAGAACTTCAGGGAAGAAGATTCCCATCAAGGAAGTAGTGGATCTTCCTCTCCACACTCTTCTTTTTACCATGCAAAGGCTGGCTGGGAGCCAAGGGGCTCATCAAGATTCTAGCGCACATATGTTGTATGCAATAGAGGCTATGGCACCTACAGTCTTCAACTGGGTGGAGGCATTGCTATCGGTCTTTAAAGACCAGCTGACCAAGTGTTGGCAAGGAGAACTAAAATAGTTTGGCTATGGTTCTATCTTAGCATGTTTCTTTTTTGAGCGGGTCCCTCAGCTGAGACCCCAAGTGGTTTTTACTGAACTGAGGGCAAGAGACCCTCGTATGTTGAGGTGGGTCAGGATCATGGCCTGTACATGAGCAGGCAGAGGGAAGGTGAAGTTCGGGGCTCCATTCTTCCAATGGCTTAGTGACCAAATCCTCATGATTGAGGATTATGCTTATGTAGGCACTGATTTCAGGGGAGTCCTTGACCTACCACTTCCACCTGGCGGACAGTGGGGACACATGGGTAAGAAACAAAACCCTAAAGATAGCTATTTGTGTTTTTTGTCTTTTAATGTTTTTTATTTTTTATGTAGAGTAACGAGACCTGGAATTTTTATGCAGATGTAGGAGATGCACGACCTGGGGAATCATCCCCACGAGACAGATGAGTGGGAGCTCGATTTGTTCAACGAGGTGATGACCCTATGGGAGAGTTGCAGGAGAACCTAGAGAGGCTTACATTGGACATACCCAATGCATCCATTGATGATCTCTCGATGCGCTATCAGAGGCACGCAATAGGGGTGTCAAGCCGCTTCAGTCGTCTGCTACGTAAAGTAAGGCGGGCTGTTATGTGCTACCATGAGCATCACTAGCTCCTACATGATGTATCACTGAAAGCTGCCATAGCTTTAGATTTTTGCATGGTTTTGTGATGCCTGAAAGCCAGAGTGCTTCAGATGAGATCTCGTGACCTATTTTTGTAAAAACACTTATATATATATATATATATATATAGATATAGATATAGATATAGATATAGATATAGATATATATACAGACTTTTTCTTCCGATGTTTATGCTTCAAATGGGAATTGTATTTACATGAGTTTTTATACGCCCTAACTGTTTGTTTACAATGTTATGAACCATGTTTAACTTTCTTGCTATGAATGGGCAATATACCAATCTAGGATATAATTTGCCAATGCATCAACAACTGCATTGTCTGCCCTAGGGATATGCCTGTAAGTAATGACTTGAAATGACCTTTCTAATTAACATACCCTCCGATAGAGACAGAGTAGTATAGGGTTTCGTATGGTGTAAACCCGTTTTAAATGACAAACCACCAATTGTGAGTCCATGAATACTACCAAGTCACGAATGTCCCGGGATGCATCCTTAGTCAAGAGACCTATGACTGCTTCATACTCGACGATATTGTTGGTAGCAGGACCAATACAAACTGCTCCTGAACTCACTAGATCGTGTGCAGGGGAATACAGAACCCAAGCAACTGAAGCAAGGTTCAGGGTATGGCGGCAAGCACCATCGGCAAAGCCATAAAAAGCCATATGATTTGCATAACCAAAACATGGTATAAACAGTCTAGACATTAAACTCAAAACCATATTGAAAGTACCAAAACACACTGAAAAGTCAAATAATGTACATATATACAAGGTACCATATATGAATGATCTAAGCATAGTACCTCTTCAAGTACAACCCATTGCGAGGTTGCCCGAAGGGGATTCCATCATAATCCACGAGCTAGTAGGCCCCTTTTTCTAAAACCTTGGAAACGATAAAAGGACCGTACCACATCGATTCAAACTTCCCTTTTCCTAGCTTATCATGTCTCTGATCATAAGTCAGGACTAGGTCACCTTCATTAAACACGCGAGGTTCGATAGATTTATCGTATTGCGCCTTGACGCGTTTCTTGTGTGCCTCATTAACTAAGGCGGCATCTTGTCTAGTTTTGTCAATGTTGGTTAAATATAAAAACATTTCTTCCTCGGTAGAAGTATTAGGGAGAAGTTCAACGACAAGTTTCAAAGACAGAATTTGACACTGAATAGGTAGGACAGCTTCTAGTCCATATACTAATTGAAAATGGGTAAACCCAGTTGCTGTTTTCACTGAAGTTCTATAAGCCCAAAGAGCCGAGAAGAGAGTCTAGTGCCAGTTGGATTTGTGATCTCCAACCATCCGACGTAGCATAGTTTTTAAAACTTTGTTAATGGCCTCAACTTGACCATTAGCTTGCAGATAATAGGGGGTTGAGTTTTCATGGCGAAAACCCAACTTAGCACTTAACTCTACCATCACCTGATTCCGGAAATGTGATCCGTGATAAGTGACAATAGACTAAGGAACTCCAAACCTAGCTATTACATGGTTAAAAAGAAAGAGGGCGGCAGTCTTACCATCCTCTGCATATGTAGGCATAGCCTCAGCCCACTTAGTGAAATAATCCACGGCTACTATGATGTAACCATGCCCCCCGACTGAGGTAGGATTTGAATGCAAGAAATCCATCCTCCATTTGGCGAAAGGGCCAACGACAATGATGGGGTGTAATGGAGCAGGGTGGGTGCGTTTTTTCGGGTAAAAGTGTTAACATGGTGGGCATTTCTTAACAGCCTCATGACAATCTTTAAAAATATAAGGCCAGAAATAGCCAGTGCGTAGGATTTTTTGGGCTATAGCCATCCTAGAAAGATGACCACCACATGCTCCTAAATGGCAGTCATTAAGAACTTGTTTAGCCTCGTCATGTGTGAGGCATTGTCGGAGAATGGTATCTATACCATGTCTATACAAGTTATCATTGAGGACAAGATAGTACTTTGCGTGGTGACGAATACGGTGACGATCCTCATGAGATATAGTAGGTTGAAAACGTTGTGTCTGGAGATAAATGATTAAATCTCCATACCACGGGTCAGTTGTGCTTATTAGGAACATAAATTCATCCGGGAATGAATCACTGGGTTCAGAATCCGTTAAAGCACAGGGAAGATCACACATCAGCTCGGAAAAAACTAATGACTTCTTTGAAGTAGCTTTGGCAAACTCAAGATCGAACTCCTGTAGGATAACAATCCATCGGGAGTATTTTCCCCCCAGCACCTGACATGTCAAAATGTAGTACACAGGGTTTTGGTCTGCGAGTACAGTAGTGGTGCAAAGCAGGATGTAGTGACAAAATTTTTGGATAGCAATGACCGTAGCCAATGCTAGCTTCTCCACATGTGAGTATCAAGTTTCGAAATCTAGAAGATTCTTACTGGTGTAATAAATCACGTGTTCTAGGACGTTCTGGTCCTCTTGAGCTAAAACCATTTCGATAGTAGTAGTAGAGGTAGCAACATACAAGAGAAAATTCTTCGAGTAATCCGGGGGGTGTATGACGGGTGAATGAGTCAGATCATGTTTGAGATTCTCGAAGGCACGTTGGGCCTGGTCATCCCAGAAGAATGGAGTGTCCTTCTTAAGGAGACGCATATAACTGTGCATTTTCTCAGCGAAGTTACAAACAAAATGATGAAGAAAGTTTGCCTTCTCTTACAAACTTTGGAGTTCAAGTAGGTTGGTTGGGGCAGGTAAAGCGAGTATTGCAACAATCTTTAAGGGATCAATCCGAATACCATCCTTGGAAACTACAAAGCCTAAGAGACATCCCGTCTCAACGCAAAAAACACATTTGTGTGGGTTCAGCTGTATCTTGTAATGGCGACACCTCATAAAAATGTCTCGAAGATACCAAGGATGGTCTTCTCGTAGCTGTGAGTGCGCAGGGAGATCATCGAGGTAAGGCTCCACAATATTCTTAATATCGTGAAATGCATAGGACATGCCACGCTGGAATGTGGCCTCAACGTTCTTAAGGCCAAAAGGTAACTTCTTGTAGGCAAAGGTCCCCCACGGGCATATAAATGCTGTCTTATGCTGATCGACGGGCAATATCTCAATCTGATTGTAGCTAGAAAAACCATCCATAAATGAGAAGATGACACTCCCAGCACAGTTATCGATAATTTGATCGATGCGTGGAGTTAGAAAGTTGTCCTTGGGACAAGCTTTATTCAGATCTCAGAAATCGATACAGACTCAAATAGTTCCCTGCTTTTTGTTCACAGGAACAATATTCGATACCCATTCCGTCAGGGATACAGGATAGATAAATCCCGCCTTCATAAGTTTTTCGACTTCGTCTTTGATAGCCACAACCTTTTGCGGATGGACTTGTCTCAATTTCTGCCTAACTAGTCTGGCCGTAGGATATGTTTTGATCTCGTGGACTATAATGGATGAATCTATCCCAGGCATTTCTTCATAGGACTAGGCAAAAATATCTCAGAATTCTTTAAAAAGTGCTTTATACTCTTCAGTTTCAACTATTGAACAGTTCTGCCCTATGTGAACATGTTCAATAGTTCCAGACTTGACTTATATGTCGATTGGAACCGTTTTGGTAATGTTGCATAAATTTCCTTCAGACTCAGAATCTCACAACGAGACATGTGTTTACGGATTGTCAACAATGTCAGTACCTAAGAGAGATACAAAATCATTATTTGTCGCACTGGTATTGGGGAGGAATGAAGATCTATGATGATGATCCTCCCATACGGATGTACTTGTATTCATAATCTCTGTAATAGACTCATCCGATGGAAAAGTCTGCGAGAGATAATCTAGAATAGGAAGTGAAGGTTCTAACTAGTAGGGCAGGTGGTAAGGATCCGAGGCCACCAGATGAAGATCATTCGTAGGAACATCGGAAACAGATTGGATGGCATCATAAACTGCTTCATGCGGGCTGAGGGAGGATGTCTCAACAACTTATTTACCCTTAGGATCATAATCAAATGAAGAGATCATATTGATCGTTACTGTTTCTGTGCTAGAAGGGGTTGACGGAAACACCCCTATGAGGGCGGAGTCTTTCAACATCCCTACCCCAATCGACTGGTAAGGAGGAGGGGACTGACCTAGCAAAGGGATATTATTTGTCATAGGAGTGGTAACATCTGCTGTACAGAAATCAAGTTGATCAATTGTCACAATCTTTCCCAAATGTAGAAACTGGAGGGTTCTAAATACCGTCAAAGCGACAACGGTCATAGCATAAAACCAGTTTCTTCCTAGGAGAATATTGTAGTCTAACGGGGCATCCACTACTTCCACTTGAATGGAAACAGTTTTGCCCCCTAGCTCAATTGAAAGGGTTGGCATGAGACCATAGGACTGGAAACCTCTTCCGTCAAAGGCTTTTAGTGTTGTCGGAGATTTTACAAGCTCGAGATAGCCAATGGCTTTCCAACAGGACAAAGACAAAACATAAGTTGAAGCACCTTCATCTAGAACAATCCTAAGACCTTTTTCCCAACTACTTTAGTTATGACTTGAAAAGCTAGTTGGTGGGGCAATCTAGGTTTAAGGTTCTCCGGATTGAAATGAATCTGATTCATGTCACTTGGGTCTGTAGCTCCCAAAGCGGTTAACAAGTTTTTGCGTTGTGTAGGACAACTTTGGAGCACTTCTAAGATAGACATTGCACATGGTGCTTGAGCTAGGTCTTCTACGGCATTATAAAACTGTGCAGCTCAGGCATTAGGGTTAAAAAATACCTTCCTAAGAGTACTCTTGGGCGGACGCAAAATCATGTCGAGATTAGGCTTCTCAATCATTAAGGGACCATTAGACGAGGATGCGGGAGAACCAGTAGAAGGAGCTTTATCAGGAGAATGTTTCTCAATTTTCTTCTCCTCTGGTTTGTCATATGATTGACTTCGAGTTGTTAGCATTGTGTTGGATGGGTTCATTGATCAATTTGGACAAATCATGCAAGTCCAAAGTTGCTAGGAAAGGTAACTGACGGTTCGGTTCAACATACTGGTAATATTGATAAGACATGTAACCACTAGTAGGACCGTAAGTGGACTGATACATAGGCTACTGAAAAGGCTAATGAGATGATAAACCTCCAGAAGATGGACCTCCAGGGTTAGGGCCGCCAGGACCACCAGGGCCATTAGGAGGATTAGGAGGAGGACTGCTAGGACCTCTAGGACCTCCGAGACCACCGGGACTACCAAGGGGCGGTATGTCAGGACCTCCAGGACCATCAGGACCCCCAGAACCACTTGGAGGAGGACCACCAGGGCCCCCAGAACCACTAGGAGGAGGACCACCAAGACCCCCGGGACCTCCAGGAGGAGGACCACCATAAGGTGGCCCTCCGACACCTCTAGTTGTATGAATAGTTATCCCCCCCATAGCTGGCATGCAGGACCATTTGGGTTGCCCCCATGGAGTAAAAGTATTTCCAGGATATGGAATTCCAGGGTATGACATGCTTGTAGGGGTAGGTTGGTAATTCATATTTCCTACAGGTACTGGATTTGCTGGGTAACCATACCCCCATGAAGCTTAACTAATGACAGGTTGTACCCCTAAGGGTTAGCCTGAATTCAATGGAGGGTTAACTATATTCGTAGGGGGAACATAAACTATGGATTGTCCTACAACAGAGGTTTGTCTATTATTCGCAACAATCCCATTAGTGGGTAACGTAGGTCACGCCAGGGGTTTCCCCCCGGCGCTAGAAGGTACTAACACTAATGGAATTGAAGGTTTCTCGCTGGCCACTGCAAGCACTGGATGACTCGAGACATACGTAGAACTTACTGCCACAGGGGCAAAATTAGAGGTCGGACCTAGATTGTAAGAAGTCTCACCATGTACTGTACGAACTTTAGAAAAAGGTTTAGCTTCAGATAGGGGCCAAGGGTCGGTATTACGGGGGAGAAGAGCCAACATAGGTTCTTTATGAGGTATGTGGGTTGCCAATATCGAATCTAATCTCTGCATTCTCTCTTGAAAATCACGAGCACGGTGAATGGAAGCTTGGATTTGTCTATATTCTTCTTCACCTGGTGAAGATTGTTTAAGAGAGAGCATATTAACCCCAAATGAGGCAATGGCTTGCCACATGGAAGTTCTCCAAAACGGAGCATCTGGCCCATATTCAGATGGAACAGGGCTGTCGGTATGACCTTCCACATGCGGATGAAAGGAAATATCGGCTATAGGAGGTTGTTGAGCCAAAGGATTTGTATAAGAAGTGAATTGGTCTCCACTTTCTACAACTATATTCTCCTCCACCTGGGAAGTAGTTGTAGCTCCTTCGACAATAGCTTCCATTGGACCTTCTCCTGTAACGGGAGGAAAGTCGGGTGGTAAGCTCTGTGTTCTTCTGGACCGTCTCACAGCCAGATTACACGGTTCCTAATCTAACCTAGGGTTTCAAAGCTAAGAAAAAACACACAAAAAATTTCTCCTACTCAAGCTACAGGCCAACAGGAAAATTCAAATGATAGGATGAGCTCAAATGGCCGGTCTCTCACCAGGATTGTCAAGTAAGTGCAACTCGCGATATACCACAAGGGTACGTGCGTAGTAATCTCCCCGAATGCTGTTTTTGGTGTATTGCTCCACACAAGACGACCAAAGGTATTTTCTCAGATAGATAGGGTATCCTAGTGGGGTCTCCCGATATATGCTAGGTACGTGGGAGCTCAAATTGGTAGTAGTGCTGTCTAATGCACAACCGTTCACAAGGGGACTTTCGATATACAATCGAGTACGTGAAGTACCTTTCTATATACCTCAAGGGTGCGTGAAAGGCCGTTCGATATACCGACGGTACGTAGAAGAACCACGCGAGTCCCAAGATGTAGTGCGAACAAGTAACGACAGCTCCTATGCTTAACGACGCCCGAACACGTCTCTAACCTAGCACTCAAATTTCTATACAAATTTTAAGCCTATAACTGCCGTTAATTTTAAAGTGGACGGTTAGGTGAATGCATGAGGTTTTGACAGAAAAGTAAAACCATGCAGATATGAAATGCAAGTTCATTCACTTTACCATTCAGTATGTCTAATTACGGGAAGGAGAGAGGTTGTTTTTCTTTTCAATTTTGCTTTAAAACCAAAAAATTCCCCAAACAACTATACTAATTATTATTTTTAAATTTTTTTTTTTTTTTCCGAGCATACAATCAAACAACACTTTCTTCAAATCAACTCTTTTGAAAACACACAGGTAGGGTAAGATCTCTTTTCAAATGAAGAAGAAAGACAAACAACACTTAAATATGCATATGCAAGCTATTTTTTCGATTTTCTCTGAAGCATGGAAAGATCTAACTTAAACTATTGATACTTTTTCATTTTTGATGAGATAATGATGCAAAAGAGACAACAGAATAGAGGAGTATTGAAAGCTTGTGAGGCTAATCAGAGATCCGATGGCTTAGGCTCAATGAAATAATGACCTAATCTCAACAAATTTTCTTTTTAAAGTGAAAAGAAGTCTTTCTCACACTTAACGAGAAATTGAAACATGCAAATTGATCTAAGGGAGTCATTCTTTTTAGTGCTATTCTATAACAAGTAGAGATCTAATCTGACCTATAGTTTCCAACTAACTCCTTTCAAGAAAAAACAAACTTACAAGCATTAATGAATGATGAATCTAACCTAGCTTTTTGATTTGAACAAACAAGCAATTTCCACATAAAAATTCCATATTTCAATCACTCAAGCAAGTTCAAACAAGTCTGGATAAGACCAATTAAACACACCAAATCCAAAAAATCACAATTTTTTTACAAATACTTGAAAAAATCAAAGCCTGGGACAGGCCTACCTGGCACCGCGTAGATGAAGTTGCTAACAGGTGGTTTTGAGGCAGAACTGCTCCTTGCTCACTGGATTTAGGCGGTGGCACCGCCTATTGCTAACTGGACTTAGGCGGTGGCACCGCTTCTTGCCAAAGGCACATGCACGGTTCTCTGTAATCACCCAGAACAGTAGGAGAGCGAAAAATCAAGTTAGAAATGTCAAAAAATTCATAAAAACTGATGAATCAACCACAATAAAGAGCTCAGAAAGTTAAGGTGGCTTAGATCTGAAGAGATATGAAGGTTTCAAACCAAAACTTTCAGTAGATCAGATGTAGATCTGACTACAAACATAGGAGGCTGGAGCTTGGATTCGGATAAGAGTATTTCATAAACTGAGGAAGAACAAGACGTATCTATTCCCCAACAAAGTCGCCAAATTTGTTATCAGGAATATATCACCTTCTGCGGACATAAGCTGTTCCTCTGGTCGGAATGGTTCAGATCCAAAACAAATGAGTGAATAACTCGGTTGTAGACCTTCCCTGAACATTGTAGACGCATGAAATGTAACTTTGATGAAATACCTGTATACCTGTAAGACATATCAAACAGACAAAGACGTCAAAGCTACCAGAAAATCATCTACACATCCATATTAGTGATTAAGGAATCCAATAACATATATGTGAGATTTACACAACAAACATGTGGGAAGGAAATCAACTTTGCATCAGAAAATAAATGAAAGAGCTTACAACCATGTGCCGTAGTGTCGAGACACTCCTTCACAAGACTAGCACCTTGTTCCCGATAGCTCCAACTTGCTCCACAATTGCTCTCTGATGGATTAGGCCAGGGTATCAATTCAACAACATAACTCTACTATTCTTCTCTCTCCCTCAACCATGGAGTATGAGCTTGTATTTATAGGGCTCAAATGGATAGGATGGTTGAGATATTGGTGGGTGAGGTGGCTACAAGATCCTAAAAAGAGGGATCTCAACCTCAACCAACCCAGGTGAGTAGGGATAAGGTTAGACACGAGGCTCTTGATCTAGAAGCCTCGAGAAAACTCCTTTTTTTCACCTTTTACCAAGGGCGCCACTTATATCCCTTTAGGATAGAGCGGTGATGGGTAGGAACCGCACCAACAACATAGGTTAAAGGCAGTGGCACTGCCTGGTTCTTACACAACTAGTGCGGTGCTGAATAGAGTACCGCTTAATTGCTTGAGGGTAGAAGCAGTGCTGCAAATTTATATGTTGGAATCAACATCTGGAGCAAGATTCTCTTCAAGTTTGGGATTTGAGGGAAAATGTCTTGTGTTATGGATCCTATCACATGCTGGTGACATATTTTAAGTGTAACAATAAGATTGTTTTACTGTAAAAAAATGTATTTTTTTCTAGAAACTATTTAAAATTATTATAAAGTAAATTCTAGAAACACACCATGTTAATAATTTATAAACATCCTAATGTTTCGAGTGGACACTCCACACATCATCAAGAGATAAAAAAAAATTAAAAAATATTTGCAAAGAGTGGCTATGGTAAAATATATAGACATAGATAATTGGTTGTTAGAATTTAGTCAAACAATAATTAATAATCATGATTGAGTCAAAACTAGTTATGACTAACTGAAGAAAGATTAAACTAATTATTGAGTCAAAACTAATGATTTCCCTCTCTCCATTTGATGAACTCAATCACTGATCTTTCCCTCCTCCAGTGAAGTGTGCCTCTTTCTCTCAAAGACTGTGCCCCTTCTCTGTCTAATCAGTCTCTGATCTCTCTGCTTATGATTCCAATCCCTCTCAAAAGAAATCTCAGCCTCCACTGAATTCTCCCTCAGCCTCAGATGAAGTCTGCTCAATCCCTCTCAGATATGCTTCTTCCTCTTCTCTAGAATGCACCCTCTCTCTTTCTCAAGAATGTGCCCTCTATCTCATGCATTGCTACACCCTTCTCATGTAAACCAGTCACTCTTTCTGTCTGCTCAAAATTTGAGCTCTCTGTTGATGAATCTACTACCTACAATGGACCCTCTCTACCTCAAATCAAGTGTGCTATCACTCTCCTCAGATATGCACCCTATCTCTACCAGGTGATGCACCCTTCTCTGCTCAAGAATGCAGCCCCTTTCTCATGCAATGATTCTCCCTCATGCAATGATTTTCTTAGCCTCTCTAATCACCTATATCATGCAAGTTTCATCACTTTTTCCCTCTGTTCACCTTTTCTAATCCACTGGTGAAATTAGGGTTCAAAATCCCTAATTTACTTTTCATGCACATGCAAATCTCATGCACATACATCATGCAAGTCTCATGCATAACTCTGCATGTTTCCACCCCTAGATCCTTGGTAACTGGTAGAATGTTTCTCACACACTACATCAATTCCTATAATAAAAGATCCCCCATCCTACCTGGAACCAAAAGTGGTCACTCAGAACTTAGATCTGGACATGGACTCGATAGCTTGGGGGGGTGGGGGTGGGGGGGAGCAGAGAAACAACGGTGTGGAGATTGTCCTTTTGTGATGCTGGATATTAAAGCGAAAAAATAGGCGCTATGGGTGTATTGGAAGTTGTTGATGCCATCCATGATGCTTCTATATATGATTGTCATTGTACCTTCTTGTTAGGCATCGACACATGAGGGACACGTCGAGATACAAATCTTAACACTCCCTTTTAGTGAGAGAGGTCCTTCTGACAAGTCCACCATCAAAATACCTCTTCAGACTCCTCACATTGTCTACAGTAGAGGCTCTGTTTGATTCTGGAAGTTGTCCCTCTACTGATCCTATACTTAACCTTGTAGACCTAACTAGTGTGCTACAAGATGTCCCATCTTGTCCCTTAGCACTATCATGCTGTGTCAAATCAAACCAGCTAACCTTATTACTAGATCTAGAACGAGATTCCTGCTCTTCTGTCTAAACTGAAGATGGGACCTCTATTCTTTGAACTGTGGATTGACTTCTCGATACCACTTCAATCCTTGGAGTTTCTTTCTGTTTGTCTTTCTCAGACTTAGAACATGTTAACCACCCAGATCCTCTTGATGTAGGTTGTCCACACACTACATATCTTGTAGTGTCATCTCCTTTGACAATACTGGAAGAATCCTTTCTCCCATCTTCTGCATCTTGCACTCTCTCTATCTTTAACACTGAAACTGCATCCAAAATCTCCTTGGAACCACCTACATACTTTCCCAACAAGCTGTACAACTCATCTTGTCTGATGCTATGCCTCACTGCTACATCTAAGGTCGCTCCCTTTGAATATAGAAGAATCTGTCTATCTCAAAACACTATGTTATATTCCTCATCCTCTAGAGCTGATACTGAGGGTAAGTCTTTCAGCTCAGGTACATGCATCCCTCTTGCCACATTTAGAGAACCTCCTGAATCGAGTTAGAATCCAACCCATCCAACTCCCTCCATTGCATGCGTGAGTATGTC
The DNA here is from genome assembly GCA_001517045.1 of Pseudotsuga menziesii. Lineage (NCBI taxonomy): Eukaryota > Viridiplantae > Streptophyta > Pinopsida > Pinales > Pinaceae > Pseudotsuga > Pseudotsuga menziesii. The sequence continues at coordinate 75,173 of LPNX010500728.1, read as the reverse complement.
TCTGAAACCCTAAGGAACACTTCTCATATTCCCATCATATGGATAGATACATAACCCTCTCTTTCACAGATCTAGGGTTTGATCTCACAGATATTATGTTTGAAATCACAAATCTTGTATATGCTCTCATAGATATGATCTATGTTCTTTAGATTTGATAGATATGATGTGTCCCCTCAACAAATATGGTATTATCACTCACAGATCTAGGTGTAATTGCTCTGATATCTTAACTTCGCTTTGATAACATGCAAAATTTTCAATGCTCTGAAAATAATTGACCTCAACTTGGTTTCAAGTCTCTCTAAATCACATGTAAAACACTCAACCCTGATTCTCAATCCTAGAGAATGTATACAAGTATAAACAATTATTTATAGCATGAAACACATGAGATCTATTTAATTCTTTTACTCAATAGCATTCACACACATATAATGGACACAAAAGTTTTTGGCCAATGTGACCTTAGAAAAACCCTTGTGGGAAAACCAATGAGAGAGTAGAATAACTTTTATCATCTTCAAGTAGTTGCATTGAGGTATAATAGAATAGATCTAACACATACTTATCTCCAAGCCAATGGATTTGATACTCATTCTAGATCTCTATAGGATGATTAGGTAATGCACCCCTCTTAGAATACGCCCCTCTCTCTGATTGCATATCTCTCTAAATATGCTCTTTGACTTGGGACTCACTCCCCTTTGCTAGTGGATCACCTTCCCAACGATTTCCCTCTCTTTGTATAATGAACTCAATCATTGAGATGACTCTCCTTCAATGAAGTGTGCCTCTTTCTCTCAAAGAATGTGCCCCCTCTCTATCTGATCAATCTCTGATCTCTTAGATGATGAATCTAATCCCTCTCAGAAGTAGTTTCAAACTCAGATGAAGTGCGCTCAATCCCTTTCACATATGCTCCTTCCTTTACTCTAGAATGTGCTCTCTCTCTTTCTCAAGAATGCACCCTCTATCTCATGCACTAATTGACCTTCTCATCAAAAGCAATCACCCTCTCTGTCTGCTCAATCTTTGAGTTCTCTGTTGATGAATCTACTGCCTCCATTGGATCCTATTTGCCTCAGATCAAGTGTGTTATCACTCTTCTTAGATATGCACCCTACGAGTCTACCAGGGGATGCACCCCCTTTCCCATGCAGTGATTCGTCCTCCTCATGCAATGATTCACTTAACCTCTTTGATCACCTGTATCACTCAAGTGCCGTCAATTTTTCCTTTTGTTCACCTTTTCTAATCCACAGGTGAAATTAGGGTTTGACATCCCAAATTTACTTTTCATGCACATGCACCTGCACCATGCAAATATCATGCATAAATCTACATGTTTCTACCCCTAGATCCATGGTGATTGGTAGAGTGTTTCTAACATACTACATCAATATGCCTATACTGTCAATGGACCTTCATGCTAGGCATCAGCACATGAAGGACATCCCGAGATGCAAATCTCAACACAAATAATGAATTTGATTTTGATAGAAGTTACATTTGCTTAGATTTGCATACAATTTATGTTTTTTTATCACTTGCAAAGTCATTCTCAAATGTTCTTCACGCTCCTCTTCATTTTTGGAATAAATAAGAATTTCATCTAGAAAAAAAGAACACGCTAGTCCAAATACGTGCTGAAAACACTGTTCATGAGACACATGCGTGTAGTTGGTGCATCAGTGAGACCAAGTGGCATCACCACGAGCTCATATTGTCCATACCTTGTTCTAAAGGGCGTCTTATGAATGACTTCTTCCCTTATTATGACTTGATGGTAATTGGATATCAAATCAATTTTTGAAAATACCTTTGCACATATATTTACAAAACACATTGCTAATACCATTAAAGGACCACTATAGTCATAAAATTTAGTATCATTTCTATTGCACACATAATGATAAGCATTGGTTTGTCTTTTTGAGCCCTATTTCCCATTGCGGTGGAAAATATACCACACATTGGTGCTATAATACATGCTGCATTGGGGCATTATATCAATGGATGAGACTGGTTTATCATATTTAAATTGAAAGCACCAGAGCTCTTTGAGATACATACGGAATGCCCTAGTGCATTATTTTAGTATAATGTGTTTGTGTTGCACATTTAAAGAATATTCCTTGGTGCTTTACATAATTGGAAATCACCAATGTAGAAGATTTAATGTGTAGGCATGTTAAATTTCATGAACCATAGATCTACAAGCCAAAATGAGAGCTATCTAAAAAGAAGTATGCAGTGGAATGATCAAATCAATGTAAACTAAACAACGGATTCATGACAAATATTTCACACAAATCAGACAAGTATTCCTCAGATTATCATACCATTAATCTTCATTAATTAATTAATAATACAATGGTAGTACAATAAATAGAATTTGAATAATGTGGATAAGATTCAAATTCACCAACTCAAACTGACTGGTTAGTGATGCAGGAGCATCGAGTCAAAGTCCTCTATTTTCTGATTGAGTAAGGAATGCTATTTTTCTACTTCCATGTAATCATTTCTAGAAGGATAGGGTTAGTTGTTGATTACTTGAAATTGGGTTTATAGATAGGATTAGTTTGATTGTAATAAATGGAAATTTGCCCCCGATGTCCTTGAATCTTGCAAGAGGTTGCTCGAGGATAGACTAGTTGTAGATTTACTTTCTTAGGAGTTCAGATCCGGTTGTTTCAGATCTGACAGGTTTAATGGATTTCTATTTAACTGTCGAATGTAATAATTAAAAGCAATGAGTGAAAAGAGTGTGAGTAGAAGAGAGTGTACAGTGGTTAATGGTTAATGAAATGAAGAACATAGTGATTTCCTCTGCGTGAATATTTGTAAATTCTTTATCTTCTTTTCAATAACCCGAAGCATGTTTAAATTCTTCGTGTCTATGAATCTTTAGTATTGATAGAATTGTTTAGAGAATTCATGAAGACAGAGATGTGTCCATGCAAGTACAACAGGAATGAAAATCGATCGTTTCACTGATCAATTCGACTATAATAGTCCGAGTTAAAAACCTGCGACTTAGACAGATCTATGGTTGTGGATGAATTCCGCAAGAGAAAAATATACCGGAGATAATAGATCCGCAAAGTCAAAGTGAATTTGCGCACTTGATCATAGATCAACAGAGATGGAAGAGTCTGTAAGACATCAACGGTCTAGAATGGCTTCCGTAATGCTAAGGTGCAAGCTTGTTAAAGCTGCAGAAAGTTAATTGTGAAAGAAAAGTTGTGGGATATGAATGGTGGAAGCAGTTTGAGAAAAGTCAAAAAGAAGGTCCCGCAATCCGCAATCCGCAATTGTGGATACAGAGTTACGTAAACTCAATTACGAAAATAGAGTTGCGGAAACAGTGTTGCGGAAATAGAATTGCGGAATTGGGATTGCCGAATCGTTGTGAAATAATAGTTTAATCAACGATTTAGTCTGGTTAGGATCAGTTTAGGCCTGCTAGCTCTTACCTGCCATCAATTTTGGTATCAGAGAAAAAATATCAGAGCCTATAGAAGGATGCCACTAAGACAAGGATGGGCACATGGAGTTCCAGTAGGAGGTGGTCGAGGAAGACACGTTGCGGAGACAAACACACAAAGGGAATTAAGACAACTCCAAGCTAGGATGGAGGCTATGGAGAGAAGGAATTCATAAAGTATAGATACCAATGATGAAGGAGAATCCTATGAAGAAGAGAAAGAGGATATTGCTGAAGAAATGAAGGTATTAAAGATGTTGGTAAAACTAATAACATACCTAAAGTGGAAGTTCCCATGTATGAAGGTAATCTGAACGTCGAAGAACTCATGGATTGGATAAATTCTCTATCAAGGTACTTTGATTTTGAAGAAATTGAGGATAAAAAGAAGGTGAAATATCCAACGACCAGACTAAAAGGATATGCAGTTATTTGGTGGGATGAACTTTAGATCCACAGAGAAAGAAAGGGCAAGTCCAAAATCAAAACTTATGATAAAATGTTAGATAAAATTAAAAAGTCAATTTATGCCTAAGGATTATCAGTTGACTCTCATTAGACAGCTACAAAATGTTAGACAAAAGGGTATGATTGTTAAAGAATACACATAAAAATTCTTTAACCTGAGTATTAGAGCCGGACATACACAAGGGGACATAGAAAGAGTGGCCATATATATAAATGGACTAAGATATGAGATACAAGATGAGATCAACTTGTTGAATTTGAAGATTGTTGAAGACGCTTATCATGTAGCCTCAAGGGTAGAAGAGAAGCTACAACGAAGACATAATCAGAAGAATCAAGGAAGAAGTACAACCAGGGGAAAATGATGTCCAAACAGAGGAGGTAAGCTTCAGGCCTCTAAGGATGAGGCAGAAGGTTCTAGTAGCCAAACACCCCAAAGAGGAGGATTCAGGGGAGGTAGGTTTAATGTTAGAGGAAGAGGCAGAAATATGGAAGTGAAATGCTATACATGTGGAGAAATTAGACACATGTCATGGGAGTGCCAAATAATAAACCTATAGCTTAGAGGAATGCAAATATTGCTGAGGCTCGTGAGGAGTCTAATGAGGAAGCATAGATGAATAATCCTCTTGAGGAAGAATAATCTCTTATGATGAAGAGAGTTTTAGTGAAGACAAAAAAGAAAGTGCATGAACCAGCTCAGAGGAAGAGTCTGTTCAGGACTAAGTGCAAGTCACAAGGGAAGTGTTGTAAGATGGTTATTGACAGTGGTAGTACAAATAATTTGGTCTCCACTGAGATGATAGAGAAGTTGGGATTGAAGAGGACGAAACATCCCACTCCTTATAAAGTGTCCTGGTTGTAGAAATGACATCAACTCTTGGTGAATGAGCAGTGCAATGTGGAGTTTCAAATTGGTAATTATAAATATGTGGTATTATGTGATATAATGCCTATGGATGTATTTCATATACTCTTAGGGAGTCCATGGCAGTATGACATAAAATCTATTCATGATGGAAGGAAACTTACACTTATTCTTTGGAAAAGGATGGAAAGAAGCATACACTGTTACCTTTGAAAGATGAAGCAACCCAAGAAGATTCAGGCTCCAATATTTTGCCGATGACTGGGAAAGAACCGTTACAAGAAGTCAAGAAAGAAGAAGAACTGCATTTTTCTCTTGTTGGTAAACCAAAGGTAATTTTAACTTCTACAAATTTAGATGATATTCCTACTGAAGTTAGAATCTTGCTTGATGCTTATGCTGATATTATTGTGGATGAATTATCAAATGCTTTACCTCCTGTGAGAAGTATTAGTCATCATATTGAATTAATAGTTGGTGTAAGTTTACCTAATAAGCAAACTTACACATTGACTCCTCAAGAGAATGAAGAGATCAAACAATAGGTTCATGAGCTATTGGATAAAGGTTTGGTGAAAGAAAGCTTGAGTCCTCGTGCAATACCCACTGTGCTTAGCCCAAAGAAGGATGATGGATGGCGTATATGCACTGACTCCAGAGCAATCAACAAGATCACTATCAGGTATAGATTTCCCCTACCCCACATTGATGATTTGATGGATTGTCTGAGTGGGTCTAAATATTTCTCAAAGATAGACTTGAAAAGTGGTTATCATCAAATAAGGATCAGAGAAGGCGATGAATGGAAGACTACATTCAAGACTAACACTGGACTGTATGAGTGGTTAGTAATTCCATTTGGACTTACTAATGCACATAGTACTTTTATGAGATTGATGAATGAGGCCTTGAAGGAATACACTGGAAAATTTGTGATAGTGTATCTGGAGGATATTTTGATTTTCTGTCAGAATAAATAAATGCGTTTGAGACATCTTAAATTGGTGTTGGAAACCCTGCAAAAAGAGAAGTTGTTAATAAATCTGAAAAAGTGTAGTTTCCTAAAGAAAGAGTTGATTTATTTGGGATTCATGTTTTCAGAAGAAGGGTTAAAAATGGATCTAGAAAAGGTGCAAGCGATTATGAATTGGCCAACTCCAAGGAATGCACATGAGCTAAGGATTTTCATGGTCTTTCAAGTTTTTATAGAAAATTCATCAAGAATTTTAGTCAAATTTGTGCACCCATAATAGACATATTTGGGGGAAGTAGATGACCTTTCAAGTGGGCAGAATCATCTCACAGAAACTTCAAATTGTTGAAGAAGAAGATCACTGAAAATCCTATTATGGCTTTACCAAGTTTTGACAAAGTTTTTCAAGGAGAGACAGATGTTAGTGGGACAAAAATAGGGAATGCTATGAGTTAAGAACAGAGACCAGTAGCATACTTCAGTGAGAAGTTAATTGAGGAAAAACAAAAATATTCCTCATATGACAAAGAATTGTATGTTGTTGTGCAAGCTCTCAAGAAGTGGAGGCATTACTTGATGCCCAAAGAGTTTGTTCTATATTTAGATAATCATGCCTTGCAGTTTATAAATAGTAAACCTACATTGAATCAGAAACATGCTAAGTGGGTGGAATTTTTGCAGAACTTTACCTTTGTGATCAAGCATACAAGTGGAAAATCTAATAAGGTTGTTGATGCCTTAAGTAGAGTAAATATGATCTTGCAGGATATTAAGGTTAGTATTTTGGGATTTGAAAATATGGTTATAATGCATAAGGAAGATGTGGATTTTAAGGATATATATGCATCCTGTGAGAGTCCAGTTTCCCACAATAGAAGTCAATGGTTGGACTACATGCTACAAGAGGGATTGTTGTTGAGGAGTAATAAATTGTGCATCCCTGAATGTTCTATGAGATAAAATCTGATACAGGAGAAACATAGTAGAGGTTTGTATGGTCATTTTGGACAGGACAAAACATTTGCTATGGTGAGTACTATTTATTTATGGCCAATAATGCAGCATGATGGGAAGAAGTTTGTTGAAAAATGCAGGATATGTCAACATGCCAAAGGTAGGAGACAAAATACTGGACTGTATCAACCCCTACCTATTCCAACTAGGCCTTTGGATTCCATCAGTATGGATTTTGTTCTGGGATTTCCTAGAACTAAAAGGGGAAATGATTCTATTTATGTAGTAGTTGATAGGTTTTCAAAAATGGCTCATTTTATTGCTTGTAAGAAGACTAATGATGCAACCAATATTGCTACTTTTTCTTTTCATAAATTGTGAAGTTGCATGATTTTCCTTTGAGCATTGTGTCTAACATGGATACTAAATTTGTTGGTCATTTTTGGAGAACTTTACGGAATAAATTGGGTACAAATATTACCTCTAGATCTGCTTATTATCCTTGGACTGATGGTCAGACTGAAGTGGTAAATAAGAGCTTAGGAAATATATTGAAAAGTCTTGTTTATGCGAATCCAAAACAATGGGATTTACCTCTTGCTGAAGTTGAGATTGCTTACAATGATTCACCTAATAGGAGTACAAGTATGAGTCCTTTTCAGATTGTGTATGGAATGCATCCAAGAGGAGTCTATGAACTCAGAAGTTTGGGAGGACAGGAAAGGAGAAGTGCAGATGGTAAAGATTTTGCATCTAGTATGCATGAGCTACACAAAAACGTTAAAAATAAATTGCAGGAAAGTGCTCGACAATATAAATAGAGAGAAGATTTGAAAAGAAGGGAAGTTAATTTTCAGGTTGGATATTTAGTAATGGAATATCTTAAAAAGGAGAGGTTTCTTAAGGGGACTTACAATAAACTGAAACTCAAGAAGATAGGACCTTGTAAAATCTTGAGGAAGTTTTCTGCAAATGCATATGAAATAGAACTTCCTTCTGATCTTGAAATTTCTCAAATTTTTAATGTTTCAGATATATATCTTTATAAAGACTCAGGTGTTCAGTCAAAAGAATTGATCTCAGGTGAAGATGGCCCATTTGTAGATTGGCAAGTGCAAATACCTAAGAAAGAACAACCACAGACTGAAGCTATCCTTGACAAGAGAATTTCAAGGAAGACTAGAAACCAATATTATTTTCAGTATTTGGTCTGGTGGAAAGATCATCCAACTGAAGGTTCCGTGTGGATGACTGAAATGGAGATCTTCAAGAACAATGTGGACCCTGAAGATCTATTGAAGAATTCTTTTCTTCCCTCGGAGTATGATGCAGAAGCATCGAGTCAAAGTCCTCTGTTTTTTTATTGAGCAAGAAATCCTATTTTTCTACTTCCATGTAATCATTTCTAGAAGGATAGGGTTAGTTGTTGATTACTTGAAATTGGGTTTATAGATAGGATTAATTTGATTGTAATAAATGACAATTTTCCACTGATGTCCTCGAATTTTACAAGAGGTTTCTTGAGGATAGATTGGCTGTAGATTTACTTTCTTAGGAGTTTAGATCTTGTTGTTTCGGATCTGACAGGTTTAATGGAGTTCTATATAAGTGTTGAATGTAATAATTAAAAGCAGTCAGTGAAAAGAGTGTGAGTAGAAGAGTGTGCAGTGTGCAGTGGTTAATGGTTAATGAAATGAAGAACATAGTGATAGCCTTTGCGTGAATATTTGTAGATCATTTAGCTACTTTTTAATAACCAGAAGCATGTTTAAATTCTCTGTCTATGAATCTTTAGTATTGATAGAATTGTTTAGAGAATTCATGAAGATAGAGATGTGTCCATGCGAGTGCAACAAGAATGAAAATTGATCATTTCATTGATCAATTCGACTGTAATAGTCTGAGTTAAGAACCCACGACTTAGACAGATCTACGGTTATGGATGAAATTTGCAAGAAAAAAGTGTACGGGAGATGATAGATCTAGAAAGTCAAAGTGAAATTCTGCACTTGATCATAGATCAATGAATAGGGAAGAATCTGAAAAAGATGAACAGTCCAGAATGGCTTCCGTAATGCTAAGTGCAAGCTTGTTAAAGCTGCAAAAAGTTAACTGTAGAAGAAACGTTTCGAGAGACTAATTGTAGAAGCAATTCAAGAAAAGTCAAAAAGCAGGTCCCACAATCTGCAATCTGTAATTGCGAAAACAGAGTTGCAGAAACTCATTTGCGGAAACAACGTTGCGAAAATAGGATTGCGGAATTGGGCTTGCAGAATCAAAGTTCTAGGAGAATATTTTAATTAGCGATTTGTGCTGATTAGGATCAGTTTAGGCCTGCTAGCTCTTACTTGCCATCAGTTTTGGTATCAGAGCAGAAATATCAGAGCCTATAGAAGGATGCCACCAAGGAAAGGATGAGCATGTGGAGTTCCAGCAGGAGGTGATCGAGGAAGACACGCTAGAGAGACAGACACACAAAGGGAATTAAGACAGCTCCAAGTTAGGATGGAGGCTATGGAGAGAAGGAAATTGAGAAAGTATAGATACCGACGATGAAGGAGAATCCTTTGAAGAAGAGAAAGAGGAAATTGCTGAAGAAATGACGGTATTAAAGATGCCGGTGAAAGCTAATAACGTGCCTAAAGTAGAAGTTCCCATGTATGAAGGTAATCTGAATGTCGAAGAACTCATGGATTGGATAAATTCTCTAGCAAGGTACTTTGATTTTGAAGAAATTGAGGATAAAAAGAAGGTGAAATATGCAACGACCAAACTAAAAGGATATGCAGCTATTTGGTGGGATGAACTTCAGATCCACAGAGAAAGAAAAGGTAAGTCCAAAATCAAAACTTGGGATAAAATGTTAGATAAAATTAAATGCCAATTTATGCTTAAGGATTATCAATTGAATCTCATTAGAAAACTACAGAATCTTAGACAAAAGGGTATGACTATTAAAGAATACACAAGAATTCTTTAAGCTGAGTATTAAATCTAGACAGACACAAGGAGACATAGAAAAAGTGGCCATATATATACATTGATTGAGATGTGAGATACAAGATGAGATCAAATTGTTGAATTTGAAGACTATTGAAGTTGCTTATCAGGAAACCTCAAGGGTAGAAGAGAAGCTACCAAGAAGACATAACCAAAAGAATTGAGGAAGAGGTACAACCAGGGAAAAATGATCTCTAAATAGAGGAGGCAATTTTCAAACCTCTAAGGATGAGACAGAAGGTTCTAGTAGCCAAACACCCCAAAGAGGAGGGTTCATGGGAGGTAGGTTTAATGTTAGAGGAATAGGTAGAAATAGAGAAGTGAAATGCTATACAGGAGAAATTGGACACGTGTCATGGTAGTGCCCAAAGAATAAATCTACAGCTAAGAGGAATGCAAATATTGTTGAGGCTCGTGAGGATTCCAATGAGGAAGCAAAGATGAGTAATCCTCCCGAGGAAGAAGAATAGCTTATGATGAAGATAGTTTTAGTGAAGACATAGAAGAAAGTGCATGAACCAACTCAGAGGAAGAGTCTGTTAAGGACTAAGTGCAAGTCACAAGGGAAGTATTGTAAGATGGTTATTGACAATGGTAGTACAGATAATTTGGTCCCCACTGAGATGGTAGAGAAGTTGGGATTGAAGAGGTGGAAACATCCCACTCCTTATAAAGTGTCCTGGTTGCAGAAAGGACATCAACTCTTGGTGAATGAGAAATGCAATGTGGAGTTTCAAATTGGTAATTATAAAGATGTGGTATTATGTGATATAATGCCTATGGATGTATTCCATATACTCTTAGGGAGGCCATGGCAACATGAAAGAAAATCTATTCATGATGGAAGGAAAAACACTTATTCTATGGAAAAGGATGGAAAGACGCATACACTGTTACCTTTGAAAGATGAAGCAACCCAAGAAGATTCAGACTCCAATATTTTGTTGATGACTGGGAAAGAACTGTTACAAGAAGTCAAGAAAGAAGAAGAACTGGATTTTTTTTGTTGTTGGTAAAACAAAGGTAATTCTAACTTCTACAAATTTAGATGATTTTCCTATTGAAGTTAGAATCTTGCTTGATGATTATGATGATATTATTGTGGATGAGTGACCAAATGCTTTACTTCCTATGAGAAGTATTAGTCATCATATTGACTTAATGCCTGGTGCAAGTTTACCTAATAAGGCAGCTTAGAAATTGACTCCTCAAGAGAATGAAGAGATCAAACAATAGGTTCAGGAGCTATTGGATAAAGTTTTGGTGAAAGAAAGCTTGAGTCCTTGTGCAGTGCGTACTGTGATTAGCACAAAGAAGGATGGTGGATGGCGTATGTGCACTGACTCCAGAGCAATCAATAAGATCACTATCAGGTATAGATTTCCCTTCCCCCACATTAATGATTTGATGGATTGTTTGAGTGGGTCTAAATATTTTTCAAAGATAGACTTGAAAAGTGGTTATCATCAAATAAGGATCAGAGAAGAGAATGAATGGAAGACTTCATTCAAGACTAACAATGGACTGTATGAGTGGTTAGTAATGTCATTTGGGATTACTAATGCACATAGTACTTTTATGAGATTGATGAATGAGGTCTGGAAGGAATACATTGGAAAATTTTTGATAGTGTTTCTGGATGACATTCTGATTTTCAGTCAAAATAAAGAAAAAACATTTGAGACATCTTAAATTGGTGTTGGAAATCCTGCAAAAAGAGAAGCTACTGATAAATTTGAAAAAGTGTAGTATCTTGAAGAAACAATTGGTTTATTTGGGATTCGTGGTTTTAGAAGAAGGGTTAAAAATGGATCCAGAAAAGGTGCAAGTGATTATGAATTGACCAACTCCAAGGAATACGTATGAGGTAAGAAGTTTTCATGGTATTGCAAGTTTTTATGGAAAATTCATCAAGAAGTTTAGTCCAATTTGTGCACTTATAATAGACACCTTCATGGGAAGTAGACAACCTTTCAAGTGGACCAAAGAAACTAACAGAGACTTCAAATTTTTGAACAAGATGATCACTAAAAATCCTATTCTCTCTTTACCAAGTTTTGACAAAGTTTTTCAGGTAGAGACAGATGCTAGTGGGACACCAATAGCGGTTTTTCTTAGTCAAGAACAAAGACCAATAGCATACTTCAGTGAGAAGTTAAATGATGCAAAACATAAATATTTCTCATATGGCAAAGAATTGTATGTTGTTGTGCAAGCTTTCAAGAAGTGGATGCATTACTTGATGCACAAAGAGTTTGTGCTATATTCAAATAATCATGCCTTGCAGTTTATAAATATTCATCCTAAATTGAATCAGAAACATTGTAATATCCCTAAATCATATTTCAGAGATACTAACTCCAGACAAAGACTCGGTACATAAAATTGTCAATCTAGGTGCTAGGAAATTACTAGTTTTGACTAGGACTCAAACTGAAAGGATTCTTCAAAATGAAATAAAAGTTTTGATACTACTGTAATGTCCCTGATATGTAATCATATCAGAATATTATCCTTGATATAATTTTTATCCAAATATTACATGAAAATTTTCATTGAGTTAGAAAGCTCTTGAAACTAGGCAAAAACTAGAAATGTGGCTGATACTTTTGCAAACAGGGAACGAGATGTGGGGAGAAATAAAGGAAAATTTTAGGGCTGATAGAGTAGCTTCCATAAAACATTTAAATCATTGACCATTTATGTTTCGGAATCAGATTCGTTGAAGCCTACTCCCACTCTTCTGGGTCACCGAACCTTAGAACTAGGAAGACTTTTTCAAATCCAATCAACCAGGGGATTGCTAAATGTACATAGGTGTGGTATGAATGGTAAATGGTACTAAATGAATTTAAATATAGTCAATAATAGGTTCGGAGTGATCTGGGGTTGTTTGGGAATATTTGGGAAAAACTGGCAGTTTTGGCCCGAGGAGACCCTGCGCAGAGAAGGCTGCCCAAAAAAGGTACGAACTCAAATAAATATTAGTATGAAGGTTGGGATGGATAATGGGGACATTTAAAAACCTCCTTCAACTTACATAATTAAATTTGGATGCATATATCTCTCAGAATCAATAAAACTGTAAGACTAGTTAAATTTGCCTAGTCATCTAGCAAGGGTGTACATGGATTCATGAATTTCGTACCAGAATGTAATCAGACTTGATAATGAATTTTCAAAAATGTAAATAAATCATCATTAATCATATTAGAACATTTAAAAGTCCTTCCATGGACATTAGCTTACTCCCATTACATTATAGAGTCAAATACCCCACTAGTTGGGCACAAAAATCACTTCTCATGAGAATTTAATCATGGAAGCTCTGCAGGACAGAATCTTACTGCCACATACACATCAGAATAAATTGGAATAAAGTATAGAATTCAAGATGATATTGATGGGATCCTCCTTAGCTCAAGTCACCTGTGAAAAGATAGAAGGGGAAGAGAGAGAGAAGAAGGGGAATGAGAACCTTGGGGCGCATCTCCCAAGAACCCGAGGCACAACACTCAACAAGGAAGACTTAACTTCATCAACATCAAAATAATAAACATCCAAACTGAACAATGGAGCTCCAACTTACTTAAAATAACCTCTTGTGACTTGTTGGGCAAGTTAAACACCTGTTGAGCAAGTTTCCCTTGCTAAAACCCTAACCCTAGCCACATGATGCGCCTTCCTTGAGAAATTAGCACGTATGGGACAAGAAATATGTTTCCCTGTCATCCACCTTCATTAAATTTGGAAACTGCGCTCTTCATGGCCTACAGTTGTTGCTTTTCCCTATGACAACGTTTTCTGCACCGCCTGCTTTTGTCACTGAACTGCAGAATGGAAACTGCGCCCTAGAGTTGCTGATTTTCCTTATGACGGATTTTTCTGAACTGCCTGCTTTTATGACCGAGTCTCCAAATGAAAACTACATCCTCCTTTGGCCGAGAGTTGTCTCTTTTGTGTCTGACAACTTTTCCTTGGGTCAGTCCTATGACAGTTTCTGTTTCCTCCTTGGAAAGTTGGATTGCCCAAGTGGCCCTCCTGTTATTGGAAACTTATTTTCCACATAATTAATTGCATAACAATTAAAAATGACAAGAAATCAAACTTAGTATAAGCCTCTTACATAATTATTTTAGCCAATTTCCCTAGGGTAATTAAATAATATCACTTAGAACACCTAGGTGTTTATCATGGTCAATACTTTTTGGTGGTCAAAATGTGGGCACATGGAAAACATGCTAAGTGGGTGGAATGATTGCAGAACTTTACCTTTGTGATCAAGCATACAAGTGGAAAATATAATAAGGTTGTTGATGCCTTCTTGCAGGAGATTAAGGTCAATACTTTGAGATTTGAAAATTTGGTTAATATGTATAAGGAAGATGTGGATTTTAAGGATTGATATGTATCCTGTTAGAATCCAGTTGCCCACAATAGAAGTCAATGGTTGGACTACATGCTACAAGAAGGATTGTTGTTCAAGAGTAATAAATTGCGCATCCCTAAATGTTCTATGAGAGAAAATCTGATACAAGAGAAACAAAGTGGAGGTTTGTCAGGTCATTTTGGACAGGACAAAACATTTGCTCAGGTGATTACTTTTTCTTTTTAGCGAGGAATGCAACATGATGTGAAGAATTTTATTGAAAAATGTAGGATATGTCAACATGTAAAAGGGAGGAGACTAAATACTAGACTGTATCAACCCCTACCTATTCCAACTAGGCCTTGGGATTCCATTAGTATGGATTTTGTTCTGGGATTTCCTAGAATGCAGAGGGGAAATGATTCTATTTATGTAGTAGTGGATAGGTTTTTAAAAATGGCTCATTTTATTGCTTGTAAGAAGACTAATGATGCAACTAATATTGCTAATTTGTTATTTTCAGAAATTGTGAAGTTGCATGGTCTGCTTTTGAGCATTGTGTTTGACTGGGATACTAAATTTGTTGGTCATTTTTGGAGAACTTTATGGAAGAAATTGGGTACACATCTTAGTTTTGGCTCTGCTTATCATCCTCGGACTGATGGTCATACTGAAGTGGTAAATAGGAGCTCGAGAAATATATTGAGAAGTATTGTTTATGAGAATCCAAAACAATAGGATTTACCTCTTGCTCAAGCTGAGTTTGCTTATAATGATTCAGTTAACAAGTGTATAGGTACGAGTCCTTTTCAGGTTGTGTATGGAATGCATCCAAGAGGAGTGTATGAACTCAGAAGTTTGGGAGGACAGGAAAGGATAAGTGCAGATGGTGAATATTTTGCATCTAGTATGCATGAGCTACAATAAAACGTTAAAAAGAAATTGCAGGAAAGTGCTGGATAATATAAACAGAGAGCATATTTGAAAAGAAGGGAAGTTAATTTTCAGGTTGGAGATTTAGTAATGGAATATCTTAAAAATGAGATGTTTCCTAAGGGGAATTACAATAAACTAAAACTCAAGAAGATAGGACCTTATAAAATCTTAAGGAAGTTTTCTGCAAATGCATATAAAATAGAACTTCCTTCTAATCTTCAAATTTCTCAAATTCTTAATGTTTCGGATCTATATCTTTTTAAAGACTCAGGTGTTCAGATAGAAGAATTGATATCAGGTGAATATGGTCCATTTGAAAATTGGCAAGGGAAATTACCTTAGAAAGAACAACCACATATTGAAGCTATCATTGACAAGAGAGTTTTAAAGAAGACCAGGAACCAAGGTTATTTTTAGTATTTGGTCAAGTGGAAAGACTAGCCAGTTGAAGATGCCGCGTCGATGACTTAAATGGAGATTTTCAAGAACAATGTGGACCCTTAAGATCTATTGAAGAATTATTTTCTTCACCTGGAGTATGATGCAGGAGCATCGAGTCAAAGTACTTTGTTTTCTAATTGAGCATGAAAAGCTATTTTTCTACTTCCATGTAATAATTTCTAGAAGGATAGGGTGATTTGTTGATTACTTGAAATTGGGTTTATAGATAGGATTTGTTTGATTGTAATAAATGGAAATTTTCCACTGATGTCCTCTAATCTTGCAAGAGGTTGCTCGAGGATAGATTAGTTGTATATTTACTTTCTTAGGAGTTCAGATGTTGTTGTTTCAGATTTGACATGTTTAATGGAGTTCTATATAAGCGTCGAATGTAATAATTAAAAGTAGTGAGTGAAAATAGTGTGGGCAGAAGAGAGTGTGCAGTGTTACAGTGTGCAATGGTTAATGGTTAATGAAATGAAGAACATAGTGATATCTTCTGCGTGAATATTTGTAAATTCTTTATCTTCTTTTCAATAACCTGAAGCATGTTTAAATTCTCTGTGTCTATGAATCTTTATATTGATAGAATTGTTTAGAGAATTCATGAAGACAGAGATGTGTCCATGCGAGTGCAACATGAATGAAAATTTATTGTTTCACTGATCAATTCGGCTGTAATAGTCTGAGTTAAAAACTTGCGACTTAGATAGATCTACGATTGTAAATGAATTCCTCAAGAGAAAAGTGTACGGGAGATAATAGATCCACAAAGTCAAATGGAAGTTCCGCTCTTGATCATAGATCAACGGACAGGGAAGAGTCTGCAAGAGATCAACGATCGAGAATGGCTTCCACAAGGTGCAAGCTTGTTAAATCTATGAAAAGATAATTGCGGAAGAAAAGTTGCGGGAGACGAATTGCGGAAGCAGTTCGAGAAAAGTAAAAAAGAAGGTCTTGCAATCTGCAATTACACAAATAGAGTTGTGGAAACTCAATTTCGAAAGCAATGTTGCAGAAATAGAATTAGGGAATTGGGTTTGCGGAATCAAAGTTGCGGAGGAAGATTTTAATCAACAATTTAGGCTGATTATGATCAGTTTAGGACTGCTAGCTCTTACTTTGCTTCAGTTAGCTAACTCAGAGTGGAAATAATCACAGTTGGAGCTCACTAGTTAACTCCAGATAACCAAATCAGTCTACAATCAATTAACTGATGATGGTAGGTAAGGGTAGGTGAATCAAGGTGCCTACACTCCCATGAATCATGCAAACTGGCGCTAATATAACTTCTTGTAACTGAATCATAATTGAGCATGAATAATTACCTACCATAACCAAATGAAGGTGACTATTGGTGGCACTAAGAGTGGGATCCTATAATGCAGGGATTGGTCCCTAGGGCTCCTAAACTTATGTAATCAGGTGCAGTAAGTGGCAGATGACCCTTAGGTATGTCCCCCATGTACTGGTGGGTGACGATGACCTCCTAAGTTAGGCTAAATGAATCAAATAGACTTATGTGGGTAAAGGGAGTATCAATTAATCCTAACACCGCTCCTTAATCATAACTTTGGACAACTTGTCCCTTGGAAATTGGACCAAAATTCACCCATACAATCTAAATGAAATAAAATACTTCTTAATAAACACAAAAAAATGGGTAAAACCTCATGGGAAAAAACCCCTCTCAAAATAAGCAGGTAATCAGAAATAACGATTCAAGCATTTACACCAAGAAGAGATCTGAGGTAAACAAATCTGTTTTCAGTGAAGGACTTGGTAAAATACCTACAATCTGCTCCTCTTTAGGGAAGTAATACAGTGTGATAGTCTTATCATGCACTAGTTCCAAATTGTAATGCATGTGGACTTCAATATGATTTATCCGTTGCTTCTGAACTGGATCACTGCATATCTTTATGGTACTCTGGTTATCACAATAGATGTCTACTGAAGGTGAAGTGTGAATCCCACACTATATCAAGATTCCATGCAACCAAATAGCCTGAATAGATGCATTCACAACCCCCTATACTTTGCTTCTACTCAAGAGAGTGCAAGATCTACTTGCTTCTTACTGGACGAACAAATTGGCCCAAATCCTAACATAAACACAAAACCTGAAGTGAATTTTTCTATCATTCCCATCTCTAGCCCAGTCTGAATCTGTGAATCCAATGAGATATAACTGTGCATCAACGGTATAATGGATCCCATAGTCTCTAGTGCCTTGCACACAGTTCAAGATGCACTTCGCCGCTTTCCACTTGGCTCTTGCATGTATCTGGAAGCAATGCTCACAACATAGTATATTATTGGTATCGAATGTGTGAGGTAGAGAAGGCTCCCAATGAGCCGTCCGGAAAGAGTGCCATCAACCAATGGTGTAGAATCACCTTCTTCTGGCTTGATGCCTGATAGGAAGGGAAAAAGAGTTGCTTTACAGTATTCCATGTGGAATCTTTTAAGCAAATCAGATGAGTATCTAGACTATGAAATCATTATTCCTGAAGTCTTTTGACTTTCTTCAAGATCAATGAACTGTCTCAATAGTCCTAGATCTATCATAGCAAATACTTTATTCAAAGATGACTTGATGTTCTCAATCCAACAATAGAGCTGTTAGTAATGAGCAAGTAATCCACATATAGGACAATTGACAATAATGTGCCCTCTTTCTTCTGCATGTAAACATTGCAGTCAGATATGCATCTTTCAAATTTCCATGACATGAGAAAGTCATCCATCTTGGAATACCATGCCCTTGGGGCTTGTTTGAGTCCATAGAGATATTTTCTTAGTTTGTAGACTAAGGATGAACCTTCAATGTACCTTTCAGGCTATTTCATGTAGATCTCCTCTTTTAGGTCACCATGGAGGAAGGAACTCTTCACATCCATGTGAAGTAACTCGCACCTCTTTGAAGTTGGAATTACCAAGACTAGTCTAATGGAGTCCATTCTTGCTACTGGAGTGAATGTCTCATTGTTGTCCATCCAATGGACTTATGAGTATCATTTTTCCACCAACCGAGCTTTGTACTTGGTTGTGGTTCCATCAGATGATATCTTGGTTTGTAGACCCATTCTCACTGGACTAACTTCCTCCCAAGAGGCAAGGTGACAAGCTCCTAAGTTTTGTTGTCCTATAGCGAATCGAATTCCTCATTCATAGCTGCTTTCCATCTTTGATCATGGAAAGCCTCTTTGAATGATTGAGGATTTGATCCCATCATCATGAAACACCTCTCTGGGAGAAGTGGATATGTATGGTACAGTGCAACATGCTCATTATGATACTAGGACCTTGTTCTTATTCTATCATCTGGATACCCAACAACATCCCCAACTGCTTTAATGAGATTTTGGGCCCATTTAGGATCTGAGTTGGAATAGATGCTGGATCTAGATCCTCTTTAGGTGTAATCTCAATATCAAGATCATGCTGATTTTCTTCCTCGTCTTCTGAATCTAAAACATTAGACAATAAATCTGTATATGCAAATGAAAACAAAGGATATTTTATACCTTCACCGCTTCGAATGATAGCTAAGATTGTACTGGATCTGAGTATGGCATGAAGTGTGAGAATGAATATGCTTTGAATGCATGGATTGCAACACCCTTCACTATAATATTCCTAGTTGAGATAAATGAGATCTCTACCGAGTTAGGACCAAATACCACTCGCTTTGGTGGGCCAGTATATGTCATCTGATATACCGATAACAAATTTGCTAGAAGAGAGGGCACATAGAGCACATTTTTGAACTCTCCATGTTGGATTTTGATAGAACCTCTCAGTACAACTAGGATTTGTGAATCATCCCTCATATGAATGCTAGGTCCTCCTAAGAGATCCAAAGAGGTGAAGGATTATTCGGAAGCAACCACGAGGTTGGATGCTCTTGAATCGAATAGATAATCCTTTGAATGAGAGAAAATTGCTTTCAAGGCATGACATATCTCATGTTCTTCTGTTTGTTGTCTAGCTTCAGATTTCTTTGTGCTTGTGGAAGGGAAATATTGTTTTGTTCAAGAATATTTGACAATTGGTCAATGGTTTTCCTCATGAATTGACTCTCTGGATGAAAGCCTCTCATACAATAGGAGCACTTAGCTTTACCAAACTTCTTATTCTTGTTCTTCTTGGAACCTGAGGCTCCATCATAAGAGTTATGCTTCTCTTTTGACTTCAAATCAACATTTTTATTCTCCTTCCCTTTTTGCTTCCCTTTAGCTTGCACTTTCCTAAAGTCTCCATCTAAGAGGGCTTTATTCTTGGAGGCATTGAGCACTCTCATTTGAATCAATTTTTCTTGATCCCGGATCAATGATTTGGAAAATGCATCTATAGAAGGCATTTTCCAATTTGGGATGGATACTCTTATGGGGTGGAATGTGGATACAAAGATTGAGAATTCTGATCCAATGTTGCTCAGAATTGACATTACAAGTTTCTCATCCTTCCCCTCTATCCCACATTTCCTGCATTGCAAGACTAGGGATTTGTATTTCGAGAAGAACTGCTGAATTGTCTTGAAGTTGCTGGGATGGAGTGCAATGAGTTCATTCTCCAGAATATGGCTTCTAAAGTCATCTTATTTTCCAAACAAATGTTCAAACTTATCCCATACTGTTATATCTCAAATGACACATCTCTGCCTGTGACCACTTTCCCATTATTTCGTCGCATGTCAACACTTCCATGACGACACTTCATGAAAATCATTGAAAGTCATTGAAAAAGCACCTAACTTGGAGGACCCATATCTAGAGTTTTGTAACTCCATTTGACCTCATCTCTACACCGTTGGAAATATATTTCTGTTGGCTAAAACTTTCTAGAAGACACCAAAGTCTGCAAATGCCCCAAAATACCCTAAAAATGAGTTTTTTTGATGTGTACGTGAGTTTCCTTAAGGAAACCCGCATACGTACGCGACTGTCTATATATTATACCCGCGTACGCATCCAAAAAATGTCAAATATATATATATTTTTAAATTTGGATAAGTTGGGTAGTTTGGGTAGTTATGCAACTGACTCCTTCAGTTGTAACTAATTCGTCTTTGACCCTAACTCTTCATAAAGCATATAAATAGAGGTAGGGAGGTCCATGAGAGGAGACTTGAATCTTTGCATTATTATGCTAGAGGATTTGGAGCTCTCTTTGCCCAAACCTTTGCTCTAGAAGCTTTCTCCTTGTGTTACAGAGCTTGGAGGCTGAGTTCCTTGGAGAAGAGAAGCAACATAACTAGATCAAGGTTTCGTGAGGTGCCGAACTTGAAGAGACGGTATACTTGTACTTGTTTTCAAGATTAATAAAGATGTGATGTCCTTCTTATTCCCAAATCATTGTTCAATATGTGATTGAATCTCTGTTTATGACCAGATGTTGATGTTAATCATATTATTATTTCATGTGTATTTGATTATCATTGCTTTATATGTGGTCATAATGGTTTGAGGAAGGCATAATTTGTTTTGCCGGTCTCTTGGAGCAAGAGGAGCAAGAAGAGGATTGAAGTGCTGCTTGGATCAAACTTCGTTTGTTAAGGTATGAACCATTCTAATCTCTAAATATTTCTTATATATGCTTGCTGAACATTGTGGATCTCTCTTTCAACCCCAACACGTTGAAGGCTTCTTATACCCTAGCCATAGGAAACTTTCCTTTACAATAGAACTGGCGACTCCACTAGGGAGAGCCTTGTCTGTTTGGGGTTTCTCTGTTTTTATTTCAGTATTTTGCAAGGTTTCAGGTCTTTCTTTCCACTTAGGAACACTTTATCAGTCTGATAGAACACCTCCCCTGCCTTCCTAAGGTAGTTTTTGACATTTTTTGGGATTTTTCCACCCATACGTGAGTTGCAGACTGAATAGTCGCGTGTCTGGTTTTGAACATGCGATTTTCTATACTGTAAACCCATGTACAATACGCGACTTGTCAGTAATACAACTCATGTGTGCTTGTACATGCAACTTTCTATACTATCAACCTGCATATGACACGTGACCTGTCAGTAGTACAACCCGTGTTTGTTCCTAAAACAATGTTTTTTCCTCATTTTTGTGCCTTTTTCTGCTGTTGTGGGCTGTTTGGTAGATATTTTGGTGTCCTCTACAGGTGCATGGCTACAGGGAGTGTTATACCAAAATCTTATCACCACCATGTGATAAGACCCTTGGATTACATATTTTCCCTTAATCCCATCACTTGGAGAGGAAACCCATGTTGTGTGTCAATCTTTGATGAAAATACTCACTACAACAAAAACTGGATTTAGCGTTGAATTTAGCGCTGGATTTTAGTGTATTTTTTTCATAATTGTGGTGAACAATCCGACGCTAAACCAGGTGCTATTGTACATTTTTGTAAAACGCCGTCTATTGCATCTTTTTTTTCGTCCTTTTTAACATCAATTTTTGTGTCCATTTTTGCACCCAATTTTTTGCATCTAATGTTACGCCTTTATTTGCGCCCAATTTTTCAATTTCTATTGCATCCTTTTTCGTGTCCTTTGTTACATCCTTGTTTGCACCCAGTTTCACGCTCATTTTTGCATCCAATGTTGCGTATTATTTTGCTCCTAGTTTTTCATCAAGTCTTGCACCCAATTTTGCACCATGTTTTACATAAAATTATGTGTCCAATTCTGCATCTAGGTTTGCATCCAATTTTAGGTCCAATATTGCATTTAGTTTTGCATCAAAATTTACTTATAATGTTGCATCCCCATTTGCATCTAATTTTGTATCTTGTTTTATGTCTTTTTTTGTATCCATGTTTGTGCCAAATGTTTCATCTCGTTTTACGTCATATTTTGCATCTAGGTTTGCACCTAGTGTTGCATCTCGATTGATGTCTTTTTTTGCATCTGTGTTTGAGCCCAATTTTGCACCCAGTGTTGCGCCTAGTGTTGTGCCTAGTTTTGCGCCCATGTTTGTATCTAATATTGCATCTAGTTGTGTGTCCAATGTTGCATCCCATATTGCATTCAATATTACGTCTAGTTTTACATCCAATGTTTTTTCCTGTCTTGCATCTAAAATTGTGTCTCGTTTTAAGTTTTTGTTTGCGCCAAATGTTGCTTCCAGTTTTGCACCTGGTGTTACGCCTAGTTTTATGTCCATCAATACACCATATTTTGTGGTCAATTTAATGTCCAATTTTACATCTAGTTAGGAATCCACTTTTTCATCTATTGTTGCATCTAGTTTTGGACCTATTATTACATCTAGTTTTGAGTCATTAATTGTGTCTAGTGTTGAGTCTCTTTTTGCATCCAATTTTGCATTTAGTGTTCCGTCTAATATTGCATCCATCTTGCACTACGACATTTTTTACCTTTAAAAATACATTACAATATCATTAGGGCATGGAGGAATCGAACCACCAATCTCCTGCTTGTAAAGAAGGTGCTCTTCCATTGAGCTAGCACCCTCTAAGAATCAGGAAGAGGAGCAATAATAACACATAGATTTCATCATTTGTAATTCTAATAAAAGACAATAAGATCCAAAGACAAACATGCATAAAATCCAATTTATTTTTCCAAACACACTAATAAGCAAAAAAATCTACCATGCTTAGGCAACAAAATATACTAAACAATTACGCAATCTTATTGTCATGCAACCATTCAATATTCCCCTACACGCATTTCATGGAAGGTCACCCTTTAAGAGGATAAAATGCTTTAGTTCACTAGTTTTCAAAAAGTGTTGCAACTCATTGGATATGCAATCATATTCCTCATACAAAAAAAAATGAACACATCTTGTTTAACCAGGGCCAACATGTACAAAGTTCTTAATGGGAAAATGGTTCATTAATTTGTGTTAATCTCTATATGAAGATTATTATATAAGAACAAAAATTGGAGTTGGATGTGGTGCCTCTATGTTAATTGTTTGAGTATTATGGTAAAAGTCTTTGTAGCATAAGCAAGGAGCCTCTTATGGACTCTCTTGCAACATTTGTGTTGCACCAAGTACTTGCATCACTCTAAAGAAAGGTCAAGGAATAGCATTCACTGTGATGTACAAGAATGCATGAACAATGCCATAATTAGCCTCTCATAGCCCATCCTCACCCACAAATGTCAAAATGACAAGTTATTGCCTTGCTCCCTCGAAGAATGAGAAGTTGCTCAAGAACAATGGATGGCAACCATTGTCATCAATGCTAAGCTAGCTAATGATGGATATGAGTCCACTTTGAATGAAAACATAATTGATGTTCATGGATTTGTGTGATTGGCTCCTCTCATGCCTTAATGGCAAAGCTTTAGGGTTGCTATATTTTGGGTGCTAAGTGACATTTATGGAAAATCACTAAATGTGAATTCCTAGTTGCCAATTTTGATAACTATTTTTATGCTCTTTAAGCAATTTGGATTAACATTTTAAATGTTATTAGGTTGTGACATAAGCTACACAACCCATTGTTTATGTATAAATGTGTAAAATGTACATTGATATTATTAATAGTTAAAAGAAGCAGTATACAAACAAACAAACTCATCATATCAAAATCACTCTGAATAAGAGCAACAATCAATAGCACTCACCTCCCTTCACATGACAAATGGAATAACTTTAGATAATTCTATCAAAGTAATATTTATCCCATCATGCAATCATAACATAGCAATAATTATGTATTTTAACTCACTAAACACATAAGGGATATCTTTTTCATAGGAGGGACTACCCACCTACTTTAAGCTTGGACTTCAATATCTGTCATGGTCAGTGATAGTGTTCATTATTACTTGATATTTTCACCTACAATTTAATCTAGCTTCATTCACCATGTCCTAAATCATCAATATTATAAGCAACGAGCATTGATACTTTGAAAATAAACATATAACACTCCTTTCTAGTGGGACCTAATGATGCTATTACAACTAATACTGAATGCAACTACCATTAGTACTTTAAAAATAAACACACACCTCTCCTTCCTAATGACGCCTATTACATCTAATCTACCTTCATGCTCCATGTTCTAAATATTTAATATTGTATGCAACTACGATTAGTTCTTTAAAAAAAACACATAACACTCCTTCCTATGGTACCTAATGGTACACGTTGCCTAAGGATAAATATATGTTGATTTTGCACAAGAAAAATTAATATATACAACATAATCGGCACTCGCAATGAACAAGTAGTGCAAACTTTATCCCTTCCAATATAGGTTACCCCCTTGAATGTGTTAGTTTTTCAACATATAAGCTAGCATTATGATCTTAGGATCTTTTCACTGAGAGAATAACAAGCACAACAATAAAACATAAGCACATCACAAGAGACAAGAGACACAAAGAGTTTTCCTCGGGGAAACCATAAAGGAGAAAACCCCGCAACTTCCTCAGAGATAGAATCAACATCAAAACAGTAAAATCCCAAAACAGTAAGATGCACTTCCAATAGCAGTAGTCTTCTTCTTGTCTAGTCCCAGTGTATTTCCTTCCTCACTAATGCGCCACACTTGAGTAAGTGAGTGATATGTTGCAAGTGATAAATAGAGAGGCTCTCACTCTCTATTTATATTCTTCCGTTCACTTGAAGTGCACTCCAACATGTGATCCTTACTTAACAATTACTTACTAGAGCCGACATCTCTAGGAGTGTCTAATAACCCTAGTGCCCCACCACTTGTGGGGACTTTGCCTCCTCTGACCAATAGGAGGGTAACACAATGGTGGGGACTATTGCCCCGAATTACAATGACTCACCTAGGGTTGACTTCATTAGGATAGTCTAATAACCCAAGGGCCCCACAACTGTGGGGACTTTAACCCTTGACCAATAGGAGGGTTACCCACAATGACTTGACATGACTTTCTCATTATAGAAACTTCCCGATCGAAACATCGGGGCATGACATGACTCAAATACATCCCGGAATAAACATCAGGTTACAATAAATAAGAAATACAAGTGAATACATTCCGAAGTTACAATTACATCAACACTCCCTCTTAACTAGGAAGGTATTCTCTCGACACAATTTATTAGCACAAGTCTTCTTCTCTGTATCATCTAGGTCATCGTCAGGTCTTCGTCATCTTCAAAGTCATATTTATCTTCAAGTCATATTTATATGTAATTCATCTTCATTTTCAAGTCATCTTCATCTGGATCTGGATCATCACTCGATCTGGATCATCATCACTGAATATGGATCATCACTGGATCTAGATCATCACTGAATATCGTCACTGGATCTGGATCATCACTCGATTTGGATCATCATGGAAAATCATCACTGGATCTGGATCATCTCTCGATCTAGATCAACATCACTGGACTGGATTTGGATCATCACTCGATCTGGATCATCACTGCTGGATCATCATCACTGGATCTCGATCATCACTCGATCTAGATCATCGCTGGTTATCATCACTGGATCTCAATCATCACTCGATCTGGATCATCACTGGTGCTATCTCATGATTCTTCTCGTCACAGGAAGTTCTACATAGCCAACCCTTTTTCATGCTGGTTGTAGGCCTACCCATCATGTAGGTATTCTCCCAACACTTACATCTAACCTACTCGTCAGAAAGGCACATCCATCCAGACAGGAACACATCATATCACAGTGATGAAAGACTCCCATCCAGACAGGAACACATCCTATCACAGTGATGGAAGATTTCGACACTTACATCTGACCTACTTGTCGGAAGGGCACATCCATCCAGATAGGAACACATCCTATCACAGTGATGGAAGACTCCCATCCAGATAGGAACACATCCTATCACAGTGATGAGAGATTTCAGCACTTACATCTGAGCACGTGGGAACAAATCCCTCAGTCGCTCCAGAAAGGATCTGCACTTACATCCATCTAGACAGGAACACATCTTATCACAGTGATGGAAGGGCTTGCACTCACATCTGATCCTACGAGAACACATCCCAGCAGTCATATCAAAATGGCCCCCAGTCCTCGACTGAGCTACCTGGTAACTGACCAGGCGCCTCCATTCTCCTAGAGAATGGATGTTGCCCTTACATCCGACTTGCTTGTCGAAATGGCCAACACTCACATCTGACATGGAAGGAACTTAATCCTTTAGCCATGATAGAATGGTTCAGCCCTTACATCTGATCAAGTGGGAACACATCCCTCTATCACATCAGAATGGCTACTCAGTCCTACACTGAGTGATCCTGGTAACTGACCAGGTGCCTCCATTCCTAGAATGGCAATTTCCCTTACATCTGTCCTACTCGACAGAATGGCCAGCACTCATATCTGTCATGAAAGGGAGCAACCCTATCACCATGATAGAATGGCTCAGCCCTTATATCTGACCTACTCGTTAGAATGGCTATGGATCTCAGCACTCATATCTGACATGGAAGGAACCAATCCTCTCACCATGACAGAATGGCTCAGCCCTTACATCTGACCATGGAAGGAACCAATCCTCTCACCATGTCAGAATGGCTATGGGTCTTATCACTTTATTTTGGAGGGAACCTCGATCTGGATAACACCAAGCTTCTCCCTGAAGTACTCGAACTTCAGCCTAGCCAATGGCTTCATAAATACATCGACTATCTGTTCCTCTGTCGCAACATACTGGAGCTCCACTGCTCCTCTCTGCACCATATCCTTGATATAGTGGTACTTGATCTTGATATGCTTCGACTTTTCATGAAACACTGGATTCTCTGACAACTTCACACAACTCTGGTTGTCACAATGTATACAAGTAGCATCCAACTGGAGATCAAATATATCAGACAGTAGCTTCCGTAGCCATACTGCCTCACAACTAGCTGAACAAGTTGTGACATACTCTGCTTCAGCTGTACTCAGTGCCACACAGGATTGCTTCTTGCTAAACCAAGAGATCACACTTGATCCCATACTGAAGCAACACCCTGAAGTACTCTTCCTGTCGATGGCACTGCCTGCCCAATCTGAATCAACATAACCCTCTAGGTTAATCTTCTGATTTGCATCATACTTGAGCCCATAATCAATTGTACCCCTGCATGCTTTGCAACCATCAGGTGAACATGTCTCAAATGTCTTCACAGCAAAAGCAAATATCTGGTCTTGGGTACATCAAGGACCCAATCATCAATACATCGTAGCATCAACCGTCTCTGATGAAGCATCACTTAACAACTTCAGGTTCGATGCCATAAGTGTGGTCATGCAGTCCATCATCCTGAACCGATTCAGGATCTCTACTGCATACTTCCCTTGTCCACACCTCCATGCCTATAAAATAGTGCATCGACACATAACAGGAGCATCACTGGTCTTCCGCCTTCAACCTTGAAGCAAAGGTTGGAATCTGCTTTACTCTTAGTAAAGCCTAGAGTCATCGGTAATCTGTCCATCCTGTCATACCATGTCGATCCTCAGGATATTCTGTAGTCACTCCCTCTGAAGCAGAGCATCATACTCCCTCTATCTTCTGTACTCTATGCACTGAAGCATTCTGTACCAGAGTGACAAGTAGTTTCCTATGCTACTAATATTCTAAGTGGCCATCTAGTGTATAGACTTGCATCTTCAACCTTGTAGCAAAGGTTAAGATCTTCCTCAATATCATCATGTATGTGTTTTCCATGGGTGTCTTCTGAATTCGTACAATGCCTTCTTTCATTTGCACACATGATTATGCATGTCATGTGACTTCACTTCTAGTGGTTGTAAATGTTTCTTCGTAGTCTATGCCTTCTTTTCGTGAGAAGCCTCGTGCTACGAATCTTGCT
Organism: Pseudotsuga menziesii; assembly: GCA_001517045.1. Classification (NCBI taxonomy): domain Eukaryota; kingdom Viridiplantae; phylum Streptophyta; class Pinopsida; order Pinales; family Pinaceae; genus Pseudotsuga; species Pseudotsuga menziesii. The sequence continues at coordinate 46,898 of LPNX010500728.1, read as the reverse complement.
TTGTATCCCATGATGTTTCCATCTACTGCATGATGGAGCTACGAACTTCCCTTCATGTATTGATACTGCATCCTAGACATCATTCTTCTTGAACTGGTCTTCTTGGTTACTTCTTCATGGTTGGAAGATTCTGCATCAATGATGTCGCTACATTCATCATATTATTCTTTATTTTGAAATGTCGTCACTTGCTCTTCGGAACAAGTCTTCATACTTCTTTGCTTGTAGGCGATTATGTATGCGATCTTTCCTACAAGTCAAATGCATTTGTATGGTTAGAATATTTCATAAGGAATATTCATACTAGCAAATACTTATGCATAAATATATGATCATGCAACTATTTTATTCAATACAACATTCATCCATATCTCACGGAAACTTTCTAGATGCCTTCCATCTCTACCAGGACAACATTGAGATTGTGCACTAATCCAATATGTCAACAAAGAGGTTTCATTCTAGATAAGTAACAATGGAGAGTTGTATAGCACCATGAGCTACTTACCCATCACATGCATATTAGCAGTATGCTATCATTAATGCAAACATTCTACAATGCATAATACATTAACTGAATATAAATGAATGCATAACAAAACAATATCATGAAATGACAATTGAATACTTATCTTTATTTGTTAGTGGGTGGACTCCTTCTTGAGTCTTCAACTTCATCATCTTCTTCATTCATAATAGCATCATTTCTTATCCAAATGCTAGGATGGATAAGAGGTTCTTCAAGAGTTCAGATCTTCATATTCCTCATCGCTTGAGGGATCTTCTTTGGATGGTGAGAGCTTGATCTTTAGTTTCTCCCATCTTCTCTTTTCTTCTTATGAGTCGAGCTTCTTCTTCTTCTTGAGGTCTGCTGAAAGTAATCACTTCCTTCTGGCACACATTCTTCGAATGAATGAATCCTATGATCCTGGGAGGCCATTCAAGGTGACCATCACCACTTCTGCATTCTTCACTTCTTCTTTTACCGCTTCAAGTTGTTCTTTGATTTGAGAGACTCTTATGACTGCATGGTCTCTACATTCTGGATCTTCACATTCTGATTTATGTTCTTCCCTTCAAATAGCTTGGTCAAGGAATCAAACATCTTCGGTGTCTTTAGGGAAGACACTTGTGGTACAAGTTGATCCGTGATTGAATCAACCATGATCTTCTTGTCCTTGACCAAGTTCTTCTTGTGAAAGGCTTTGAGCCTCATCTCCCTCTGGAACTGGAACCTCTCTACTCATGTAGGTGTCCAATTCATTTCTTTAGGGAGATCATATACTTTTAGGCTTGGAAGTTTTCAACTTCACCAAGCTTGTCATCAAGCTGATGTGATAGATCATTTTGAAATGAGAACCTCAAATGAAAATAGCAAAAGATTAGATCTTACTGATTTGAGGTGTCCGTCCTGGTTCCGGAGCTGGATGATTTAGGGTTTGTCACAGAAACCCTAATTTTAAAAACTTGGAATATTTTAGATCTGATTGGATAGACAGATAGATCTCTTCAAATGGATTTGTCCAATGTACTCCTTTTCTGAAAACAATGGAGGGAAGCTCCCATAACAAGAAGCCCTAATTTTCTAATTTCTTCTGCTGAAATTCCTGTTACTGTTTCTGTGATATCTCAGAAATTTCTACTCCTATGTGTCTAAAATTTCTCACAACTGTAACCTAGCATGTCCCTGATCCAACACCATAGGTTTCATCAGAAATGGTTTCACCATTTGGGATTTATGATCCTTTTCCCAAGGTGACCTGTTACAGGAATGTTCAGAACAGTGAAGTTGTACAGAATTCCACGTGTCATTGGTTCATCTTCTGAGTCTGATATTTGGACCACCGAACATAAATTATGTGCCCTTTCTGGAACATCTTCCGCAATTCCATTTGGACCTTTGTATCCCAAGATATTGCAATTCTCCCCAGGTGTCCTGTTTAAGGATGAATTCTGGAAGAGGATGTAACCCTAACTTGGAGGAATCATATCTCCCAGAATATAGCGAATCGGAGGTTTATTTTTGGATACAGTGTTCATCAGGATTTTATCTTCGGCCCCTGCAATTTTCATCATCTGAGACTTTTCCAACCTCAGAGTATAGTGATTGTACCAAAACTTATCAGTTTTAGTATTTAGGGTTTTTCAAGCTCGAGGTCAAACTAGGGTTTGACTTTCCCGGAGTTTCACCCAACAAAATTTCTTGATCTAGGTCTCTAAACTTTGGTTTTGATGAGGAGAAAAATCCTATGGTGGTATCACTCAAAAATTCCTCTTCTATATAAAGCCCTAATTTCCGCATCGAAAACTGAAAATGCTTGGAATCGAATTCCGCTTCGATAGAAAGATGCACCCTTCAATGGAGAGTCAACCTAGCATGCTTTTGCTGATGGATTGTGGAGAGAGACCCAAAAATTAAGAATCCCTAGCTTCTGCAGCTGCACAATGTCTTCTTCTCAGGTTAGCTCTGATACCATGTTAGTTTTTCATCATATAAGCTAGCATTATGATCTTAGGATCTTTTCACTGAGAGAATAACAAGCACAACAATAAAACATAAGCACATCACAAGAGACAAGAGACACAAAGAGTTTTCCTCGGGGAAACCATAAATGAAAAAACCCCGCAACTTCCTCAGAGATAGAATCAACATCAAAACAGTAAAAGCCCAAAACAGTAAGATGCACTTCCAACAGTAATAGTCTTCTTCTTGTCTAGTCCCAGTGTATTTCCTTCCTTACTAATGCGCCACACTTGAGTGAGTGAGTGATATGTTGCAAGTGATAAATAGAGAGGCTCTCACTCTCTATTTATATTCTTCCATTCACTTGAAGTGCACTCCAACATGTCGGCCTTACTTAACAATTACTTACTAGAGCCGACATCTCTAGGAGTGTCTAATAACCCTAGTGCCCCACCACTTATGGGGACTTTGCCTCCTCTGACCAATAGGAGGGTAACACAATGGTGGGGACTATTGCCCCAACTTACAATGACTCACCTAGGGTCGACTTCATTAGGATAGTCTAATAACCCAAGGGCCCCACAACTGTGGGGACTTTAACCCTTGACCAATAGGAGGGTTACCCACAATGACTTGACATGACTTTCTCATTATAGAAACTTCCCGATCGGAACATCGAGGCATGACATGACTCAAATACATCCCAGAATAAACATCAGGTTACAATAGATAAGAAATACAAGTGAATACATTCCGAAGTTACAATTACATCAACAGAATGGAACTACCATTAGTACTTTAAAAATAAACACATACCTCTCCTTCCTAATGACGCCTACTCAATAATGATACTCTTGGATATCAGAGTTGGACAGCTAAAATGTACACAGGAACTATGACACAACACAGTCTTGCACCCATTTTTTCTTAAAATATGCTCACTGCAAGAATTAAAGGTGAATGCGTTAAAAGGATTGAGCACTACACAATCATCTAAATATTCTTCTGACTACAAAGCACTCACACTATTATTTATAATCCTGAATTGACGAAGAAAACAATGAATGGTTATCTGTTAGGAAAGCTTGTTCCAGAGAAAAGAGAATGAAGTGATAAACTATTCATGACAGAGACATGGGAGATTATCCACTAAGTAGAATCTACTTTATGCTTCATAAAGAGAGAGGTAGTTCGAGTAAAAGGAATAAATATGTCCTCCATGCTCGTCGTATTGTATTAGATAGCCATCCCAAAAGTCATCTCAAAAATGTTGTGACATATTATATATTCTTCCAACAGTCAAATTAATGGTAATGGTAGACAGGCACGCTGTTTTTTAAATGTTGTGGATTATATTAATGTAGACAGGTAACCCTTTATTTATTTGGGGGCTTTGGACATAGTATAGTATAGATTGCAATTTGTGGTGCATAATATTGAGTTTTCAATGGTCTAAGCAGAACATAGAGGAAAAGAGTTCAAGGGATAGGAAATCCAAAAGAAATGAGGTTTCTTAGGGCTACTTTGATCACAGTCATAATAACTGTATGCATCTTTTTAGCATTTTCATTGGGGTTGGATTCTTCTGCAGGATCATGCAATACATGTATATTACTTATCCATAATTATTAATCATAAATAAGTATAATTTGAGTTGGTCTAAGTATTAAGAATATGTTTTTTTGTTTTAAAAGTTGCAAGGTAAAATACATATACATTAAAAAAAATTAAACATTTAATAAGCACCCTGTAGCATAGCATGCTACATGGATATGAACAACGGCTGAGATATAAACCTTTGGATTTAATCCAACTGTTCATATCCCACTAACAGCAGCTAAGAGGTGCTTATGGGATCTGATCCAACTATTCATATTTCACCAGCCTCAACTGGGTATGCTTATTGGATCTGATACAACTGTTCATATCCGGCCAACTACAGCTGAGGTGCTTATTTAGCACAACTAAACTAAGTACAGGAAAAAAGATAAATTCAGTAGTCAAATCCCTTACAATCAAAGCTCTCATTCCATAAATTTGAAGTCGGGCTAAGTTGAAACTGATTATTATTATTGACTGTTTAATACTGTAGCTGATAACTTTATCTTTGACTTTATCTCCACATTGTTTGAATTGCAGGTGATTGTTCCAAGGATGCAAGGGTGTTGGTAACAGATTAAGAGGCAGATAACAACACAATTGTCCCTACTTATAACTCACCTGATTCTGTGACCAGAAAGGACCAATACCAAGAGAAAACTAGCACTAGCAAGAAAATTTCAGGGCACGTAAGCTCTTCACCTCAGGTTAATAGGAAAGGCAAAGGATTCACGAGATCAATGGACGTGAAAAATAGTCATAGGAAAATGAATGTTGGGGTTCTTGGAGACTATGTGTAGTCAATAATGATACTCAAAATCGTATCTAGATTCTAAATTTCTTCATCTATAAAGACACAGAAACCCATATGATACACTCTTATCAACTTTATATTACTGAGCAATGTATGCTAGGAAATGTTTTTGCCGATCTATCAATGCCATGTACCTGTTACAGAAATAAAACATGCCACTCAACTGCTAGCTTAATTTTTTGAGTACATGAGATCCTCTACTCAAGAAAGGTCGTGCTGAATATAGAGACATCAGTCTTCTTCGTTGAGTACTGAATTTAAAACTAGACTTAGGCTCATTGGATCCATCCTTTCTATTCACTCCATAACTGGCTGCTGGACTCCATGATAACTACATCTTGTAGGGGACTAAGACAAGTAGTTCTAAGGAAGAAAACCATCACAGCAGGTTGATTAAAATGTAAACAACAGGACAATATGAGGAAAATAATATAGGAGTTAGCTAATTTTGGAGCACATCCCATGTGAAGTTGAAGAGAAGTGAAGTTAAACTTCTAGGACCACTTGATTAATAATATAGAATCATTACTAGCTCAATTAGTTAATTAAAAATTTGCAATTGATGTGGTTGTTGGGAAATAGGGAAGACCCGGGTTTTATACCTTTAACTTCACACCAACAAAAGACCCACAGTGTTGGCCCTTTCGGCAACAACCTGCGAACAGGTTGCAGTCTCACCCGAAATAGCTATGGGGTGCTGTAGAACCAGGTTTCTGCAAGCAGAAGAGGGATATTACTGTACCTTTAGCTTTTAACAGATTATAAATATAAATCAAAGAGCTTAAAATTCACTTATTTAGCTTCGCAGTTAGATAAACAAACAATTCCTTGCGCAGCCCTTTACTGAGAATTCACGGCGAAGTTATTATCTAGCAGTGATCTTTACTTATCAGATATATAGATATTAATGCATGAAAGAACATAACAAAACACAACACAAAAGAACCACAACACCAGATATAACGTGGTTCACCCCCAGTGTAGGGGTTACGTCCACAGAACTGCGTTTTATTAAACTTTCTACAAAAACCACAGTTCTGATCTGCGCACTCAGCTGCAGATCCCTTCAAGTCCTCAAAGCCGTGCACACAGCTGCAGGCCTCTGCGCACTCAGCTGCAGATTTCCTTAATCACCCAAAACCCTTTGCGCACACAGCTGCAGAGGTCGTCCATGCACACAGCTGGGACTTAACCTTTCTTACAAAATAAGCCTTAGCTTCGCATCAGTTCCTTTTACATCAAAAGCCTAACCTTACTTCTTTACAAAAGTGCTTATTTATAGTGCACATATTACAAAACCATCGTGTTAAACCATGGGTGCCCCGAACCCTAAACCCTGGACTTAAACCATGGGTTTATTACAAATAGAGGACTTTTACTCAACCCCGACACCCCTAAGACTATTTTGATTCGTAACTCCACTTACAAACTCCAAAACCCCGTGGAGTTACCCGCCTTAAGGACCGTTGGGGTGCGCACCCCAACAGGCCCCTAAGACTCACTAGTGGCCCGTCCCGAGACACTCTGCTACTTTTTTGGTGGTAGACTCTCGTTGGTGAAACCTGGTGCACTACTTGCTGAAACCCTACATGCAGTGGTTTGCGGCTTGTTCCTTTTCTTCATAAAATGCTGCTTAAGGCTTTGTTCCTTTTCTAGATCTATCAGCAACCCCATCCCTCGATCTGCTTGCTGAACATCTGACCATCCACAACTTAGGGGCTCCAGAATTGTGTGTCAAGGTGCATAAGACAAAGAGCCGCCCTGGTTTTGCCAAATCAAGAGGATACATCTTGGGATGCCTCAGAGTCTTCGTGTGAGTCCTGGTGCCTTTCATCGCTCCAAATTAGAGAGAACTTCTGCGTGCCTTCGTCCGGTTTAGAGCGAACTTCTGCCTGCCTTTGTCCTGGTCAAGCCTTTCTGCATAGGTGGATTGCTCAGAAGGTTCTGCAGACGCCTCTCCCTGAACTCACGTACTAACTCTTGGGCTTCATGATCATTCGACATGGTCCTAACTGAAGAAAATTCAAAGAAATGCATAATGCAGGAGTCACAGGCCAGTGTAGCTTCTTATAGAATCCCGCAACAGAATCTGTCATCATGGTGCATTAATGACGCCAAATCTGGTGGAGTGGCGGAAATCCTATCCACACGGTGCGAGATTTTCCCAAAATCTCATTATTACAGGAAGTTAAGGCAATGCTCGTGTCGGCGCCACCAAGTCTGGTTTGTCCCATCCGTCATATTTTAAACTACGACACACCTTTAATCTTCGACATAACTACTAACTCTAGCTTCGCCTTGACAAGAACCCTCGACATAATATGAACCTTCGAACTTTACCAGTCTTCCACACGTCATAACTTTGAGGACAGCTTCATTATAGTCTAGCACCCAATTTCAACTATTCTTGGTACTTAGACTTTCCTTCCTGGTGTTACTTCTGATTAGGAGGTCCTGGCCTGTCCCTATACTTCTTTAAACGACTGCCATTTACCATAGAAGGTAAAATTTCTCCATTCAACTTAGCCAACTCGATTGCACCACCATCAGTAACTTTCTGCACTATATATGGGCCTTTCCAATGTGTCTTGAACTTACCCGTGAACTTCATGAATTTGCTGTCATATAAGAGCACAAGATCACCCTGCTGGAACTGCTTCTTCTTGATGTGTCTATCATGCCATGTTTTTTCTCGAGCTTTCTGCACTTGCTGTTGGAACCCTGCAATAAATATTTCCTCTTCAAGTTCTAGTATCTTTGTCAGCCTTTCTGTTATTATCGCTGGGTCATCCATCTCTGTGAAAGCGTATATTCGAAGGCTAGGAACAATATATTCCATGGGCATGACTGCTTCTTGCCCATAGACCAGCCTAAAAGGTGTATGGCCTATCAATTTATTGCAGGTAGTCCTATAAGCCCAGAGTACTGCCGGAATTCTAAGATCCCAGTCATTTCTGTTAACATTGCAAACCTTCGTCAGAGCCTGTTCGAGGATCTTATTAAAAGCTTCGACAGTTCCATTAGCTTGTGGATGATAGGAAGTACTCTTTTGATGATATACCTGAAATTCTTCCGTCAATACTTCAATAGTCTTATTTAGAAAATGTGAGCCCTGATCACTCATAAGGACTCTAGGACACCCAAATCCAGACAAGATGTTATCGAAGATAAAATTTACAGCTGTAGCAGCGCTACAATTCTTCACTGGTTGAGCTTCGGCCCAATGGGTGAGGTAATCCGTTGCTATAATAATGTATCTTGCTCCTGACTTCTTCACAGGGGGATTGATAGGTCCGACAAAATCAATAGCCCATTTGTCAAAGGGTTGTAAAGTTACCTGCGGAACTAGAGGCATCTCATCCCTACTGGATGGTTTTCCCGTCCTTTGACAGATGTCGTAGCTGCGACAATATTATTTTGCATCCTTGTGAATTGTGGGCCACCACAATCTGGCTGTCAGAATCTTCTGTGCTGTAGCTTTTCCTGCGTAATGACCTCTTGCTACCCCATAATGTGCCTCAGCCAATATTAACGGCTTTTCGTGCTCTAGGACACATATGCGTAGTATTTCATCTGGTCCCATCTTATATAATTGTCCTGCTATTAAGGTAAAGTCAGCTGCGCGAACCACCAGCTGCTTCTTCTGTTGTGTTGTCATCTCGGTGGGTGGAAAACCTGTAGACAAATACTGAACAATATCCTGAAAATATTCATCAACCATCTGGATGGCAAACACCTGGGCATCAGGAAGACCTTCATCCAAGCTGGTAGGTTCTTCTCCCGACTCGAGCCTCGACAAGTGGTTAGGACCTAGATTCAATCTTCCTGGTTTGACTATGATCTCAAAATCATACTCCTGAAATAGAATCAGCCATCTGCATATCCTTCCACCTAGCACATGTTTGTTAACCAAATACTTCAAAGCAGAATGGTCAGTAAACATCTTAAAATGAGATCCTAATAGGTAATGTCGAAACTTCTGCAATGCATAAACCATAGCAAGACCTTCACATTTTGTTGTAGTATAATTTTTCTCTGCGGTGGACAATCTCCTACTTGCAAAAGAAATGGGGTGATCAATATTACCTTCACCTGACTGGGCCAATATTATACCCAGAGAAATGGAGGATGCATCGACATGCACATGAAATTCCTTATTCCAGTCAAGGAATACTAATATAGGAGCAGTTACCATCTTTTCCTTCAAAATATCCAAGTTGACTTGACACTCAGGGGTCCATTCAAACTTAATATCTTTCTTCAACTGCTTTTCCATCGGAGCAGTAATCTGAGCATACCCTTTAATAAATTTCCTGTAATATCTAGTATGACCAAGCGTAGTGCAAAGTTGTTTAACAGACGTTGGAGGTGGCACGTTCACAATAATAGCTATCTTCACAGGGTCCATCATCAATCCTTGTTTACATACAATGTGACCTAGCAGAATTCCAAAAGGTGCACAAAAGATACACTTCTTCAAGTTCAAGGAAATCTGGTGCTGTCTACATTTATCCAGCATAAGTCTTAAACTAGTTATATGGTCTTTTAGCAGCCCAAATATAGTCCAATCATCAAAATACACTTCTAAGAATTTATGTATATATTCCTTAAAGGCAGATATGACTACTCTAGAAAATATAGCAGGTGCATTCTTCAATCCAAAAGGCATAACTGTATACTGAAAGGATCCCATTTCTGTAGCAAAGGTAGTCTTATGGCGATCCTCTGGAGCAATTCGGATCTGATGGTAACCTAAAAATCCATCAGTAAAAGAGTACACTTCTTGACCTCCGACATTGTCTAATACTTCATCTGTGAAGGGTGTGGGGAAGGGATCATGTAGACAAGCATCATTCAGCTTCCTTAGGTCGACGCAGATTTGTATTTCACCTTTAGTCT